>JAMXBB010000005.1:16243487-16714427 GCA_024138015.1 Lumnitzera littorea | reverse complement strand
AAAAAAAAAAAAAAAAAAAAAAACACAAGCATTTAAAGTCTACGATTATTTTAATTGCTTTGCAAATAAAGTTGGCGGACGTGCTCGGACTCATAGTTTTTGGAGTTTAAGTGGGATATACACGTTAATATTATAGAGACCCGACAGAAATGACGAAAGAGACGTCCATATCCTTAGCTAACTCCGGTATGAAACACATTTAAGTTGAATCTGTACAATTATCAGAAAAATTAACTGTTTGTAATGATCCACCTTATGTATTTTTAATGTCGATATTAATTTGTCACGAAATGAAATCTTTCACATGATCTAACGATGGTGTATAATAACTATAAATCTTTATTTCACAGATGAAGTTTTTTTTTTTTCTTTTTTTAATTTCTCGCCTTATCATACGTTATATTCTTTTTATTTGCTGTCGACGAAAATACCGAAGATCATAAACATTTCGACTCGTATTTAAATGGACGATCATTGATTTAAGTCAAGCAGATAATAAAGATAATCATTTTACTAGAGTTTCAAACTTGTATTTACATATTTTAAAAGTAAAGATATTGTAACCAATTTGCCAGTGCAATGTAAAAGTTAATAGTTCGATCGAAACACTTACACTATTAAACATGGTTTTTTCTTTTTTTGTTGCTTTTACTTTTGGTTTTATATTTGCTTACTCAAAATATTGGTGTCTTATATATTTCAATATGCCGCTCAACATTCATGATTTCATATAAATTTATTGCGGAAAATGTTGCTGAGTGTGACTATTTAAGAAATATTTCACTTTTCATGTATTTATTTTTTATAGACTCCGTAATTAATATTGAAAATGAAAAATTCTTCTTTTTTTATACATAAGAAGACATTGAAATATCTGTTAATAAGATCCATTTATAATCCATATATGTTACTAAAGTGCTAATAACTTAATATTAAAAGTATAAACGAGCCAAATGTATAAGCAAATTACTTAAATTTAGCTCAATACTTATTTGACTTCAATTTCATGATAATGGCTTGAGCAAATGAAATAGTTCTTTGTGTCGAGCTCATGTTTAACTCAACAAGCGTTCAAGTTTAATTGAGTTTAAATCAAAAGTCTTATTATATTCAAACAAGTTTTTTTTTTTATATATATTATTTTAATTAAAAAATAATTCTTAAATTAACTGTATCTAAACAAGTTTAATTTAATTGACTTTATTTTCATCAAGCAACAAGTTGAGTCAAGTTGGAGATTAAACTAGAGCCGATTCAAGAAAAATGTATAATTTTAGTCCAGCAAAGTTTTACCACTTTTTCTTTTTAAGTGCTCATCCTTTTCATTTTCGATTGCCGTCCATAACGTTTGATGTTTACAAATTAGGAGTTTTCTTTTTCTATCCACATTTGCCATGTGGCAATGCGTAATTCACTTAAATAATTTAATATAAATTAATAATATAATTAAATATATAGTAGCTAAAATAATGAAGAAAATAATTTTTTTTAAGAAAGGAAAAAGTGAAAAAAAAAAAAGAAAAGAAAAAAGAATCCGGCTACACCAAAGCAAGGGGTAGTGAGTAATAACTTGGGAAGTCATGTGAACCCTCGCAAGTGATTGTCAATAAGCCCCCAACCTCACGATAAACAAACCAGCCACAGAATTAACTGGTTGATTGTGGGTGCACATATAAAAATGGTTCATTTGGTTTACTCCTAATAAAGGGTAGTTAACTACCACCACAAAAAATTAATTAAAAAAAGGTAAAGAACTCGATCGATTTGCAATGGGGATGTGCAACTTGATCATGCGTTCACCATTTCTTCCTTTTTTTTATATTTTTTTTTTCCTTATTTTCAACGCAATGGGTCACATACCTCCAAAGTAGTAAGTAAGCTAGACGGCTCATTTTTATATATAGAACCCGACACATTGATGGACTAAGTAATAAATCTCAAATAGCATTTGGCTATACAATTTTTATTATACTGAATCAGATAAAAAATTTTATTCTATATTTATTTTATAAATTTACTTGATGACTAGATAAAAATTAAGTTAATGAACGAAATAAAATGCTTAAATTTTGTCACATTTGAACCATAATACAAAAATAAAATTTACTAAATAAAAACAAAAAATATTTTGCATTCCAAAAAAATCCTATCCAATTATAATATTAAATTAATAAATCTTATTTTTATTAAATATTACAAAAAATTATTTATTTTATAATATAAATAATTAAATTTTTAATATAAATTTTATGTGTAATACCGTATAAACCAAATATAGTACAATAAATTTGTACTGTCTAGTTTTTCTTATACTTATTATATTCAGTTCTTTTTTTTTTGTAGTTTAGTACTTACAACCAAATGCTATCTTAACATCTAAAAGCCTAAAGGTGGTTGGATTGTACTATTTTCTTTTATTTTTAATTTTTTATTATTTATGTCATTTTTTTAACATTATGTTATTTAAGGTAATATATATATATTTTGATTGTATTATTTATTTATATTAATATTTAAACGAATTAAATATTGTCACGTGTATAATTTGTACGATAAACTTATGATGTCCTACATTATAAACTTTTGAAAACATTCATAATAAGGGAAAAAAAAAAAAGAAAGAAAGAAAGAAAAGAAAATTGATCTTCAACTTGGAAAGGCAATCATTGATGATTAAAGTTTTTTTTTTTTCCATTAATTTATTTGGCCCAGCAAGTTTAATTAAGTAAACTTTTTATATATATATATATATATGTTAACAGCATGCAATCAGCTACCCTTAATATAATAAGGATTATTTTCATTAATAACAAAACAACAAGATCAATAATTGTTAATTAGTTGATCTCCTTCCAAACACAACTAAAAACCATCTTCAACGCTCAAATGAATAAATAAATATATACATTAAAAAAAGTATTGTTATAGACACATATATAATGCATAGCTTCGGTTGAGTTCTCCATTGGATTCGAAATAATAATGATAGTTATAACAAAATAGAGGTTGATGATTTTAGTCCAATTTGAGTTTAGATTTTCGGATTAGAGTTTGTTTCTTTGTTTGTTAGGCCTATGGAGGACACGAATGCGAAATCGCCGTTGTTGTCGGCCAACGGTGGCCGGAGTAGCGGTCGTCTACGGCGTCGGAACTCGGTGAACACACTCAGGAGCGACTTCGTCGCAAAGTTGCCGGAGAAAATCCGTTCCGGCGTTGATGTGGAGTCGCCTTACGACATCGATTTCTCGAAAGCTAAAGGATTACATAAAGGTCCCTCTCTCTCTGACTCTCTCTCTTTCTCTCTCTCCCTCGCTTGCTCGCTCGCTCGCTCGACAATGGCTTTTGTTTTTGAGTTTTTGTATGAATGTTGAAATTTTTTTAGCTTTATAAGCATTTGATCCCGTACGTGTGTGCTTGTGTCCCTATATGTGTTAGTTGAACTGGAGCGAGAAAAGAGGATAAACTCATTTCGCAGTTTTATATTTTCTATCAACAGTTCTCGTGCACCGTGGGCATTGTATATTCGTTCATTTGTACTTCTTCTATTCATTGTTTCTAGAAAGTTTGGTTCCTGACAAATTGGATTAGAATCGTCATAACATAAATTGCAGGAATGAGACCAAAGTAGGATTTATCAATATGGTTTTGACAGGATCTAGGTTGGTTTTGGAGAGTATACACTATGATTAAATAGGATCTAGACAAGGAACTCCAGCTAATAAAATTGAGGTTTGTGTATTATTGCTGATGGTTTAACTGAGTCTTTCCAGCAAGGAAGATTTGGAAAATGGTTTGTCTCGTCGGATGATAAATTGTTGTCGCTTATAACTTAATTGATCTATGAACAAAATTCTGGTATAGCAGTTCCTAGGAATGTGTCTGATTCTTAGGTCTTTGGAGCTTACTGAACCTATATGCACTGTTCTTCAGCTTTATATCGAGTAGTAAGTGTATATATGTATGCTCACATTTTCCCCTGTTTCATTATTACGGTCTAATATTCACCGTTTTTAAGGGTAAGATTTGCCTTCTAGACACTACTACTTTTAGAGCTTTTGTTGACTCCAATATTCAATTCAATGAGTTATGCTGAGTTGCTCTTGCATATTACAGGAGAAAAGGCTTATTATGAAAAACAACTCGCTACCTTAAAGTCATTTGAAGAGGTTGATATGCTAGTCAACTCCAATGGTGCCGATGAAGAAGATCTTGCAGAATTAGCACAACAGGAAAGAGCCATGAGAATATCTAATTATGCCAATATTTTGCTATTGATATTCAAGGTAATATTTTGCTTCTACACAATGACTGGTTTATACTGAAAAATGCATTTTATAACTGTTTCACTCATTGCAACCTTTCCACAGACTGCGAAATGGTTTGACGTATTTCAGTTATCTTGTTGTTTGGGTTACAATCTTCTTTGTTCTTTGTATAGATATATATGAATGCACAATTTTACATCAGTAAATTTCCTAGAGTGGTTCTTCAGGTGGTATGCTATGGCAGGATTTCTTTTAATTTCTGCTAGTTGCACTGCTTCTTGCATTGGTCATTACAAGAAAATTTTCCTCATGCAGATCTATGCCACTGTAAGGAGTGGATCGATAGCCATCGCTGCCTCAACCTTAGATTCATTACTCGATCTCATGGCTGGGGGCATACTCTGGTTTACTCACCTGGCAATGAAAAATGTAAATATATATAAATATCCTATTGGAAAGTTGAGGGTGCAACCAGTAGGAATTGTCATATTTGCTGCAATTATGGCCACACTAGGTATAATCTTTTCTTATACCTTTTCCATGTAGGATCAATACCTCTGCAGTGACTTGATATTGATAACTTTCCCCATCTAATAAACTTAGCAGCATATTTTGAACCTACTTGGATCAGTTAAAAGTGAAACTAAAGAAATCTGAAGAAGCAGATTCCTTTCCGAATGGGATGTAAATAATTACCTTTTGAATTATTGAGAAGAGGTTTCTGCCCAAAATATTCTAGAATTTATAGCAAACTTTATCGTTCAAAAGGTATTGGTCTGCCTGAAAAAGATTAGTTACCAATTATATCCTTCCTATATGCACATAATGAGTTCACTGAATTTTGCACTTTTTGACATCTATGTATGAGATATTCAAATGAATTATTTCTCTCTCTTTGTACAAAGTTATTATTCTAGCTATTTATCTAGCATCAGGAATTATGTTGTTGGTGCAATTAGAAGTGACTCTGCTTGCTTGCAGGATTTCAGATACTGATTCAGGCTGTTGAAGAATTAATCAAAAATAGTTCTACTGAATCAATGTCCTCAGATCAATTGGTGTGGCTATATGTAATCATGCTGACTGCAACTGCTGTCAAACTTGCCCTGTGGCTTTATTGCAGAAGCTCACCCAATGAAATTGTCCGTGCTTATGCACAGGTATATTTGCGTTGTCTATATTGCTAATGTTTTCAAAATTCTCCCACTGTGCGGAAGCCTGAGATCTCTACAAATGTCAATTTTTCAGGATCACTATTTTGATGTTGTAACAAATGTAGTAGGTTTAGCAGCAGCAGTTCTTGGTGATAAAATTCGTTGGTGGATCGATCCAGTAGGTGCTATTGTTCTTGCTTTGTACACCATTACTAACTGGTCAAAAACAGTTATGGAAAATGCAGGTATATCCTCAAATATCTGTGCAAATCTTTTGCAGGCAAGGAACTGCTTGAACATGCCGCACACCCTAATATATACTGGTTTTTTATGCAGTTTCCCTTGTGGGGCAATCGGCACCCCCTGAAGTCCTTCAGAAGTTGACTTATCTGGTTATAAGACACCCCCAAATCAAGCGCATCGATACAGTCCGTGCTTACACCTTTGGTGTGCTATATTTTGTGGAGGTAAGCCCTCTAGAAGTAGTTTTTACTTGATTTGTGAGAGCAATAGTCAGCATAACCATCATGGCATGACACATTCTTTTTTACATCCTCTTTTATGCAATCATGCTATCATAAATTTAAGATAGATAATTGTCTTGATTTTACGGATCAAATTTACCGGCACTGGCTCAAATATTAATAGCAAGACTAGATATATTGCATAATTTCATGTAAACCAAGACGACAATCATGAGACATTTGACACCAATAATCAAGGGTGTAATGACCAAGGATGCGCTGCTGATGAATGATTTTAAGTCTAATAAGTTACTTCATCAATTTAATCATGGTAGGTTGATATTGAGCTTCCCGAGGACCTGCCATTGAAAGAAGCCCACACCATTGGGGAGACACTTCAAATAAAGATTGAAAAACTTCCAGAAGTAGAGAGAGCATTCGTGCATCTCGATTTTGAATGTGATCATAAACCGGAGCACTCAGTTCTCAACCGATTGCCCAACAATTAGTTCCTTTTTCATTTTTGTGTCCGGTAGTATCATAGGATGCGAAGATCAATATGAAAGAAGAGAATGAGCAATCACATTGCTCGATATAGGATGGTGTCTAGTCTTGGCATATGTGTGTTTCATTATTTTTCTTTTTTAATTTTAGTATCTGAAATTAAAAATTACCCCTCATAGCGTCTCCTGGCTGTAAAGTGTAACAATGTCGAGGAGCTTGTTCAAAAATCAAAATGTTATATAGTTGGCAATTCATGTCAAAACAAGCTCCACATCCTTGCTCCTTAATGGAGGCACGGAGTGGTTTTACATGTCCGGAGACTAAAATGATAAAAGAAAACTCACACACACAATGAATAAATACTAAGGCGGGAAGAACATGGTAGTTAGATACTTCCACTGCTACCGTCCCATTCTGTAGTGATAGATAAGGATTTCATATCTCAGAGATGAGGGCCTTACCTTGTGAGCAGATTAGCTTCCAGGTGTTTGTTTGTAATTTGGGAACATTTGGCTTGAATGCATTGGCTTTCTTTCCCTTGCGTCATATCAAGAAATCTTGATACTCTGTTATTATCTTTTTATCGGAGAAAATCCGACACTGTGATGTTTGATGCTCCTGCAGCCATCTCGGTGGCAATGATCATGAAACTGCATGAGGATATACATGTATGTACATCTATTTGTGACTGCAACATATTCTGCGCTATTAACTGACACTCTCTCTCTTATTCAATGATCGTATTGAATTAAATTGAAAGAATGTATCTTCTGATGATCTGTAATTCCGCCTAACAATAACACATAATGAAATTAATGATTTCTATTACAATGTCAACCTGTAAATACTTGAATTAAAACATAAGAAATGTTGGGAAACTATTACGTTTGGGTGGTTGGTAAACAGTGAAAATGGAATCAATAATAGAAGGGGAAAACTAACGGTGGTTCAGGGGCACAACTGCATATGCGTTGCTGTTTATGGAGTTTACGCTTCGGACACCTAGTTTGCTAATAGGAATAAAAGGTGGATCTCCCTCATATTACAACCCATTTTTCTCCAAAGTCAAAACTATTTTGGAATTCAATAATTAATCTTGTTCAGATTCTGAATAGAAAGAGAGGGTCGTTGGAATTTCTTTCTCTCATTTTCAAGGACTCGTTTTAGAAATACTCAAATGCAACTAGTTAATACACCTCTTCAAAATGGACACAGCTCTTTAATTCAATCCTCATATTTGTATAGAGTTATTAGATATGGTTTTGGATGAGCCATGACCTTTTTAAGAAAATTAAACACATTCGTGATACTTGAATAGATACAATGATATAATAAAAGGGTCATAAAACATGAGCAGGTGTGAGATTTTGCATAAGACACTTCATTCAGATCTTATGGCTTTGTCCAAACAACATATCTTCAATAATCTCTCTTGAAGCTTTCGGTGTAACTTGTTCGAATCTCATCTAGTAAAATTGGAAGGTGCATGTTGTGCTTATAAATGTAAGAAGTAAAGGAAACACGGGTGTTGGTGGACAAAATCATTCCACGTCCACCATGATGGAATGACAAAGGACAATATGGTTGAAAAATGGAATCTAAACCGTCTGACAGGTATGATACAATAACATCCTGAATGATCACTGATGGAAGCACCGTTGTTTCTACACGTTGGAGCAAAAACTCATGCTGCTATCTGTCTCCATCCACATAAAACGCGCTCAAAACTTCACAGGGCACAAACCTCCATCCTCTTTGCAAACCCTTTGAGATGTCAAGCAGAAATCTCACATCCCATTTCAGAAAAATAAAGACTGTACCCTATGCTTCCCCCGAATGCACTTGCAATACACTATAATCAATACAAGGATATATTGAATGAATAACCTATCAATTCAAGGTTATAGAAGTAAGAGTTCAACTTGATGCCGTGGACATCTTATCCAAAACAAACAGACTCAATGAAGGCTTCTCAATCGTGAAAAAGGTAGCTAGTCGCATTGACGCATAGGAAGGAATGCCCTCACCTCAGACTAAGAGTTTGGGAGAAGCCGACCATTGTACATTTTATCAAGTAATTGTCGAGCATCAGGTCTCCTCAGCAAACCTTTATTGTTTGGCAACCCGGTCCCAAGACAAACAGGACACACAAGCTTCCCTCGACCTGCATTCAAGTAAAAGACTTTACACTTCTGCCAAAGTAGTTTAAGAGGAAAGAAGAAAAAGTGCAGAGACGTTACTAATCAAGGGAGAAAGTCGTTCTATTTTTATTGATACACAAATTGTTGATCTATAAATTCGAGATATTTAAATTATCTCTACTAAGAAAGGAAAGATAGCAAAGGATCATTGCTAGAGATAGAAATCTCATAATCCAAATAATAAAGAAGAAAAATAAACTGAAATAAATCTAATACTTGCCAAATCTATTAATAAGATACACACCTGTTGATAAATATCTAGCTACAATCCATGACGATAGATTTCTATCATTCTTCCCTTGCTTGAGATTAACATAAATGATTGTCTTGATAGATATTTGGTAAGGATTTCTGCCTCTTAACTGAGTACAAATATACTCAAGGTCTATTCCTCCTCCAATTTCAGACTTTATAAAGTTCTTAATAATATAAACAGGCTCGATCCAATAATGTTAAATAGGATTCTTCACTATAATAAATTTGCTATCCCTATAAAAACGAGTGATAGAGTAGACTCAAACTTTAGATCCCTCAGCAACCCTTATAACCAAATTAGTTCACACAAACCTTGAGAAATAACACAAAATTCTGCTTTTGCATTATTTTGTCATCACTTGTTGCTTTTTTCTTCTCCAAGTCACAAGATTTCTCTATAATTTTTAGTAGCCTAGATTCAATTTACGGTCATCAACTCCTACTTCCCAGTCTGCATCTCATGAGAATCTGATTCTTATATAAAAAAAAAAAAAACATTTCCAGGAGTTCCATTTAAATATTTCAAGTTATGGTACACCGTGTCTAAATGTAACTAGGTAGGTGAGTGCATGGTTTCAATAACATCATTAATAGAATATGCCAAATCAGGTCTTGTAAGAGATAGCTATATCTTTGTCCACTGACTTGCTGCACTTGTTCGTGGGACCTTCCAATTTTGAGGCAATGCAACCGTCATAACATATTTATGTGCTAACATGCCTGTCTCCCATAACAAATAAAGTACATATTTCCTTTGGGATATAAGTATACCTCTCACTTATAGGTACCTCCATACACAAACGAAAAAGAGAAATAAATAAATAAATAATGCAACACTCCCAACTCTTGTTCTTCGAATTCCCTTTTGATTTCATTCTTCCAAATCTCTCTCATATGGATTATTACTAGTAATGATGCTATTGTCAAGATAAGCAATTAAAATTTTTCTTATCATCAATTCCAAGCATCATCAACAGGATACAAAGAACTTGCCCTTAGTCACGCTAAAGTGAATCGGTTTATTACTAAATCTTCTCAACTAGATCCTATATCTCTATTTTAGACCATAGAGACTTGCTCAACTGACATACTATTCATTTCTCTTTTTCAGATCCAAACCCAATCAAAATTCTCACATGGTTCACCTCCTCCAAGTCTCCACTCAAAAAAGCATTTTTGACTTCTAATTGACATAGAGGCTAATCTAAGTTAGCCGCTAATGAGAGAATTACTCAAATTAAATTCAACTATGTAGTTGGACCAAAGGATTCCTCATAATCTATCCCTAAGTTCAAGTATATATCCTTATGCAACTAGAGAGGCGTTATATCTCTGCACGCTACCATCTACTCTATACTTGATACTGAAGAACAACTTGATTCCACATACAACTTTTCATTTGATAGATCTACAATTTCCGATGTTTAATAATGATGGAGGGCTTTTGCTCACTTTTATCACTTGTATCTCTCTACTTTGGAATATTCGGTGTTTCATCAATACTTCTAGGTAACTCTTCTTTATCTATATACATCAGGAAGAATTATTCGGTGCCAATTTTTCACATGACACACCACTGGATACAGGATATTTCACGCAGGCTCTTCTCCTCTCCCAAGGGCAATAGGTAACTCTTCCTTATCATTTATCTCCCCTACATTGCGCTGTGATACTCCATACACGCATTGACTCACTCGCTTCATCATCCCCAGTATCTACATGTTCATTTTGCAACTAATGTTGGACAAGTAGGTGACTAGAATCACTAGACCAAAATGGGAGAGCGTTGAGTGCACTAATCGGAAGACCTGGGTGATATTATTAGAAGAACAGGATGAGAAATTTGTGGATCCCAATATATTTCATCAATCACATTCTCAACTTGAAGAGGGCACTTATTAAGGAAATTGATTTTCAAAGAACTAAACATCAAATGAGACATAGAATCTCCATGTTGATTGCTGAGAAACCTTACACCCTTCCTTGGCTTCGGGAGTACCACATGGAGACACATTTGAGAGCTTGAGAATCTACATATCGCAAAGTAGCAGCTTAATAAGAGTAAACACAATGCACACAAAGAATTTAGAAGACAAATGTGAGGATAGGACTCAAGAAGAACACTAAGAGGTGCAAAAATTGAATGGCTTGGAAGGAAGTGTGTCCATTAGTACTGCTTTTCCCCAAAAAGAATCAGGAACAGTGGTGATGGATCAGGTTTGGCACTCCAACCCCCCAAGGATTTTTGTATCATTAAGAAGCTTATGCAAAACCTCTATTTTCTCTTTGGAGAAATCTAGACCAAAGGCTTTTTAGCAGATCAGCCATAGCCACTAGAGCAACTTGTGAACTTTGCTTCTTAGACTTCCAATTATCAGGCTTTCCATGCAACTTCCAGCATGTCTTCTTTGTGTAATACAGCATGGTCAAACCAAGTTTGTTTTTTCTTCTGGACGATGCGTCTTGAGGCTGATCTTTATAGACACTAGAGCAGAGTCCGGGTGAGCTAATCAGAGCTAGAGGCTGCTAACATAACATGCTTTTGATTCTCTTCTTTACTGACCTCTAAGAAGGCTTCCCAAAAGTGAAAAAGGATTTTTCTTTCCCAATCAAATGGCCTATAACCTCGTCCAAATCAGAGTTCAAACAGTTAAAAAAATAAAACACAAGATCCTTGTCAAATGTAGCTAAAACGTTTGTACCATCCCCTGTGCATTTCCACTCCATTTAGTAGAAGAGGACCATCTCTTGCCATTAGTCAACCAACAGGTTGTAATATTCATTAGTGCTCATATTCCCATCTTAGTTCGAACTTTGGATCGAATCTTGAACGTTAAGATGTATTCTTCTAGTTAGATGTATTGTATCATGTATCTTTAGCTATTTCATAAATCAGATTTTTCAACCAATTCATAGTTCCATAAAACTTAACAGCATTATTAATATTGCAATCTCAGCATTCCAAGTGCTGTAGCTCTCCAATCTGGCTGCTGTGCAGGCATAGCACTCATCAAATATCCCATACTTCCTCTTCCATAAATAACAAACATTACTCATAAGAACCATCTCCAGGAGTTCAATCCATTCATTTGTGTTGAATGATCTGAGGATAGTATTGATCACTAACAGTTTATTATAAGCTCTTAGGATGGAAAGTATTTGCATTACCATCATCCATTAAACCAAGTTTCAATCTGGTCCCTGAAGTTATTCTTTGGTTTTTTAACAACCGCAACGATGCATTCTGCTAGCTTTCACACCATCTCTAGGAATGATCAGCCACGGGCTGATGGAAAGTCTAGGATCATAGTCTTCTAAATGTTGTGCATGTGCACTTCCGCATTTTGCTGCAACTTCAATCTTATAAGGTTTTCGGGGAACGGTATAATGAAGAGCTGTGACAGCTAAAATATACTGTCCAAGTTCTTTGCAAGTTTTAATAATGAAATGAGATGATACTTTTGGTTTCAAATTAGCCATATCTCCATAGAGGAAAAGCTCTTAATGGGAAAGTTTGACAAGCACATTATGTTGCTTCAAAAGCCAACCTGATGTGGTTCACAAAAGCTTCCCAAACGCTGTTTAGAGGCCCAGTACCTTTTCCTAAACTCAGTTCCTCCCTATTAAAATGTCTAATAGATTTGAAGACCAGGCTTCTAAATAATTCTGTATGTTTAAAAATGAAGTATCAACCATCTAGGAATAACTAATTAGCTTTCCATCTGTACAGAATCGTGTTGGCAAATGAATAAATGAAAAGCCCAATATCAGATAAACAGGCATTTTCAGGGAATGCTGTGCTTCCCTCTGGTCAGGAGGTCAATTTGCTTTAAAAAAAAAACGAAAGAAAGAAAGGGAGAGAGAATTATAAATAGCATGTATATTCTTACCAGTCAATACAGGAAGTAGCATCATTTTAATTGGTTGGTTTCAATAGAAAGAGAACCACAATAGTAAAAAAAGATCCATACCATAGCAGTTTGGACATTCAGTAAACTCGTAAACATCCTTTGCCCTTTTTCTGTTTAGAGCTTTCCATTTTCCTGTACCACCACACATGTCACCTAAGAAGCAAATATATGGATTATCACATGGAAAGATGCCAAAATTTTGTAAGACCACAATAGGATCTTCAACTAAACAAAATGACAAGGAAAAGAGAGAGAAATACACATACTACTGATGAGAAAGAGAGACATTAATTTCCTCCATGGAAAGAGGGACTTCACTAAAAACAGTATCAAGCAGTAAAGAGTAGATTCGTTCTACAAAGTAATCATGAAACATGCGAGCAGGATCAAACTTACAAAGTACAGCACCAGTGCCCTGACAATTTCGGCAGACAGCTCTTTCCTTTCCATCCATTCCCATTACCTTTGGTACAGCAGTAGATGCACCTGAATTGCTAATCAACGCCAGCGATGTACATAAACATGTAAGACAACAACGCCGAGATATTGATGATTGAGTTTCCTGTGATAGGCGATGAAGAATTGACTTATAAGATGCAGAACCAAAGACAACTACCCCCATCCAAATAGAAAAGGGACATTCACTCCTTTCTGAATCTCTGCATACCAGATTACTACTACAAAAATAAATAAATAAATAAAAAGTAAGAAAGAAAAACTCCAGATAACTGAGTAAAGGAAACATAAAGAAAATAAGGGTAGAGACACCAACACATACGCCTTTCATATTTTTCAGTTTCCTGAAATGATTGGATAGGCACAAGAACACGAAGACATTGCAGCACTCTATTTGATTATTCATCTTTGACCAAAACAGAATGGCACGAATAGCTTCACATACTTAAAGAAACACTTTTACCCTTCCTCAATGACATTGTTCTCTCATTTAAAAGTTAGTACATCAATTAACAGCCACATTTGTTTACTGCAGTATTGATACCACTCAATTAACATCTTTCAAAAATAGCTCTATCCATGAAGAAAGAACAAACCTTTAGCAAAACTCCCATAAGATCATGTAGCCATTACAACCACACCATACAAAGAAAGCAAACAAAGTATAGCATATGGGGTCATGGAACCAGATAGTAAACACAAGAAACATCAAGGATAAATCCACCAGAGCTCCTTGTATACATTTGATTCAAATAATTAAAAGCGCTTCGATTTATATGTTTCTCAGCCTAGTTTGCTCATAAAGCATGTTGGGTTTCATTAAAAAACACCACAGGATTAAATTTACGATTCTAGATAGAAAGTTGTATAAATAGGTTCAGTATGAAAGAAACCGTTTATCTTACATAGTGGCACATGAGCACGGACCCCAAGTACATGATGACATGAGAAAATCACAAGACAGACATACGAACCCTTTGTGAAGCTGAAGTAGCAGAACTTTGATCTTTGTCTTCCAAACTGGACCTAACGTGAAACCCAGTTGGTTTTCTCGACTGTGAAATCACTGCCAATAATTCCAAAGAAGCATAAGTAATTAGTAGACATAAACCAGCATCAAATCCTAGAACCTGAAAAGGTTTGACAACAATATCAACATTAAGATGGTACATGTACATGTGTATTATCTAAGAACTACGTCTAACACTGTTAAAACAATCGAATGAGAGAGAGAGAGAGAGAGAGAGAGAGTGAATTACGGTTGTTTCGAGTTTCTTTTGAGGTGAAGAAAGAGCGTTGAATTAGAATAGTAGAGAGATGGGAAGAGTAAGCCATTTTCTTCCCTTTACGGATGAATTAGAGGAAAGACTGTTTTGTGTCCTCTCCGGGTGTCAGCCTGTTACTGTGAGTGATGGAGAATCGTTAACGTCTACGCTCTACAGTTAGCCTGGGAATGGAATATCTTAGAGTATATTTACATTCGTCTTCTGGCTCTCATTAACGGAATGAACTAATTTTGAACGGTTTCGTAGACCCGGTACGGATAAAATATGAGTATCGCTCACTTTGGTTGATTTTCTTATTCTTAATTTATATTTTTTTAAATTTAAATTATTAAATATAATTTAAATTTTAAAATATATATAAATAATTAATGAGATGTATCGAAATAATAGACCAAATAATGAAATCTCTCATTTTATCATATTTAAAAGTGTTAATGTTATATTTTGTACATTCGGCCCAATGCCTCGGGCAATCTACTTGGGTCGTTGCCCGAGCTCCTCATAGCCCGACTGACCTCCTCACGGCACGAGAAAACGCCTTTGGAAGGGTAACCACGATGTTATTATGCCCACCAGGATGCAGACCTCTTAGCACGGCTCAGTTGTACTCGCATGTTTCATGACAAAAGCCCGACTTTTATATAGATAAAGTCTCTGTTACAAAAAATATTACGAAAAAGTATTCATTTATAAAAATAATAGGAATATGATATAGTAAAAGCATATTCAATATATCTACTTTCAATTCAAATTCCAACTTGACTGGCTACTGGAAGTATATGTATTAAATACGTTTTTAATGTTATATATTTTTATTTTAAAACAGACTATTTTTCGTAATATTTTTCAAAAAGAAAACTATATTCGTATAAAACTTCAAAAGCCTATATATCCTATCCGTACAATACCCATAACCCATTAAATGTGAGGTGATGAATGAAGCTCCCTTGTAAAGGCCTACGTTGTTGCTTGACTGTATAATGCCAATATAAAAAGACAATTATAATGCTTAAAGCAATTATACTCTGTCTATGTTAGAGGATCTTATAAACCTAAGTTTCTGAAACCTTGGATTAGATGTCTTAAGTTACAAGCTTACGAATGATATAAATCTATATGTGTTTTTTGGCATTTTGTGATAATGAAGGTTTTTACTTTAATTGTAACGTATTTTTCAAAACATAACCCAGCGATTCAATATTCATATGATAACCTAACATATATATTAGTAGAGCTTATATCAAGTTTGTTCTATCCTAAGTCTTAATAACACATCAAATATCGAATTATAATTTTCTTGTTTCTTTTTCTTTTTTTTTTTTTTTGTTCTTTTTTTTTTTCCCAATGGTTTCTTTTCTTTATTTTCTGTTTTTCTCATTTTTCTTTTTTTATTTTCTATTTTTATTTTTCTTTTTTTTTTTATGTTTTTACTTACTTTTTAACTTATTAATTAAATAATTGAATAAACGATCCCATCTCAATTTCCTTTACACGTAACAACTGAGTCAACAATGAAAATGGGGCTCACATTTATGTTATTGATGCTAAGTGCTAACTTTTGAAAAAAAATATAAGTCCGTACGATTTTAAAAATTTTCAAGAAGTGTTAATGCAATTTACCCCAAACTCATTCGTATAGAAACATGCTTGGATACATTGCTCGTTGCATATGACAATGACCCAAATTTAAAGTATGATGACGCAGACGAGGTTGAATGTCTAGTGCTATCAAAAAGTATGACGCCTCATATAAACTTATCAAAGTCAGTCAGATGGAAGAAGTTTGAAACATATCCAATAATCTACACAAGCATTATATTCATAAAACACACCAGAGAAGAAGGAGGCTTTAGTTCAGACTGATTACATAGTTTTGGATTTTCAAGTTGGTGGGATAAATGCTATGAAATTATCTCGATTTTCATTTTTTTTTTTAAGTAATTTAGTGTTTATATTTGTGCAATTTAATATTATATACATTTTGGAAGTTGTAAAATAATGTTTTTGTTAAACTGCAAGTAACTAGCATTACTATTTTCAGTAACGTGGCAACAGTAGCACATGTTGGTAGAAGTATATATTATTTACTTGATTACACTCAATAATCAAATCAAGTCAGTTTTTAATTATTCATTTAGTACGTCAATCACTCAATAGTCAAATTATACATCTTTTCTATTTTGTATAAATTTTTACTGTATTCTTGATTTTTTTTTTTTTGACACCAAAATGTCAACTGTTGTTGTTGTTGTTGTTTTACCATAATGGTTGGAAGTTCCTGAGACATGGCCACTGTACATGGGATAGCTATTTGATTTCCTAATGCAATAGGAAACCTCTCCTAAGATTCTAAGGTTCCTATGTAAAGGTGAAGATAGTAACGATGATGATGATGAGAGTGTTTCATCTAAAGAGGGAGATGATAGTTTATGAAACTAGGAAAAACATGAAAAGGTTTTGTGAAGGCTCTTAGCTCTACAAGAAAGTTGAAGTGAATAAAAGTGTTGTAAGAATGGAGGCTATTGAGCCAGATTATGAACCACATGAAGTTAGCAGCGATGATAATGATGATTTTGATATTGAGGAAAAAGATGAGGGAAAAGGAAGAATATGTGAGAAAAAGGTGTGAATATCCAAATTGTAGGGAGCCAGCATTTGCCGTGGGAATAATGTTTGAGAGTGCTAAAGAATTCAAAGAAACTTTGATCAAGCATACTTATTACTAAGAAAAAAATAAAAAAAAACAATTTGAGTTTGTAAGGAACATGAGAAAGCAAGTGAAAGTCCGGTGTGTAAAAGAAAATTGTCTTCGGTTGATGTATGGATCATTTGAGAAGACAACCCAATCATTACATTTGAAAACTAAATAGGCCAAATGCACATATGTGAAGTATCTTTCATAAATAAATAAATAAGCACATGAAGAGCTTATTGCTTGCAAAGATTTTTCTTTTTCCTTTGACAATTAAGGCGGTCCCTAATTTATTGTTGAATTCAAAAAGCTTGTGAGAGAACACGCACATATACACCTCCAAAGTAGTTTTTTTTATAGGTGCCTTTATCTATATGGGGAATTTGCTGCTAATAGGGTCTCACTCAGTGTCTACCTCCTTCCCCCGCCACCTTCCAACTCGTAGGAGTACATACACACACGCACACAAATTCTAAGCTTTATTTGCTTCATCATCACTCCAACTCACAACTTACAACAAAAGCATGTACTTGAAACGCATTCTCTCTCTCTCTCTCTCTGATGTATAAAAACTGATAATTTAACCATTTTAAATTATGTAAACGCTTAAAGCCCACTAAAAACACTAAAATGCTAAGAAATGAAAGCTAAGATACTTCAACCATCTTTATCTCGTCAAGTTGGTAATGTAACTAATGGTTTCACTATTGGCACAATAATGTTTTGAATTGTTTTTTATTAATTAGCAATGATTTCGGACACTAATATTGAATTTAATTTCGTTATTGTGCTCTGAACTGATTTTCCATTTTGATATAATTATTGCTATATAATCAATTAATCTATAAAATTATTATGTTATATGTTTAATATGATGTGTAATTATATGTTTTATGTTCCTAGTTTTTAGAATTTAAAAAAGAAGCAATGCTACAATTATACCTTAATTTTGTTACTTTTTGTATTTATATACTTAAAATTTCAATTTGTCTACCCAAATGAAAATCTTTTGTTACTATCTACACCTCTAGTAACTCTATTTTATATTGTTAATTTAGTCAGTATAATCAATCAATTGAATGACTGCCTATGACCTTAAGGGTGTCACATGACCTGTCATACAACCCCCTTAGGATCATAAGCGGCCACCCATATCCACTAGTGGGTTAAGTGGCTAAGGGCCACCTGTAGAGGGTGACTCAATCCATCTAAAGTCATCGGTAGCTAATTATACTGATTGAATTTATAATATAAATTGAAATTAATTAAGATGTGGATAATGACAATTAAACTTTTAATTAGATATATAATTAAATAAGTCAAAACTTTTAACATATAATTGCAAAAGTAACGAAGTTTAAAAGTAAACAATAACATTAACCCTTAAAAAATAGTGCAACAAAACAAGTTTTCTACATTTTTTCAATTTTCATTTTGAAAAATTGGGAATATTATATTTTCAATCCTCAAACTTTGCTATCATTTCTAATTTAATCATCAAACTTTCATTTTTTCTATTTCAATCCTTAAACTTTCCAAAAGTTTATAAAAGAGTTCTTCATTAGTGAACTGTCGATTTTTCCGTTAGCAAATTACTCTTTTACAAACTTATAAAAAATGTGAGAACTAAAAAAGAATAAAATAAAAGTTCGAAAACTTAATTAAAAAAAGTAGTAAAGTATGAGAACTAAAAGTAAAATGTATAATTTTCCCATTTTTTTTTTTACCTTTAGGATCTATATTTTTTATTTATTTTTCATCAACAATTTATGCTCTTTTATATATATATATGTATGTATGTATGTATGTATACATATATACTTGTTCATTCAAGACATGATTTTTAACAATACTTATAATGCAGAAAATATAAAGATCTTGGTTTTGCCCATCCCTAAGAACTTAAGCCTTAAAATAGAGAAAAAAAAATGAAAAATAAAATTTTAAAACAAAAAGGTAAGATAAAAAATTTTGGTCCTTTTAATGTACTTTTTCATTTCAATCAACAAATGCTTCAAATGATCGATAATCCAATTTTCCATCCTTAATAGAATCAAATTGCATTTAATTTTATAATTTTTCTGATTTACATAGAAAAATAGCTTTTTTTTCCCTAACTACATTACATATTACAATAATTTAGAGAAGGATAGAGTCAAACCCTGATTTATTCACTTGGGAGATTAGTATTAATTAAGTAATTATACAACTTATTCGATAATTATTTCAATTATTAAATTAAATAGATAACAATAAATACAATTAATTATCATATTTAATTTAATGCTATTATGTAAAATTAGATGGTGTAACATCATACATTTGTAAATTAAAAATATAAATAATGATGGTACTTTTATAAGATAAATAATTTTTTTTTTACTAATATTTTATCTAATGACACAATTAACTATTTTGATTCATTAATTAATAAATAATGAAAAAGAAAAAGAGGGAAAATTACACTTTAGTTATAATACTTTACCATATTTTATAATTAAATTCTCGAACTTTTATTTTTTTTTTATTTAACTTCTTAAAACTTTTCAAAGTTTGAAAAATATCCTCCAACAATATAAAAACTAATGATTCACTGACAAAAAACTATTTTGTAAACTTTTAAAATGTTTGAAGATTGAAATAAAAAAAAAATAAGTTTAACAACTCAATTAAAAAAAATGGTAAAGTTTAAGAATTAAAAGTATAATTTTTCCTAAAAAATTAAAAGTGAAAAGAAACTACAAATTTAAAAATTCCGATCCAAAAGTTTTTTTCGAATAACTTAACAACACCTGAACCCATCTCAATTTAAGCTTCCCAACTCTATTGAGCAGTTTTTCGACCACTCCTAGACCTAGGAGTGATTGGCCACCAACCACCTATGATCATAGCTAATCACCCCTAGGCTTTTGAGGTAGTTAGAAAATGGTCAAGCACAAACGTTGGTCGTGATGGATAGATAACTATCCACTACCACTGAGGGTTGCATTAGCTCTCTAAGATAGTACATACTCATCCAACCCCTTTAAATCAAAAATAAATAAATAAAAAGAAAAAGAAAAAAAAGGACCCCATGGATTGCCTACCATATTTATGGTGAACAACCACCCTTCAAGCCTTGGTTAACAGGAAATCCATATCTAGGGGCTTTTCATTTTTTTTTTTTTTTTTCATTTTTGTAATCTCAACAAATTTTTACTTATATTATTTAAACAATTCGTTTACTAATATTTATTTATTAAAATAATTTTTATGAACCAATCAAGAGTTAAAACATATCCCTATCTATCAACAGAAAACGCAAAACCACAAGTCATTACGAATCATCATTTTGCAAACCGTCACAACCTGGTCATGTTTTTATGCTTTTTCTAGAGGAAAAAGAGAGAAAAAATCAAATTGTTATTCACATATCCAATTGATTAAAAGTAACTAATAAGATTTCCAAATGAAATAAATAGAAAACATTTGATCCGATTGTCACTACAATTATAATTTCCCATTTAAAAAAAAAAAAAAAAAAGCGAGAGAACGTAAAAACTATATAGGATTCTTAATCACTGTGATTCATTATTCTTTCCATTCATTGACAGCCAAAACAACTGTGGTTTATTTCTTCATCACACCCCTTTTCTCAAGAACTCCAAAGAACAGAAAGAGCAGTAACACCAATTCGTTCTCGGTAGGTACACAATCGCAAAATTAAAAGATACCCATTAGCCCAGTAAAGAGAATTACCACACCACAAAGTGTTCGATAAGAGATTTAAATCATGTTGTCCTTCATATATTACCATTGACAAAGAAGAAAAGGGGACCATTACCCCAAAAAAATAATTAAAAAAATAAAGAAAGAAAGAAAGAAAGGAGGAAGAAGAGGAGGAAGAAGAAGAAGAAAGAAGAAAGAAGAAAAAGAAGAAAAGCAGTGGCAGGCCCCCACCAAAATCTAATGCACTCTCACAGTATGAAAGCCACACAGGAATCAAGAGACGGTTCGCCCGTAGCACAGACAAGCCAGGTAAAGATTTTTGGCCCATTTTTCCTGCACACAAATAAAAAATGTACTCCCTAACTGAATCCTCTATATATAGGTAAATATATAATGATTGATTCACGTAATTGGTGACTCAGCAACTAGACATGAGTGCATTAGGCACTTACCTTTACATGTGCGCTTGGAAACTGAGATGTGCGCAATGTTTCTTGGGTTTCATCGTTGGGCTTGCGCCTAGGGATGCTCAAGATAAGAGCAGCTTGATCCCAAGTTGCAGCTGTGGCAGTTATCCGATATCCACTGTCCCATCGTCGATGGATACCCTCACTTGGATAAAGAAAATCAAGCTCCACAACCTGTAGGAACAAACCACGTGACAGTCTTTAGAGAGGCAAGAGGGGCATCGTAATTAAACATGCCTACTAGCAACTAATTCCACATATACTATTATAATGCATCTTTCTGCTCTAAAGTGCAGTATATGTATAAAAAGAGAATTCCAACCTCTAGTTCAAAGTAATAATAGCATCAACATGAAATAAAGATTCAAGGTCACAGCAACATAGAAGGCACTGCAAATTGTACAAGTTAAAATGGAAGCATATGAAATCCTTAAATTGCTGACATTGAGTATAGAACATGAACACCGGGGGTGGGGGGGTTGTGGTGGGGGTTGAGGTTAAAAAATGAAAAAGGAAAGACAGCTTCCACGTAGCAGCTTGCAATGATGTTCTGCTTCTTTATTTCTATATAAACAACAACGGTTATGTAGCAACTCTTAACAATTACACCAATAACCATTTGACAGCAAGTGCATGAATACATAAAGAGAGAGAAAAGATGCATGCACATGCACGAGAGAGATGTCAGCAATTAACATAATGCTCTATAAAGGTCTACCTGATCACTGAATCCAGCATTGCGAGACATCACAACACCCCAACGGCTCCCAGCAGTTGCCATCGAGGTAACATGAAAACCTTCTCTCCATTTCTTGTTTATCCACTTAAACGGAAAGGACTCACTCACTTTATAGGATTGCTGAGTGTACTGTGTGCCTGCACAAATTTTATTCAGTATAAAAGGGAACAAACAAGAGATCTTGATTATAGTACAACACCAACTAATTTAGCACAAGACACACAGTAAAAGAAGAAGAAACGCAGCCATCTGCAAATTTTCAACACTATTAACATTTAAAAAAGAACACATATCAAAGGGGGGAAAAATAGCATGATCTTGTGGGAAGAACTAATCAGAGTACAGACATCCATTTATAATCACATTCATCCAGCAGTTCCTGCTTTCTATTATTATGGCACCTGAACATTTGCAAGGAAAATTTGAATCTCAAAACTATTTTATCGATCCTATTCAAACTGAAGGTTTGAGTTAATTCCTTAAGATTGGACAAAAAACACAAGCTATATTGGCACTTCAACTAAGGAAAACATCAACTTTGATCAGCAGCGACAGCAAAAAAAAAACAAAAGCATTTAAGAACATTTCGTTCTTGTTTCCTCTTAGCCAAATACAGTTATGAGAGACTAGCATCTAGTCAGAGGTCAATCAACAACAAAATCATGCCCTAAACTGGATTCGGATTTTTTACCTATCACAAAACTCGGGGTTGTGGGCTCCTTATGGAGAACCCTAAATCTCATACACAGTAAATAGGACGCAATAATCCGGCTTGTTTATTTCCTAAATATATTACAGTTACAAGCCTCAGCCTACTTCTCGAAACAGAAATAATAAAGACAATGATTTCCTCGGCGGTGCATAACTGATCACTTCTTCAATCATGAAATCTATCTACAAGCATCCATAAGATCATCCCTTCCTGGAGAATGAGGTCTTCAAGCTCAAATGAAGGACATAACTGCCTGAACTCTACACCAGTCTCCCAAGATGGTTATTTAGGGGAGAATCCTGAATTAAAAGTTCCAGCACACCCAGATTAAGGCAGAAACAGAAGACTGCAGAGAGAACACCACTTTACAAGGTCAGAAAACATCATGAAGTTTATAATTGCGATGCCACTCCAACTGACAGGCCACATGAATAATTTGAAGAAGAAAGTGAGAGGGATTATAGAAGCATAAAGATAGCTTCTGCAAAGGATGCCCTGTCAATGCCATTGGCGATAAGAATGGAGCTTCAACCAAGTCTGATTGCCAAGATGAGAGGTCAAGTCCTTGTGAAATTTATGATGTTTCTGTTTCACTTAATATTAAGCTTGTTGTGGCCCCTTTTTCATCTCTGATATCACCAGGTCTCACTGTAGGAGGTTTCTGACCAATTGCATCAAGCTTTGGTCAATAGAAGCCAACCCATACACTACCTAAAATAGCATACCGTTTTAGGATGTAAAGAGGTGTTGGCCCAAGGAACCTAGCAGCCCACTACTACAATTAATCATGGATAAAGCATTGAAGGTACACCTCCAAAGTATGATTTACCACCTCTTGTGCACTTTCTGAATCTATCAGTGCCTAAATTGGCCACCTAAGGATATTAGCCTATGATTGCAGTCTTCTTACAAACAGAAAGATAAATAAGTAGAGAAGATCCCCTGTACAAGATAAAGAATAGCCCGATGGTTGGGATTGTAGGACACACCCACCTTATTAAAACAAGCACGTAATAATTTGATTTCATACAATCAAACACATTAAAATATATCTTACACAAACATTTATCTAGATAGCAATACACAAAAGGATAGATTACCATACTAATTTCCAATAGTGAAGCTGAAATCCCAGTACGGTTTCATTCCTTCACATCCACTGATATGAACCAGCAAAAGAACAAAAGATGAATCTAAAGAGCTTTTATTGAATGCATAGTAGAAATTGGATTGCAACCTAATGTCTCTCTAGAAGAGAGCCATAATATAAAAGCTCACACACATGAGCGGAATTGCTCCTACGAACAATCAAGACTAGAATCACAAAATATCTCCTCACAATAGTAAGCTATTCTCCTATTTATGCTATAAGCTAATAAATGCTATTCAAAAGAATATTTACTGTATATTTATTATTAATTGTCTATCCTATTAAGTGAATGCTTCTTAAATGAATATTTATTACTAGTTGACTAGTACAGTCATAACAATATGCCACCCCCTAAAGAAATGTCCGTGCCATCAACGACAGAATCAATGTCACATCATCCACATAATAGATCCATGCTCCAGAAGCCAATTTCAAATGCCATGCCAAATTTAGTTGATTTGGCTCAGACTTGACTAATCGCCAGAGAAGATTCCCATCCTATGCTGAATTTAGCTGATCCGGAGAAAACTTTCTTGGATTAAGAACTTTGTTGATGGTCCTTTGCTGATCATTAGTGATTTTAATGAATGTCAATGTGTAGATGATAAGATGGGAGGTAATG
Source organism: Lumnitzera littorea (assembly GCA_024138015.1). Taxonomy (NCBI): domain Eukaryota; kingdom Viridiplantae; phylum Streptophyta; class Magnoliopsida; order Myrtales; family Combretaceae; genus Lumnitzera; species Lumnitzera littorea. The sequence goes on along the minus strand of JAMXBB010000005.1, from coordinate 16,689,841 downwards.
AGGTTGCATCTAAGGGTATGAATGTTCCAATTTTTTATTCTTTTGGTAATTAAATAATTTCATTAATGGTAAAGAATGTACAAACCGCTAAGAGTGAAAAGAAAACCCTCAGAGGGGGCTATACAAAAGGAGACTAGATAAAACCACTCAAAGACCAAAACTAGGACAGATCCAAGTAAATTCGAAATTTGTCTAACAATGTCCCAAAGATTTTTGCTATGAAGCTGAAGTGGATGACACAAAAATACCCAGGCGAATGGATGCTCATGCATCCCAATTCTTATTAGAGCTCTTCTAAACCATGAGTGGACTTTGGAGCTACCTCAAATCTGAGATTCAAGTTTGTTCACCAGGTATTTCAGATCACAGTCATCTATTTGTCCATCTCAATTTGGTTTCCTTGGCCAAATCTACTCCATTCAGGTACTTCAATTTCTGGAAAGATCATGCTAAGTTCAAGGAAGCTGTTGCTAAAATTTAGGATACCCAATTATTAAACTCCTATGTTTCAAGTGGTCCCAAAGCTCAAATTCTTGAAGAATTGGCTAAGAAAGTTGAATAAGAATCACTTCAGTTATGTTTCTGATAAAGGACAAAAAGCAAGAGAGAGTCTTTCTGAGAACCAAGCTTATAATAGTATCTATCCTTTGAATGCAAACAGGGAAGAGGAAAGATGTCAGGAGCAACTAGGAGTCCTTCCTGCTTCAGAAATCAAGGGACGCTTCGCTAAGGCAAGGTCACAGGAAGTCTGGTTATTTTCTTCCATTCACTTAAGCAAGGCATTCTTTCATTTTATCTGATGCACAAAACCTTTTAGCATGAGACTGATAATAGCACTAAGGGTTAATAGCTTGGCTTAAGATATTATCACAAAGCTAGGGACAGACAAAAATTAAGGATGCCTTTTGGTCTCTCGCAAAGGACAAATCACCCGGCCCAACGATTAAAACTCCAATTTCTTGGAACATTGTGGGTGCCGATGTTTGCTTATGGATTAAGGATCTTTGCCATGGAGCACCTCTTAAAGGCAATTACTGCCATAGCCTTAACCCTGGTCACTAACCCTTACTGTTTTTTGACGATAACATGATGCATTTTACGAGTGCATTACAAAAATTCTAGCTCAAAGATTGAAAGTAGTAGTGGGTTATCAAGTTGGAAGGGAGCAAATGCTTTTATCAAAAGAGGAAGAATAGTTGATAATTTATTAATGGCTTAAAGGCTCTCAAATGGTTTATCACAGGTATTCTAAGAGGCCTAGATCTGCAATAAAGGTGGATATTGTGAAGGCAGATGATCATGTGAACTGGAGGTTTTTAGAAGAATTTCTACAGAACCTTAACTCTTCACACCAGTTTATTGTTTGTATTAAGGTATGCATTTAAACACCTTCCTCCTCTAATAATTTGAAGGAAGAATTTATTTAATCTGCTAATTAAGTTTCATTGGAAACGTAAGAGAGAGAGAGAGGGTGATATCGTCATGCAACAGATGTCTCATGTTCTGGGCTTTGAATTTGGTGCCCAACCTTAAAGAATCCTAGCTAAGCATCTTGTTAATGGTCGCATGGAGGGATATGGGAGGAAGTAAGAGCGACAGTTGAGGGCATATAGATCCCTAAAGCTTCCCAAAGAGATAAACTTGTTTGGAAATCTAATCCTGTCAAGCAACTGTTAATAAAAGAGGCAAGGGCACAAAATCAATCAGTCCCTCAGTTTGGAGTCATTTGGTTAAGGGAAACATGCCTAGGCATGCCTTCATTCAATGTTTGGCAGCTCAAAGAGAAACTTTTTACTATAAATAAGTTGGTGCTTTGCACCATCTTTTCACATAATCAATGCTTCGCAATCTCAAGGAAGAAACTCACCCATTTGTTTATCAAATGTAAGTATGTATCTGCTATCTGGAGGAAGACTCAAGAATATTTGCAGTAGAAGCCAAAAGGGATTAAGTTAGCAACTTCTATATCTGATCTGCTATCCTTTTTCAGCTCTATGCCACTCGATCCAAGTTGAAGAGCTTCCCCTATGGTTATTTAATATCTATGAAAGGAAAGAGACGATTACAGAGTGGGATCCAATCCCCCTTCAATACATGTCTTATAGCTAGGAGAATTATTTCTTGTTTTCTTGTTAAAGATGGAACATTTTTGTGATTATTGTCAATTAATCAATCCAAGCACCCTTTTGATTTAGTCAGTGCTTTGATCGATAACTTAGGTTTCATACAAGGGTTATATCTTTTCTACAGTCCCCCTAAAAAAAGGAGAGAGAGAGAGAGAGAGAGAGAAGAAGTAGTTTGACGTTACCCCAAAAAATAAATAAATAAAATAACAGGCAAATGCCAGATGATCCAACTTGGAATAAGGAATGCTTGTTACATATCATAAAACTCGTTATCATGATGGGCACAATTACTCAATTGGAAATATCAACCAACTGAACGATGACTCCCAAGACTTTGGTTTGAAGAAACAGAAACTAGACCAATTGCCAGTGCAAAGGGGAACTGTATTTGCCAAAAGGTGGCAGATACTGCACTACATTACAATCATATATAAATGTAATGAAACAAACCTTTAGACATCACCACAAGGGATCCACCATTGTTTGCTCCAGCGATAGAACTAATGTAATAGTTTTTTTCCCAATGTTCCATAATCCATTCCTAAAAGATTGTATCTTATCAGATTTTCCAAGGATAAAAATAGACTCGTATAATTAACCATAAAGCGTATATCACCAAATAATTGAAGAAATAGTTATTCACCTTATGCAAGAAGAATGGAGAAAGCTCATAAACTTGGCTAGTAAAGCCAGTCCCAGCATCCATTATAAGTGCCCACAGATTGGAGCAAGACGCCACACAACTTATGAGCAGACCATCAGCAATTCCTCTCTCTACATGTTGAGGCAATCTTCCATCTGCAACATTATAATGGTACCTAATACAGTAAAAAAGGCTCATTACCATGTTGAACTGCTCCTAACAAAAAAGATTCAACAAAGAATGTACCATTATCTCTAAAATATTTCTTCAACTCTATTTATCTAAAATTACAGATATCTTTCGAAACCTTTAACATGAATACATGGAAAAAAAATTATTTATTTTTGAATAGCTATTTGAGGTCTGCTTGCTTTGCCATCACCTATAATTAGGATTCAAAAACAGACCTTCAAACAGATCATTAACATGTTATTGGACAACTAGCAGCAAGATCATTGATATTTTATTCAGACTCCAGCCTTGCTTGGTGGAATATATGGTGAAATTAGGGTTAGGATTAAGAACTTGTTAAGAAAGAATCCTTCAATCACATTAACTCTAAAAATAAAAAAGCAATAACTTCTCGTTTGTTTTATTTCTCAGAATAATAGCACATCTAATACAAGCCTCGTGACCAAACTTGCAAAAAATAAAGAACAAACTATAAATCTGACAATATCTCCTAAGCCATAAATCTAAAAAATAGAGTAACATGACAAGATAAGTATAAAAATAAATATTTTATTTCCTAATTTAATTACTTTATAATCAAGCCCATAACATTCCTCTCTTGACATCGAAGTTTGTCCTCAAGCTCAAAGGCTAAAAGTGCAATCATCCAACTCCCAAATCATTTGGTGCCTCACTGTCCACATAGGCATCATTAACTTCGATGACAAGTAGCTTCTCACATTGATGTTCACACAGGATGGCTCTCCATACTTGTAGCACAGACCTTTGGCACAGCTTTTTGCTATTTTTTCCCTATTCAAATTACAGATATAAGGTTTTGGTTTAAGATCTATACCCTTATCAGCACCACTTGATCCTCCCTTTTTGAGTTCCAACAACTCTGACTGCACTTCCATATAGTTTCCTGACATCTCTCTCTCTTCAATATCTAGTCTCCTTTCATTAGCACGTGCCAAAATCATTGCAGTGACTAAGTTAGGCAGGATATAAGACCTCTACTTCCACTTTAATTGCCTTTGTAATCCCTGCCATGAATATGGAGATTTGCTAATTAGTCGAAAAAAAGGGAACTTCAAGCAGCATTTCCTAAAAACTTCCTTTGCCACTCCTCCACCAACCTGTTTCAATTCAACTTCACTAATTTGCCTAATGCGTTACTCCTTAGCACTGGCCTAAATCTCAAGTCACAAAAATGCTTGAAATGTGGCCTTGTCAGATAGGGTTCTTCCTAAGCAAACCATAGTAACACATCCACACCTCACCCACAAGGTGAAACTAAGACAATCCAACCCAGTTGGTATCCAATGCAACCTGGTTGACAAGAAATTAATCAAATCAGCTTAACCTAGTGGGTCTACAATAACATCATAAGTGGGGAATTCCAACCTAGCATCGATTGGAATTATGGACGGATCAGAACACCAGTCAATTCTAGCCACCAGTGTGCACCAGAGGAAAGGTGCCCCCATGCTTCTACTCGCCAATGCCTTCGTAGAACAGCCTACTCATCAAGCACCACCATTTGAGGTGGCTAAGCACACACCTCTATCTGAAGAATATGGTGGGGCACTCCATCGCACACCGGGGTAAGGTGGATCGTGAAAGGTGCTTGGGGCACATCCTCCACTGATCAACTTTCCTCTAAGTTAGAGCTCAATAAGTATGTATGCCATCTAGTCCATTTGCACTACCAACACTAGAATTCCACCTTTTCTGTTCTTTCTAAACCCCATCTTTTCCCACTGTCTATATTTCTTTCATAAAACCATCAACTATTCACTCAAATGCTAGAAATCTCCCAAATCAGAGGCTCTCATAACAATGTGTTATGGGCCCCAAGTCCTAGATCTACTTAAGGGCAATTAACAGCAAAATAGTTCATAACAACCTTGCCTTTATTTAGATTATTGCCTTTCTTGGTAAAATCTATGGTGAAATTAGGGTTACAGATTCAATAAGAGTGAACCTTCAATCGCAAAAACAGTAAAAATTAAAGACAATAACTTCTAGCTTGTTTTATTTCTCATAATAATAGCTTATTTACACAAATCTTGTGATATAACTATGCCAAAAATATAGTAAATCTAATAGGATCTCTTAATTATTACCATAAATCTAGAAAATAAAATGAAATAACAAGATAAGAACAACAAAAAAGATTTCATTTCCTAACCTAAATATTCTAAAATCAAGTCCACAACATAAAAATGCATGAAATGAAAATGAGGCAGATGTGGTTTAATTACCAAGAAAAGAGGGGAAAAAAAAGGAAGCGAATGTACCAGTTTTCCTCAAACACAGAAAATAGTTCCATAAAATATCAAAATGTCAAATTCCTCATTGAATGACAATCAAGAGTGGGTTTTCTTTTTCTCCCCACTTTTTTTCTTGAAATGATGCATGAATCGGGTATTATATACCAAGTTGAGCTCATAAGAAAGCACTTCATGAAGTTTCGTGTAACTCAATCAATTAAATGCTTAAAATGAACTACTAGGATTTTCAACGCGTGCATAAAGAATATACCAAAACATAGATATACATAGATACATGCATACATACATACATACATACATAAAAACATACGTGCATACATGCATGCATAAATATATATGATCCCACTAGTGCATGCACCAAACAACAGCCAACAAGCAAAAAAAAAAAAATTCCATCTTTTCAATGCCAATTATACTTCTCATAAAAGCACATACAGGAAAGGTGTAAAAGTTTCTTCTTTTGGCTATTATAAAGTGTCCCAAGGGCTTTTGACATCTAGACAAACACACATATGTACATAGAGAGGGGGAGAGAGAGAGTAAAAGAAGCTACCTTTGTTTCATTGGTAATCTTGCATTGTAAACTGAGATCCACTGTGTGGCAGGAACTCCTAAGCGAACCTTCTTTTTAGGTTGCCCATCATCTGCTTCCTCAATATTCAACCTTCCTCGCTTCTGGCCAACTTGAGAAATCACCTGGTAATATCACCACTTTCAATAGTTTAAAATTTTTAGCAAGCTCAAGCAAAAATTAGAGTTCTACGAATACCCCTAAGAACTGTACCTTTTGGGCACCATCAGTGTTTATTGGCCTTATAGATGGATTTGGCCCAATCAAATCATCAAACAATGAGATTAGCTTTGAGTAATTCGGCTCTTCATCGAATTTCATATTTACCACAATCTCCAGAAATTGTTTTAGAGGAGGTGGGCAGAAACAACATAAACTTTCAGCAGGTGTGGCCATCTTTTTTTTGCAAACTAAGAACGATTTATTGTCCCCCTGCAAAGAAAGAGTTTAGTACCTTTAGTATTCAACTTTTCTTTGCTGAGCAAGTCAATTTTCATTTAACAAAGGAAAATGCGTAAAGTGGGTAATTTCCTTTACAAATAAGTCATAGAAGCAGATCCTCTTACATAATTTCATCTAACAATTCACTACACCTAATTAATCCTAATTTAGTGGTAAAGCAAAATATAGAAATGCTTTAACTTCCTGCACCACTGAATCCCTAGATGTACAAGCCCACGAATTTACTTTATTACTTTCACACCAAATACAAAAGTAAAAATGCCAATTGCAATGTGGTTTTATCAGTTATTAGCATTACCTGACATCCTTGCCAAGGTAATCTGCCTCGATGAAGAAAGATTAATGTATATGCAAGAGATTCAAGGTCATCTCTTCTACTGGCAGTTCTTCCCAAGTGGGCATGAACACTGGCATAGCGTACAGTGCCTCTAAAGAAATTTATAGGAAGAAGAAATCAATGAAAGTTAGAATTGGGATGCAACAGAAAATGTTCTCATGCATAAACAACAAAGAGAAGTGTACCTAAACATATCAGGACGTTGATCATACACAACATGCCGCCCATTGTTGCCATCTCGCCACTTTGTTGCTGTGCAATCATCACATTAGTATCACCACTAGTAAGCAAGTTGATAGGATTAGCAACACAACTGAGATATGTACAAAGAAATTAATTCTCACCTAAACCAAGGTCAACAAGATACAGCTTCTTCTCTTGAGGTGTGGAAGGCTGACCAAGCAAGAAGTTTTCAGGCTTCACATCTCCATGCACATAACTAGCATCACAAAACCCAAACTGAAAAAAATTGAAGACAGCACATGCAAGAAATGTCCTAAAACTCTTGTAAGCTAACAAAAAAACATTAAGGATGAACAAGTACCCTCTAGCATGCATCTTCTCTAGAATAGACAACGATTCAACTGCTATACATGCTACCATTTCCGAGGACAACCTGCACAGAAGAATCAATTTAGGACACAGAGAGGTATGAGACTGGCTAACCAAGGAAAAGAGAATTTGGAAAAGAAACTATACTCTCAAGGCCCAGTGACTGAACTTCTTCTACTATAAGTTTTGAATAAATGATGATTTTTATAAGAATTACGAAAGCAATAATATACCTACTGGTCCATAAGATTGAACTACTAACTGCGAAAAATAAGAGTAAATCTGAGAAACAAATAGGAAAATACTAACGCCTGTCCTGAGGTATTCCAAACATCCCATAAGCTAGGTCCTAACATGTCCATCACCTGAAAGTTATCAAAAGTAAAATAAAAAACAGAGTATATAGGCAAACAGAATATTAAAATCAATAAGGTTTCATACCATGACATAATAGTCTCCTTGCCTGCCTTTGAAGTGTACTCGGGGAACTCCATGACTACCACCAAGAGCACTGAATACAAGAGAATCACAATCAGTTACAGGAGACCAAAGTAAGCTAATTGGCATAACAAGATGGAAATAGCACTTACTTGTATACTTGCCATTCATATGGAGGACCATAATTACAGCCTTTGCTATTTCTGTGCTCAAATTTCAGTGCTACCTGAGTAGATTGAAAACTTGTGCTGTTGTCATTTTTCATTATGAAGTGGAATAATCTGCACCACGACTCCTAAATTTTGTGTTAGAACTTTTAAGTTTGAGTTCTTACCTCTGTGGCCCCAGCACCTGATGTGCGATCAGTTCCACCACTTACACGACGACCAAGAAATACTTGACCAAATCCACCCTTCCCCAACTTCCTCTCTACCTTGTAGACTGGGGATCCTCCTAGTTGAACCTGCGTAAGGAACAGCTATGAATGTGATCAAACCACACACAGAAGGTAAAATTTCTCCATATCAATCTTTTCAGTTGCTCCATCATTGAAAATTCAGAAAAAATTGAAACAACCAAAACTTATGTTCAAAAAATCCAGATAATCATTTCTAATGTTCATAAAGTGTAATTATTATTAGGACCATTAAAACCACACGCTAGGAACAATGTTACATGGCTAAAGAATAAAGCCATAAAAACATAATTCTGCTAACTATTAACTTTTGACATGTAGTATTAGAACAATTTCATACTTTCTTAATTTTTACCAGGAAGGCTAGCATATTTAGCTCCAAATACTTTTCCTTCAGACTATAATAACTGGAATATTTGAGAGCTTATTACAATATCAGAGTGCATTACTCGGGTTAGGCTGATTCCCTCCCCCACCTCCCTTCCTCCCCCCACCACCCCAATTCTTTTTTATCCCCTCGTACAGGTACACTAAAACTGAACCATAAGTCGTGCCAAAACACATTACAAACACTCCCCAATGTTACACTAACTAACGCAATAGACAAGATCCTCAACAATCCATTAATTAAAGAAATATTTAAACTAATTCCATCAGAACAAAACCAATCGCCTTAACACTAAAATTAATAAGCACGAGGAGATCATCAAATCCATAAAGGAATATAGAATTAACCAATATAAAATATTAAATTAGCAGACTGAAATAATAATCGACTCCCAAACACGTACTCGCTCTGGGAATGGAGCCGTACTCCCTTCTTCTTCCTGACCACCAGCCTTATTAGCACTCAAACCACCACTATCATCAGCCATACCTACACCACCACTACCACTTTCTCTGACTACTCTCGGTCCGCTCTCTCTCTCCGAAATTACAATGATATCTTTCTCTCTCTTCTTAGTCTTCTTCTTCTTTCTTGACTCCAACTCCAACTTCAACGCCTTCTCTCTCGCAACCGCCGCACGTGTCTTCACGTAACCACCAACTTCAACGGAATTTCCGCGCGTCGTCTTCACTACGCCACTGCCTCTGTAATCACCTCTGCGAAGCTCAGGCATCGTGAGGAAAAACTGTTATAACAACCCATGCAAATAGAACAAGAAATGAGTACTTTGATCATCATATGGGTGTGTGATTTTTGCTATCAAGTGTGCTTGAGACAAGATGTGTTCGTATCTGGAATAGATAGAAAAATCCAAACTGGTAATGATTCGAATTTGGGAATTAGGGTTAGGGTTTGGAATATCAGCGGAAATTTATTCTTTTGACTAGATAAAAGGAGACGCCACGCAGCTCCTGTTCGGGTACGCGGAGTAATGGAAGGGTCAGATCTTTTTTTTTTTTTTGGGTTGTTTCTTCAGATGTGAAGATTCGGACCCTGTCAGCACCGTGGCGTTCGGGTCGTATCCTACGAGGATAATGGTCCACTTTGGTAAGAGCAATATCTATACGAAGGAGGAGAGATTTGCTGGGTCGTAAAATTATCATATCGAACCCCACCTCGAATAGAAAAGTTAAATGAAATAGTTTTGTATAAATTAATAATATGAATTTTTGGAGAATTGAGGACTTTCGTGGAGATTGAAAATTTGACCATATTTAAATATAGATCAAAGTGATTTTTTTGTGGAGATGAAAAATCCGACCACCTAAAAATTTATTATGCAATTTCATTATTTGAAATTTGAAAAAAAAAAAAAAAGATAAGATATTTGGATGGTCTGTTTTTATCCATATCTTATCGTCTATATCTTATCATTTATATTTGTTTTATACCTAATACATATCTGTTTAAAGTATGAAGTTTAAAAAAAATATCTTACCTGTATTTTATTTGTTTTTATTTCATAATTACAACAAAAATTATTATTGGAATATGAAAATTGGAAACTAAAAATACACATACTTTTAAATGGAAAGTTTTAAAATATAGATATTTTATGTATTTGAAATGAATATTTTAATTGATATATTGTAAAAATGAATAAAGTAAAGGGTTAAATTCAACTTTATAAGAATTTATTAAGTATTAGATTATAGGAAGGTATATGTATATTTATATTTTCATAATTTTTGTAATGTTGCCAGTGATGCGACTTGGGGCCAAGGGCAGACAAGCTCAGTTGCAAAGATAGATCCAAGCCTGCCAAAAGTTTGAAATGAATAATAGGGAGTACGCAAGAAAACAGTAAAAGTAAGAGAAGAGTAAGCAAACCCACGAACAACTCCAAATGATATAATACATTAATGGAACTTTCGATGACTCATGACACAACTTAATATGACGTACAATTTAGTTTGATAAAGTTACTTACCATCTAGCCTTACTTAAGGGTTAAGATAAAAGCAAAGTGTGAGTAAACAAGATAACAAGTGCTAAGTCCACAAGAAAAAAAAAATCCAATATATTGATAATGATAATTGATTATGTGAGACTGTATGTACAGTAGATATTTGTATCCAAAAAACTAGGGCAACTTACTCAAAAATGGAAAAAACAAAAAGAGTAGTATCCTAAAGAAGTAATTTACAAGAAATAATAAAAGGTATAATGGGAAAATTTAATTAAAATTAATATTCTGTACAGAAGATTTTGGCACATGGCTGCTCAAATACGTGGCTTGCTATAGGTGGATGACTTTTTGGCAAGAAAGATAATTCTATGTGATTAGCTTGATTTCTGCTAAGTTGAGGTGCCAAGCAAGAACTCTAAATAGATGTAAGCTCAGCCAAAGAGGAGTAGCTACAAACATGTATGGGGTCTCTCATCATCTCAACATAAATGTTACCAGTTTGGGGGGGAGGGGGGGAGGGTTCAAACATGCCAAGCAAGAGTAAATGGGAAGGCTAGGTAGTTAACAAAGCTTTCATCCGGTTGACAAATGATTTCCGAGAGATGTACAATCACTCGGCTTGGCGTATAGAGTTGGTCAGCAACAAGGAGCAATTCAACCTAGGCAAGGGTCAGCTGAAGCAAGAAGATTAACCACGTTAATCCTTTTAGTCCTCTAGTTTGGCTGCGTATTAAAAGCTTAGTAACCTAATTCCTATTATTCCTTCTAAGCTGATTTGGATTTGGGATCAAATTCAAATAGTCTTCATTTAGTTCTCCTTCAAGAAGATAAGGATTAAGGTTAGCAATATTAAAAGTGTCCAAGACCTCATAATCTTCAGGCAACTCCAATCTATAGGTGTTGTCATTAATCTTCTGGAGTACTCTGAAAGGACCTTTAACTCAAGCGAATAGCTTGTTCTTTCTCTTATTCGAGAATCTCTACTTACTCAAATGTAACTATACTAAATCCCCAGGCTGAAACTACTTTGACATTGGTCCTTTGGCCTTTTCTTGCATTTTCTTAGTAGCTTGGTCGATTTGCCAAGTAACTTTGTCGTAGATGTATTGCAGAGATTGTACTCAAGCTCTTACGTTAGGGTCTTCTTGTTCAAATATGGGTGCAGGGGTCTAATCAAAGGATAACTCGAGGTTAAAATTGTACACAACTTCGAATGGAGTCTGTTTGGTAATATCATACACTGTTTAGTTGTGTCATACAATGTTTGGTTGTAACCGAATTCTACCATAAGCAAACAGACATCCCAATCAGTCAAATTCTTACCCATTGTAACTTGAAACAATGATCCTATCACGCTCCGAAGCGGTAAAGTCGTAACAACCCCACTGTGTAAACCATTATAAGATAGAAGTTAGCCTTATAACCGCTATCCTAAACCTGATCTATACAAGGCGTCCACAACTAACCCGCTTTGAAGTAAACAGTTTGTAATTTAAATAAATCATTTACCTAAGAAAGTGAGGAAATATATATATACACTATAATTTAGTTATTACAATTATCGTTTACAATATTTCTCTGTAATATATTTCCTAGTTATTACATTATTCAGAAATGAAAAATTCTAAAGTAAAAGCTTAAACCTTAAAAATATATGTTTGTTCTTCAAATGTTTTTCCTTACTCCCTAGGATCCAACATTTGCTAATTTCAGAGTAATTGTTTGCCACTTCTTAGCCAACACCTGCATGACGTCTATAGGGATATGAGCAACCACAGCTCAGTAAGTTAGGATAGAGGACTCAAAACTATACCATAAACATAACAAGGTTATCAACCAACTTATTAAGTGCAATGCATGTTCAAGCAAATGCCATCGCATGACGTTGTCCGGCCTGTCGTGAGATTAAAGAAATTGCGTCCGCTCTAATCCGGGTTGAAGAGTTACCGTTAATGCAACAACTCACGACCAAACTCAGGCTTGTGTAATAGAGACCTTGCTCCTACCGTGACTATCTTCGAACCATTGACTTCACCTTCGCCGCGACCTCCTTACTTGTCACTTAATTCAACCAAGGATGAAGAAGGGACCCTTTGCAATCCTGCACTATTCCTTTCGAAGGGGTTGGTATTTGGCCGAAGAATCCTAGATTTCCCCTAATGGGTTGCCATGCAGTTCCGATTATGATTACAAGTCATATATTTAATTAGGTCCAGTTTAGGGTGATCATTCATTTCATACAATACATGTCAGAACAACAAATAAAATCATAGCATTACTCATAATCAAGCACATGTATACAATCAACTATCTAACAAGCACAACCAAGCATAATCTTAAGCCTCCAAAATACAACATCGTATTAATCCCAACTTTCCTCGACTCCTCGCTCGCTCACTCCAGGTCCGACTTGCTCAGGCCATCGCCGATCATCCTTATAACATAAACGTGGTTTCAGTTTTTCATATAACTATTATAGGTTCATTTTATCCTATAACGCTTATTGTTATGTTTTGTTTAGGGTTTAATATGCCTAATTATCTAGGTTTTAAGTCTTTTACAATTATTTTAGGTTTGGGGTTAGGTTCGGGTTTGGTTTCTGCATCGATTTTTAAATTAGGTTCTAGTTCGATATCTAGTATTGTTTTATACTTGAACTCTAGAAATTCGTTTCAACTCATAATGTAAAATTAATCACATTATTTCCCGATCTCCTAAATACCATTATTACCTCTAATTAGTATTTTGTTCCACCCGGTATATTTAAATCCTTATTAGTGTACCGAATTTACTCTTAATGTGAGAAATTTTTACATCTTTCATATAATCACATAAATTTAAGTTTTCTATCAGTTTTATTATATATTTTTATTATTATCATAATATCAATTTTTATTCTAATATTTTCTATTTATTATATTTCTAATAATTGTGTATTATGTACTATTACTTATTATGTACATAATACATATCTAATATTTTTATCACTCTAATTACTATCTCCCAACATCAATTATCATTTCAAAATGTCTAAATTCATCCTAAATCAGATTTTACTAATAATTACCCTAATTTACAAAATTAACTTAAAATTTACTATTTTTTCCTATTACTCATTTACTACATAATTAACCTAATAATTACATCTAACACCCTAAACACTATAAGTATCATACTTCATCAGATTTCAACATCCTAAAACATATAATTATTCACTAAATCAGTAATTAACTATTTAATTACTTAATTAACCCTAAATTACCCATTTTATGCCTTATTTTAAGGCTTAAAAATTATCTAAAATCTTTGAAAATTAATTTTTGAAAACGGGCTTCATAGCACTGTTCTATATCATCTAAGTAATCTACACAAAAATTTTGGGTTGAAAACTACACTCCTAAGGTCATTTATTTCTAAACCGAAACATACTCGGTTTTGCACGATTTCTTAAGGATCATATATTACAGGACATATTTTCATCAAAATAATATTTTTCTCAAAAACTACATGCAAAAATATTTCAGAATAACAAAATTCATAATCTTCTAAGAATATTTACTATTTTTTTACAAAATTATACAAAATTAGGCTGGAAGCCGGCTGCTTTGGCCTTGTCGGCCAGTCTGGGCACTGCCACCACCGTATGGTGGTGATGGCCGTCTACTCCCAGCTTCTCGTCTGATGTGAGTTCCCCTTTATGGCCCAAACTACACAGTTTTCTTTTTTTTTTTTTTACCCAAATTTTTTTCTACCAATTTTGATGCTCCTAATTTTTTTTTTTTATTTCTAACTATCTAAATGAGCTCTGTGATTTTTTTCCCTATTTATAGAGCTTTGTGGTAATTAATGTACATTAAATTGGACAAGACATTGCTCAAATCCCTTAATTTTTTACTTTTGTATTGCTCTAATTTAATTGGCTGATTTTTTTCTTATTTTCCCCAGCTACCACGACCCAATTCTGGATCATTCCTTATTTTTTCTAATTTTTCTTTATTTTTCCTTAATTAATTATGAATTTTTTTTAATTATTTAGTATTTTTTTAGCACATTATGAGTATTTTAAGTAATTGCGCGTATTTCTACCTACATATAAATTCTTATATAGTACAAATAAATATTCCTAAATATTATTTAGGTCATTTTATGATTTTTAGTATATATATAATTTATCTCTAGCGATTCATTAATTATCGGAATGAATTTTACACATTTTCGATAAATAACGAGTTATATATTTAAAATTTGGAATTTTTATAGTATTTTATTTTATTGCTTATTTTCTTAAATTCAAACTTACGGGATCATTTTTACTAATATTTATGGCTTTACTTATAATTTAGGCTCGATCAGATCTTTCAACCGATCAAAACCTCAAGTGACTAATTGTGAGGCTTATAGATCCCAAAGTATGATTGACCATCTTTATTCAACCATCAGTTTTGGGGTGATAGGAAGTATTGTATAATAGTTTAGTTACTATTCGACGCTACAGGAATGGCTTAAGAATTTTCAATCTCTGTTTAAAACTATACTTTTCGACACACCATACAATCGAACAATTTCTTACAAAAAGAGATAAGCAATAGCCGAAGCATCATTAGTTTTAAAGCAAGGCACAAAATCTATTTACGACGACTATTATGAAATCATTACTTCAGGCAATTCTAAGTAATCTAAAAATAAAGTCCATGCTTAACTTAGTCCAAGGTCTGATCGAGATAGGTAAAGATATTGCTTTCCCTTATTCGGCTTGACACTTAGCTTACTTGCATACGACACGACATAACCTTTAACAATTCAATGCACGTCTTGTCTCATTCTCAACCAAAAGATCGTCCATTTAGTAGCTCATGTGTTATTCTCTCCCCAAAATATTCAGAAAGTCCTCCACTATAAGCTTCTCTAATTAGTAACTCTCTTAGTGAACAGGTCGACAAACAAAATTTTCCACTTCAAAATAAGTACCCATCTTCCTCATAATATTCATCTATTATTCTTTTATCGGCACATCACTCAAATATGGGTCTAAAGTATAGGTCTTTAAAATACTGCTCTTTAATACTTGCAAACCTAAACAATCCGGTCTGTGGTTTAGTCAAGAGCGCATCTTTTCTTGAAAGAATATTTGTAACCACGTTGCTCTTCTCTTGCTTATATTTTATTACAAAATTGAAACCCTCAAGGAATTTAACCTACCTCACATGCTACTTCGATAACTTGGTTTAACTTCAGAGGTATCTTAGAAACTCATGATTGATATAGATGATAAACTCTCTCAACAATAGATAATGCTGCCATACTTCGAGCACTTGAATGAGTGTTAAGAGTTCTTTATCATATACGAAATAATTCAACTAAGGTCCTTTGAACTTCTCGCTATGGTAGGCAATTGGTCGGCCTTCCTACATTAGGATAATACCTACACTAATGCCTGACGCGTCACATTTCAACTTAAATATCTTCTCAAAGTTATTCGGCAAAGCTTTTTTCCTCCTTTTCTCCCCATCTTAATTCGATGTTCTTCTTCGTCAACTCAGTAAGGGATATAGCTATGATGCTAAAATTCCTTATGAATTGTCTATAAAAGGATGCCAATCTATGGAAACTTCTCATTTCGACACAAGTAGTCAAAGTTGGCTACTTAACAATTGCTCAAATCTTCTCATCATCCAGTCATAAGCCTCCTCCACCTACTACAACTTAGGAATACCACTTCCTCCTAATAGAAATGACACTTCTTTAGATTGCTGAATAACTTCTCAACTCAGAGTATATTTAATACAGCATGGAGATGTTCAAGATGACTTGGCATGTTAATACTATATACTAGAATATCATCAAAATACACGATGATAGACTTCCCGATTAGATATCTCAGTACGTGATTCATCAATCACATAAAAGTACTTTCAATAAGCTAAATGGCTTTACCATCCATTCATAGAGTCTATGTCGAGTTTTGAAAGTAGTCTTCCACTCGTCTCTCAGCCTCATTCAAATCCAATGGAAGCCAGACTTCAGATCAATCTTACTAAAGACCTTAGCTCCACTCAATTCATCCAATATGTCATCCAACCTAAGGATCAGATACCGATACTTAATCGTGATCTTATTTACAGCTTGACTATCAATACACATTTACTAAGTACCGTCTTCCTTCAGCACTAAGAATGCTAGCATAGCACAAGGAATCTGACTCCTCTTATATAACCCTTCTTTAGGAGTTCATTGACTTGTCGTTAAAGTTCAGAAGCCTACTCAAGATTCATCCAATAAGCTGGTTTATTCAACGAGGCAGCGTTGGGTATTAAGTCAATGTAATGTTCTATGCTTCGAACAGAGAATAATCCTTTAAGCAATTGTTCAAGAAACAAGTTGGTATATTCATTCAACAGCTCCTTTACTTATTAGGGTAGTTTACCCTGTTTCTTTAACTCTAATAATCACTTGACTAACAAGAAGGTCAGTGCATCGGCTCTAATAGCCTCTCAAAGTTCGGTTTTGCTCAATATTAAAGTTTTCTTTTATCCATGAGCAAGTTTAGCATGTAAATTGTAACTTAACTTAACGTCATGGGGTTCAACGTAATTTTCTTTCCATCATTCTCAAATACATATGTGTTCCTATATCCATTATGGATAATGTCACGACCCGAGAGGGATAGTCGTAGCAGTCGCCGTATATCGTACAAAGGACTGTATATTGAATTCTTTTACAATCGACAACCCTTTATACGATATACAAGGCTAAGGCTACAATTACAACTAACAACCAAAAGTTGTGCAAGCATAAGCAATATCATCTTATGATAACAATAATAAGATACAAAAATATAAAACATAATCTATTTATATAAAAATTTACAGATATAAGGTCTTTAGAACTTTTAACTCAAACTAATATCAGTTTATCAAACATTTAGATCTATAATCTAAATAAACTATCATGTGAACACTTTGAACACGTCCTGTTCCCACATCGACCCCCTTATGAACAACTAACCTCGAGCATGCGACGGTCCGACTCCATAAACAACTCAGCTTGTGAAAAGAAGACTACAAGGATATAAGCTAACTAGCTTAGTAAGATAATCCCCTCAACCATACAGCAATCAAGTTATAGAACAATTAAGTTCAATCAAATGAATGCATGTCAACCAATATGCCAAACAAATACATGTAGGTGACTAAGTACCGCATGTAACTCAGATTTAACACATTCTGAAGTCAGGATTGGAGATACATTGGCACAGTCAGATCCGAGTATCATACTATAACTTATCTTATGATGAAACTCCGCATTTCATTTTTAAAATATAATGGTATATACATTATCAATTTTATAAAAAATGAGTTCTATATATGATCGTGAGTAGGTTCACATAGCCCTTACTTACTCTTAAACGGAGGCCTCTAGACTCGACCTTTAGCCAGGCGGTTGGTGTCTCTAACGCCTAGTAATCTTGTCGACCAAGGTAAGATCATATCGCACGTG
Source organism: Lumnitzera littorea (assembly GCA_024138015.1). Classification (NCBI taxonomy): domain Eukaryota; kingdom Viridiplantae; phylum Streptophyta; class Magnoliopsida; order Myrtales; family Combretaceae; genus Lumnitzera; species Lumnitzera littorea. The sequence goes on along the minus strand of JAMXBB010000005.1, from coordinate 16,671,975 downwards.
TGCATCGTACAAAATCTATAACAATTAAATAATCAATCCACATATGACCTCTTGCTACTTCCGTGTAATGTGACAGCCGGAAATAGTTATGCGGTGTATAATTATGCATGTTTTAGGTTAACTTTTTCTACTCGAGTAAAATTAGGTCTTATTATTCAGTGATCAATCAAGGTCACAAACAATCAGTTCCTAATAAATCTACCATACAATAATTAATACATTATTGTAATTTAAAGTAAATTCACCATTAACAAACAATTATCATACATAAACATAACCCGACCCCATACAATATTCAATTATTGATCATAATTTATATTCACTAATTACAAACACAAGCTAGTATGGGATCATTAGGAAGAACTCACAAAGCCATAGGTGACTCAAAAGTCGTAATAATCTGGTAACAGCTCAAGGTCAAGGTTAAAATCACTTGAGAATAAGAAATATAAAAATTTGTAAGTTTGGGAATTTAAAACTAAACTAGTATTGTAATTTGTGAGGTTTATTTCACTTAGTTACGCGAAATTGTCGATTTGAGCTTTTTATTTAATCGCGTATAACTTTTTCGTTTTAGCTTAGATCGTTATAAATTTATAGTCCATTTTGATCGTTTTCGAGTATATTTTCTCGTAGTGAGGTCCGTTTTAGATATTGTGACTCACAGTTTGAACCGTGGTATAAAAATATCACAAAATTTATTATTTTAATTTAAAAAGTTATAAAATATTAATTTTAGCTTTTTCTTAATATATTTATGATTTAATAATTATTTAAATCATATAATTGATAATTTTATTATTTTAAACTTATTTCACCTTAGTTACTTATTTTTACTTATTTTTTTTTAGATTTTAGACTTATTAAAATTATTATTATTATTATTACTTTTATTTTTATTATTTATTATTTTCTTATTATTTATTTGTATTTTACTATACATACACACATATATATATACTTATTATTATATTTGATTAATTTTTATAATTTACTTAATTAGTAATTCCTAATTTATGGTAATATATTTATAAACCTACTTCTTGCATATTTATGAACTTATTTTATTTAGCAAATATTATTGTATCGTATATACTATTTAATGTATGGTATACTTTATATACTATATGCTATACATATATTTACTATTATAATTGTACACATATTTACGCCACATAGATTTATACATGCATACATATATGTATATAAAAATATAGCTTACATGTATATATGAATATATAAATACAAAACACATGTATATAATATACGAATACTTATACTTATATATATATACATATGAAAATAAAGATTATATACATATATACATAAATAGTCATTTTCATGTGTACACATATATATATATATATCTATATTTAATTTGTGAAAATAATAAATACTTACTAGACATATTCTCATGTACACACACACACACATATATATATATTTTGTTTTTGTGTACATGCATATATACATTCATGTATTTTTATTTATACACATATGTATATTTACATACCATATATTTTACCTAATAGTATCTATATACATATCTACATACATATATTTATACATACATAAGAGATACGTATATATTTAGTTATCTACTTATGCATACATACGTATTTTTCTTCTTCTTGGTTTTCTTTTTGTTTTGCTTTCTTTCCCTTTTGCTTTTGTGTTCAGTTTGGTTTATATTTTTTTTTCTTTTCCAAATTTCTTCCTTTTTGGGACATAAACCAACAGAATTCTTTTAGGGCAAATAAAATAAAAAAAAAAGGAAGCTTATCCTAATAATCTAAGCATTTATTAAGATAAGATATTTACTTTATTACTTTGTCTTTTCTCCCTTTAATTTGTGACACTTGGACATTAAATTTGTGCATATGGGCCACTGCAATTTCAGTTGGAATTCACGTGTAAAAAGGGAAAAATATAAAAGAGGAAAAAAGAAAAGAAAAAGGAAGGGAAAAGAAAGAAATAGGAATTATTAAAAAAAATATATGCAAAATTTTTTAAACATAAAAATCATAAAAATAATAATTAAAAATTAAATTTATAATTTTATAAAAATTTATTAATTTAATTGGTACCTATTATAATTATAATTTTTATAAGTTATTTTAATGATTTCGTTAAAAATTTTATGCGATTACGTGATTTAGTCGACAATTGCAATCAACTACAATTATATCACTATTGAGTGATGGTTAATTATTTTATAGGCTTAAAGTTATAGTTTTAGGGTTTCGATTAAATTCAGGTTCAATTTCGGTTAATTGTGTATAAATTAGATTTAGGGTTTTAGTATGTGATTTAAAATTTCAATCAATTTCTAAGGTTTTTATTATCGGTGTTATACTCAATTTATTAAGTTCCATAATCTTTTATAGTTACTATCCTTATCGACTCATTACACAGTTTAAGACACTCAAACTTAAATTAGGGTTCAAACTATCAATTTTCTAGGGTTTACAAATAACTCTTCAATCATAAAGGTAAAGTCAAGCTAACAATACATGTGATGCGTACATAGGCAACACGTCATGGAGAATCTCATCAAATTAGTTTCCAATCATAATTGGCAGTAGTACTTGTTGAGTGACATGTAGTGTTCCTTTCTCATTCAGCCAATGCAACTTATATGGCTTTGAATGCGCAATAGTTAGTAACTTCAACTTCATAATCAGATCGTCTAATGCTACACCGGTACAACTACCATTATCTACAATGAAGGTACAGAGCTGATTGTTCACCTTGCATGTGATATAGAACAAATTCTCCTTTTACTTCTCCTCATTTGAGGATTCTAAACTCATTATACATTGGACAACTAGGATCAATTGATCTAAGTCATCGACAAACACATCTTTCTTTGCCAATTCGTTTTCTTAAGAAGTTTCTTTCTCGGCAAGAGTCTCTTCCTCTAGTTCTTCATTAGTATTGTAAATTTTGAGTTTCAGGGCATCTCCCTTGATGATCATAGTCTTTCGGTTTAGACATTAAGCAACTATATATCCAAACTCTTGGCACTTGAAGTACTCGATCTGGCTTGTCTTCTTATCAGATCTTTGTCCTTTCTCATATGTTTGGGTTGGTACATCACTATTAGGTCCACCTTTATATTCAGTTCAAACATCTACCTTTCTAGTCAGCTCGATATTCAACTGAGCTTAGTAACTTCCTTAACCAGGTCGACTCAGATGACTAGTTCGACTCATTAAAGGTTAGGTCAGTATTCTGTTTCTTCTTTGCCTCTCTACTCATTAGGTTATCCGTATAGCTTCATCCATTGTAATGAATTGTTGGAGTTCTACAATGTCTTAGATATTACCTCTTAACCTAGTAAGGAACCTGGAGATTGATCGCGCTGATGTTTCCTCTACTTCATAGCGAATCATGAGCATTTGGAACTCTTAAACATACTTATCGATAGCTCGGCTTCCTTATCTCAACTCTTGAAACCAAGTAAAAGTATCTTATAGATAGGTATCCAATATAAATATGTTTTTGAGTATTATCTTCATCTTAAGCTAAGTATTAATCTCTTGGTATCCTTCCTATCATCTCACGACCTGAAAATTCTTCCACCACATGGGAGCATATCCTGAGAACTTGATAGCAACAATCTTCACTTTCTTGTAGTCTTTATATTGATAATAATCGAAAACTCATTCTACTTTCTCCTCTCAATTCAAATAGTCATCTGCACTTCTAGACCCATTAAAGCTTGAGATTTGAAGCTTTACATGATCAGCAGCTCAAGGTGCTCGAGCTCACTCTTCTTCTTGTTCATACTCTTTTTCCTTAATGTTGTCCATTTCTCCTAAGTTAATCCTTCTTCTCACTCGTCTACTTACTCCTCCACCTTGAACTTGCTGAGTGGGGTTCTGACTTCTAATAGGTCAAGCAACGTGAGGGGTGTTATGTGCGGCCTCAGCGGGTCAATAGGCTAATGCATGGATAGCTTGAGTCAAATCTACAAGGAAGTTGGCTACCTCATCGAGTCTCTCATTCGTACTCTTTTTGGTGCCCTGGGATTGTCGGCCATGGTAGATAACATTACCGTTATCGTCCCTAACACCAGCATTAATACTCGGGTCTATCATTTTCTCTAATAGGTTCAAATTTCAAGCTCTTTGATTCGATGATATAGCTAACAATATTCCTTTAAATTACATAACATACACTCTCCTCAAACTAGAAGCTTAATAGCTAAATTAACAAAGAAAATTGCTTTGTTTTCACATGCCTAAAACATGGTATAAATAGAAGACTTCAAAACAAACTATTACAACCTATCGCTTGCTCAAAATGCTTCAATAATCCTTTCCACAATTACTATACACTAAGATAACAAGAACTACTTTCCAAATCCTCAAACATAACTTACCCAAATAAAACCTCGACTCCGATACCAAGATGATGCAGCTCGGGGTCAAGGGCAGACAATGCCAGTTGTAGGGATAGGTCCAAGCTTGCCAAAAGTTTGAAATTAGTGATTGGGAGTATGCGAGAAAACAATAAAAGTAAGAAAAGAGTAAGCAAACCCACAAATAGCCCTAAAGGATATAACGTACCAATAAAACTTCCGAGGACTCATGGCATAGCTCGATATGACACAGAGTTGGTCTGATGAGATTACTCACCACCTAACCTTGCTTAAAGGTTAAGATAAGAGTAAAATGTAAGTAAACAAGCTAACGAGAGCTAAGTCCACAAGAGGAAAAATATCCAATATATTGATGGTGATAATTGATTATGTGTAGCTACATATATAATGGGTATTTATAACCCAGAAACTACCGCCTAATGGATAAGCACATGGACTTAACATTTGGTTTAGGCATGAAGTCAGGGGTTTGAATCTCGCTAGGCACTTATGTGTTTTTTATTTTTCTTTCTTTTTATTTGAATCTAATCCAATCAGATTTAAATCGTTATAAAAAATTTGAATCTAGTTTGATTTTTATCAAAGTGGATTTGAGTTAATATATATGATTCAGTTTTAATATGGTTTTACAAAATTAGATATGAATCCATAAGAAAGATTCGATTTGATACGATACAATATGATTTGATTCAAGCTTTATAAAAACGAAGCGCATGGCATAAGAAAGAATTATACACACTCCCAAAAAAGAAAATCCTTTGTCCTGTGTTTCACTGAATGAACTCCACACAACTCTATTCGCACGTAGCTAAACATATATCACAGCAATTGCAGCTATACAGTATTATCTTCAATAGCAATCCACGAACAGTCCACTTACCATCCATCGCTTGAAACACAGCACGCCTACATTAGCACCTAACCAAATGCTCATAACAACTCCTGAACAGGCCCTGATGTCTGAATCTTCATGCATTATCACTACTACACACAATCCTCTTCATAGTACGTCCAAGATCCTCTGTCACACAATGAACACGTAGTACGGCAACTTCACAACAGTCTATCTACGATCACTACAATAAGTCTATGCACAACCAGCAGACCACTCCTACTGTCGCACTACACTTTACTGCATTGATTAGTTACACACACACTATTCATGTCAACCCCAACAATCACAACGCAACGCACAACTAGGCATACACAGTAGTGGTTTGTTGAAAAACTGTCCCAGTTGCACACGATCCGTCCTTCACTGTCAATCAAGTGCGTTGTCCTTTGCTGTTGTCCTACGCTGCTGACCACTGTTACAAGGATGCCACCTTATAGTCGTAGTATTGCCGCTTCTCCATTGACGCTCTAGTGGTCCAACGTTAGTCATTAAGGCAAAAAACAGCCTTCCACACATACACCACATTCATGTACATCCCCTGATCATACGGCCAGATCTTACCGAGCAAGACATAGCAACTCAGGTTCAGCGCGTTAGATTTTTTATTATTATATTATATTATTATTTATGTTAATAAGATGATATATAATGTGTGTGTGTAGATATTAGTTTAAGGTACTTCTTTTAGTATCAGTTTCCTTTGTTATATAGATTAAGCATATTATATTGATAGTCGTTTAATAATAGTAATATAGATATAAATATATATATATATGTATTAGTTTAGGGATTGTTATGATTGGGTTTTTTTAGGATTAGTTTTTTTTTTTAAAAAAAAAAAGATTCATTACATAGAAAGTTGTTTCTTTAAAAAATAAAAATCAACAAAAGACCCTTTTAAAACAAAATAAATAGGATTTTTAGAGGATTTTTTTATAAAATAAAAAAACTTGAGAGTTAGGACCCTAGATTTTTTAAATAAACTTAATCAATTAAAATGTATCCGATTGATTTTTAAAATCAAAATAAATTAACACATTAAAATTTTTGGGAAAGAACTACGGTCATTTGATCTAGGCTAGTGGGTATATAGGCACCTTCGGAGTGATGATAAAATCTGTAGAAACTTAGGTTTTTTTTTAAACTTTTATTTTCTTTTCTTAAAAAAAAAACATAAAGAAAAGAATAATTTAAAAGAATAAACATAATTTCGGTAAATAGATAGTGATATTTGTTAGAGTTTAATAGGTTAACTCCTAAATTTGGAACCCTCTAATTTTTAATTTAAATTGAAATCAAATATTGATAGCTAAATCATAGTCAATCCAACCAATCGATTATAGTTTCTTTTCTTTTTCTCGACTTCTATAGAGTAGCAACTCCAAATTTTTTTTTCCTAAATAAAAAAACAGAATTTCCCAATTTCATTAGTCGATGATTAATATTAAATGGGTTTAGGTTTAATATTAATCAAAAAGTAGGAAATCAAATTAAATAAAAGAAACAAAAAATTCAAACTTGACAACTATGGGTTAAAGGTATAGTAACCTAATTCTTATCAGTTAGATCTCATTCAAGTGGTTGATTTGAACATATGAGAGAGTTAAATATTAAAGGAATTAATCAGGTTGACTAGAGATAGAATTAAAGTTAGACCAAACCAATTTTATTATCAAATCAAGTTAAATTGATTAGATTGTACAAGTTAAAATGGGTTTAACAATACTATTTTTTTGTGTCATATTCTTAACTATACAAGAATCAAATAAGCGAAAAAAAGATATAAAAGATTGAAAAAAAGAAGAAGAGCAAAATGGATCCATTTAACTTTTATTTATGTGATTATTTTAATCCAACCATATCAAGGGTGTATCACCCTTAGTATATATAATTTTTGAAATTTTTTTGTTGAAGATATGCAACATATTATACTAGCAACAAAGTTTTTTTAATAAATGCAATATTTATATTATTTAATACAAAACTAACTCGACTCTTTACATCCATAATATTTCACTTTGATAGCTTGAAATGAAATATAATAACTCTTTATAAGTGAAGTATTGTTTAAAGAAATATCATCCAAGACTCACCTAAAAATTTAATATGTTATATTTTATATAGTTAAATAACAATAGTATCTTACATTTTATAGATGACAGTTTCAATTTGCATTGCTGCCATAAATGTGGTATGTATGTTTGTAGATGGCTATTTAAATAATTGGGTTTTAAGCTCAACTCAATACCATGAAGCATTTCTATGAGCTAGTAACAAGGCTCAAGAAATCGACCCTATTTAGAGATCTCTCATGAAAATTTACTTGATAGGCTTGAAATGAGGATCACCAAATTAGTTTTCTCGCTTTCGGCCTTGTTTTTTTTGTCTCATGTGTAAAAAGAAGACTAAAAAAAGGTCTTTTGTATCTATTTGAATATCTTTTAGCCATAATAGGCCTTAAAAAAGCTTAAATAAACTCATGGGCATATTTTATAAGAAAACGAGCTAAGCTATATATAAGGTCTAAGTGTAGCCCCAACCCAAGCTCAAGCCCAAAGCCCATGAGTTGTATAAGAGCTAAAGGTTTCAATCTAAATTGTTCGATCATTAAAAGTAGATCTAATAGTTATTAGCAATGGTTCATATAGTCTATCCATCTTTGCTTCAACCAACAATCTAGATCAAAGAACAAAATCCATACATATGAGTTGCCTCCTCTTCGTTTAGACTATTTGAAGTATTGGCAAGTTTTACACAAATATTGTTACTTTGTTGGAATTACATCATAAAAAATCAAATACTCGAAATCATCAATAACAAGTCAAAAACATATCGATAACGTTATATTTGATCTATTATCGTGTGTACATACATGATATCTTTATAATCATCTCTTCACATGTCATTAAATCAAGATTTCTTCATGGCTAACAGATTGTCCTACTATACATGATCGATCAGTTATAACAACCTTATTTACAATATCATTGTTTAATTATATAAATTACGTGTCGTGTGTTGGTTTTATAAGTAATTCATGAATTTTTATATATTTACATGGGAAGATATGCTAATTATAAAAATTTATAGCCTTTCAAATTATAAAAGTGCAATAAAGTTGTGTTGTTCATGGTTAAGTTACATAAAAGTTGCGACTCATCATATAAAAGTTGAAACCATTTCATGGGTGCTTTTTTTTTTTTTTCATAAAGAGCTATGTCTCTTAGTTAAATAATCAGAAGAATAATTTTTATTAATAAAAATGACAAAATGAAAAAAATTGTAAATAGAGCAATGATATCGCCAATAAAAAACATACAAATGAGAAAAGTTTATGATATTATATATATGTCAATAATATTTATAAAAAAACTAGTAGAAGATACACTCGTAAATAATGTACAAATTCAATAACATCAAATTCATGAAAGAGTAATTACAAAACATTTACATAATTATTACATGTTAGAGCAATGCATAGAATATGTAAGAAAAAAAGTTAATGTAAAAATTGTTCAAAAATATTGACAACAATAAATTATATAAACATTTGTATTTGTCAATACATCATAGAGCAAATAATGATATTATAAGTTGAGTTGCTCTATTGTAGATTTTGCCATATGTTTGCAAAAGTAATGAAAATAAACTTATGAACTAGATTATTATATGACAATATATATTCCTCATGCAAATAGAAATAATTTGGTGATGATATCATTAAACTCGCTATACATTAGGTCGCAAATGAGCTGTTGAGTTATAAAAAATTGCAGATAAAAGGAATTTGTTAAAGTGGTAAAAATTAATAGAAATGATTTTTAAGATTTAAATGTGAGTGATTTAAACCTTAATAAAGCAAATATAGTTGAATTTATAAATGTTAATTATGTTGAATAGAAATAATAAAATAAGGTGCTTTAAATTAGACAATACTTAGGAAAAGAAATGATAGAAAAATTCAGCTACATTATTTGTATCCATAATTAGATTTGTCATTCTTACCATCTTCATTAGAGTAAGCATAGTGATACACTATGTTTAAAACACACCTTAAACAAAAAGGGAATAATTATTTAAATTTTTCTGAACTTGAAAAACATGATTATTTTTCTATAAATATTGAACCTATCAAAAAATAGTAGCTCTCATACTCCATTTTCTTAATTCCATATTTAATCAACCTAATGAAACTTTGTCAGTAAAGTTAGATTAAAAATTTCCAATCAAGGCTATAGATTGTAAAGTAATTTTCCTGTAGAAGAAATGTTAAAATATTGTAAGAATTCACAATCCATATAAGATTTAGTAAGGGATTACTACAATGGTAGGAATCAATTACGTGCTTTTTTCTTGATTGTATATATATGCATATATATACATATATATGAAAACTAAAGAAAAGTAAAAGTAAAAAGATTAGACATACAATAAATGGCATGTGTTGAGGAGTGATTATAAACACCTCTAAGTTATATGGCCATTTATCTCGAGCGTCCATATCCATTGACAAAAGATCCTAAATGAAAATATAAATTACGGATTACATTTATAAGATGTTGGATGAACAATTATAATCTACAATATTTGATTGATGGGACTAATTTTAAAACGAAATCTTACATGACAAAGACCAAGACACCTTATCTTAAATTCATCTGCCAATGATTAAAGTCAGTGATAATCTAATTAGTAATTATTTATGTTGGGAAAAAAAAAGAGCTTATGTTCGTAGTGGTAAAATATGGATATATATATATATACATGAGAAAATGCAATTGTGGCATATCAATAATAGATACCTTTAAGGCAAAAAATACATTTTTGTTGACAATAGTCCTTATATATGTACCACATTCCTTAAGTAATTTTCTTTTCCTAACCATAACTTTTTGTTGATGCCATTAACACTCCTCATGATAATTGATGACATAAATTTAGTATATATTTTCTATGGTAATGTGCACTGGTTAAGACTTTGTTCTTATTGATTTTATGTTATTTTGAGCTTAATCTATTTATTTATTGTTTTTAAAGACTTTGGAAATATTTCATGAAGTTTTGAAGAATTTTATGCAATTTTAAGCTTAATTGTTGTGAAAGCATGGATCACAGAGCGAAACAGAGGAGTTTTAGATTAAGGAACAAAGCCTATAAGAGATTACGATTGAGGACCACTCCCATAATCTCTACACATGATAATCTCATCATGAATTTCCTTTGAAAATTGAAGTTTCCGCATGTTACACCTTGGTATAGTATAAGAGATTCCATCACATAAAAATACTTATTTAATTTCAATAAAAATACTATTTATAACAAAAAAAATAGTACAATGGAATTCGGCTTTACATTTACTTACACAAAAATGTACAACCTTAAACGTAACTAAACTTAAAATACAGTAGGTTTTTTTTATTCTTTTCTATTACATATGTATAGATCTTTCTTATGACTACAACCAACACATAGCAAAACTTTTTTCAAAAGTAGTTGACTCTATTCTATGTACTCTCAAAAGTCTTTCCTCTAGCTAATGGTGGTGTCTAGACAGTTTTCTTCATAACTTGAGGATACATAAGTATCCTCTTAGCTTTATAAGTTAAGTGAGTGTGGATAAAATACAACAGAACACTAAGCATGCTACTAGTAAGCATACAACATATATCACAACTCAAATATATATATATATATATATTCTCAAATAAAATTAAACTAAGTCAAATCAAGTTAATACCAATGATATGTGCCATACCATGCTCATGCATGTAACATATACCGATACTAGTATCCTAGATCCACCTAATCCACTTCCTAGTAGTCGACATCACCGAGTATTTAGATGCAAAATCCTTGAACCTAAATGGCAATAAGAAGCTGCTTAAGAGTAAAACTCTTTAACCTTAGTTTTATTAATTAGATCATAAGAAGTGGTTAGATTACACGAACAAATGCGATTCTATATGCTTTAAAAAAATATATAGCTTTTTAAACCAAGTCCTTATTTGTAAAACCACAGTCTAATGAAACTCGACCCATAGACCATTTTTGTATCATGCCATGACTGCAACAAGCAATATAATAGCCCAATATCAAGTACGAATCTCAAGTTCCATATAAAAGACAACAAATAATGTCATAATTTAGACCTTAATTTTACTACTTTTTGCAATTATACACTTGAAGTTTTAACTTATTTAATTATATACTTAATTAAAGATTTATTTATCATTATTTGTACCTCAATTAACAACTATTCCCAATGATAATTCATTTAGTACGATATGCCAACGGAGTAGCTACCCATAGCCTTAGGAGGTTCGTGCAACCCCCCTAAGGTTGTGTGTGACAACCCAAAATCACTAGTGGATCTTGCAACAAACATTTTTGAAGTGAGTCGTGGTTTATTATTTAACAGTGGGTGGCTGGTGGCCACTTATGAGGGATCATATGACTCCCTTAAGGTCATAGGTAGTTATCTCATTAGTTGATTGCATTGACTAAACTAATGATGTAATTAAAGTTATTCGAGGTATAAATAGTGACAACTAAATCTTTAATTGGGTGTATAATTAGACAAGTTGAAACTTCAGATGTATAATTATAAAAAATGGTAAAGTTAGGATGTAAATCTTAATATTAACCTAAAGTAACTCAATTAACCTAGATCTAGTTTTGTGTCCAAACTTTACAATTTAACCCTTCATACAAGGTTCATTTAGGTGAATACTCAGGATGACAAATTAATTTCTAAGCATTCCAAGCAATAAGAAGTCTTAACAAATTAGTCATATATAAAGAAAAATTTCACTTAATAAATACACTTTAAACAAATAACATATCTAATCAATCAACCACTCAATTGTAGTTTATGGCACAATTAACTTAAAGTTAAGTAGATATAGGTTTACTGGCACAAAAATAAAAATATCCACTTATCGGGGCTTGATAGTATTGCAAATCTTAAGTTTCACAACACAATCCTTCCTTACCTATCACAAATAGGAAAATATACATAGTCCCCAAGTTAACTATGAATCGAAACCAAACCCCTATAAACTTGCATTTGCTTATTCTTTCAATATCACGTTTTTGAATTTTGTTTGACCATATTTTATTCATTTTTTATTCGATTTCAATAAACTTTATATCGTCACGATTATTATTTCAAGTAATACCAAGATAGCTTAAGGAATAAGGTTGATCAATGTAGTTATAAGTAAAAAAAAAAATACCATTTCTTACTACCAACTCAATCGTACGTTTTCATAACTTCATACTTGACCTAAATAAGCTTTAATTCCAAACTAGAAATCCTAAAAATCACACTTCCTAAACTTTGCTAGCATCTATTATGTACTAAAAAATGCTAATGTTGCATTATCGTAGCAAAAATCATAATAGTACTATTTACTATTTCACATATTAGGCTAATATATAGGTTTATATAAGGAAAATACATAATAAATAGTATATGAGCTTGATTAATTTCATGAAAAATACTATGGACTCACAAAAGACATATAGTTTAATACTAACTATCAATTACACTTAACTAGCTTATCACTTATTTTTACAAAAATCGCATTTTTAGCTTGAAATTATGGAAAATTAGGAAAATAAACAAATTTACATGTAAGATAAAAACTGAGTATTCTAAATATTATTATAAACTTCCAGAAGTTAAAATACGTAGGGCTTATTAATTAATTTATTCAAAAACCAATTAATTCAACAAATCGACAAAGCTATCAATTTTATTCAAAATAATTATAATAAAAGTAAATATGCATATTTTCAAAAATTCTTATTACCATAAGAAAATATATATATTAAGCATATTATATATAAAAATTCATCTTGAAACAACATAATCTAATATTTCTAAAAATTAATTCAATTTTCATCCTAATAAGGCAATTTTTTAAGCACTCTATATTTCCACTATTTATTTAATTAAAATAAAACTATCACTTCAATTTGCATCTATAATAACCTTAGAAAACATTTATCCATAATTAATTAACATGATTTAATATTTCTAGAAAATAAAACAAACTACGGGCGAAAATTTGGTTCACCTGAATCGGTGACCTCCAGCTATCCTCTAACCATCTAACCCTATCGGAACAACTTCCCTCATGGCAGACCTTTAAACCCCAAAGTGGCTTTAAGTCAAGATATGGGATGTTATGTGAACCATACGTAACCAGATCTTTGCTCTAGTTTTGTTATGTTTTTATTTTACTTTTTCTAATTTTTCTTAAATTGTTTTCTTGTATTTCCAACCTCCTAAAATATTGTAAATGAAGTATGAGTCTCCTATTTATAAATTTGGAGGAGGTTGCATGTCAAAATATTAATTGCCATGTGTCATTCCTAAGTTTGACACTATGTAGGTAGGAGCCATTTGTCATTTACTTAATAATCTATTGATGGCTCATGTTTTCCAACTTCTTCTATGCTGCCACATGACACTATAATAGGTTGATGACTTCTCAAGTCACTTTTTGGATAATTTCAACCATTTTTATATTAATTTATCCATATTTTATAATTTTAAATTAATAAATATACATGTTTAATATACATAATTTATATTCTATATAAATATATATATTATATACAATTCCACTTCATTATTATTTTTATAAATTAAATAACTTCTCCTTAAGATCTTGTTAAATCTCTAAGCTCAAATTTAAAGTTTTTGATAAATATTGACTTTACTAATAAATTTACATTTTTGTCTAATTAAATATTTCATAAATTTTATTTTGAGAAATTAACTTTACTGAGTTACTTCTTCTAACTTTTTTAACCTTATTGTAAAGTTTGAAGTAAAATGAATAACATTACCTAATGCCCTAATTTTAGAAGCTTAGAACCCTGAATATTACATCGTGCAAAGAGCAAGAATATGTTCAAGCTTTATGGCTACGTACTTCAAGTGTGGAGTTATAGTGATTTCCAAATCTTCTATTTTTATTAAGTTTTCTTTGTAACCTTAAGTTTACTCTTATAAATAGAGTTTTTAACTTAGGGTTGCAAAGAGAGTCTCTTAAGCATTAGTTAGTAGGCTTTAGAATCACCAAAAGGGGCTTCTCCATTCTTTTTTTATTTTTATTATTTTCTCCTTTTAATTACTTAGTAAATCGTTATTGAACCTTATGTTCAAAGGATGATTTTTATCTATGAAATTCAACTTATGATTTTGTTTATTGTGATCTAATTACATCGTTCTCATTGTCATTAGATTAATATTTAACCAAGCTATTAGTTTAATGTTGAGTTTACTGTAGAGACGCGAGTCTTGTAGTGAATAAACAAGTGTAATTAAAAGAGATTGAATACACTAAGAGATTAGGTATTGAATCTTTTCGAATTAGGGCAACCTAATAGTAAGATCTAAATGCTTAATGTGATTGTGTGACGCTTTATTTAGAAGTGATTCAGGTAAAGAGGATTTCAGGATTAAGAATTAGCTAGAGAAGTGAGTCTAGCTAATTTAGTATCCGATTTCCATAGGAATAAGATTAGGATTCTCTACAGTCCAATATAGTAATTAAGATTAAATAATCCCTTATAATTAGGTAGTAGACAATAATGAAGATTTACTAAGGAAAATGTTATTTTTTTTTTTACGAATTAATTGATGTTATTTAGTTAATTGTTTTAATTTTGTTTTTTTTACTTCCCTTTGTTAGTTTAATTTTTTATTTTGTTATTACAATCTTTACTTTCATTTTTTTTAGTTTATTCCATTAAATCTTTCATTGTTAAAAGTTAGATAATTGAATAATTAGGCTATCATTACTAAAAATAATTAGATATGCTTATATAAGTGGTTCCTTATGGTATTAACACTCATAATCAATATCTGTTTTATCTATACTATAATTTAAATTAATGCACTTACTTATTAGAATGGTATATGCCCCATCAATAGTTTTATATAGAGTTATCCATGCTAAATAAATATTTGGAAAGGGAGATGCCAATAATATGTATTGTTTAGACTTGTATCGTACTAATTGTCAAAAGCAAAAGTCGGTGTTTGAAAACTGTTTTCTTATCATTTCAAATGGAAGGACTCTTTGGAAGAAATCCTTGGAATGAAAATTGGTAAACCTCTTGCATGTGTCACGGGTTATTTTTCCTAGAATATTTTTCACATTTGTAATTATACGTAAGTTGTCCATTATATATAAGACTTACGACTAAGAATTGGTTTAGTCTTAAGAATGTTCTGAAAATGTCCAAATACATTGAATCTTAACAGGTGGAGATAGTTAGAGTAGGTTAGGTGAGACTGCATTTTACCCATTAGATTAAGTATATTTGGGTCATCTAATGATGGAGACTCTAGGGATGGACCTAGGATGATATAATTGGGGTGGGGGGAGAAGCGCAAACTAATCTTAATTAAATCGATATTAAAATTATCGATGGAAAAACATCCGATTGTTGCCATTTTTATATATATTAAAGAATCTTGTTAATAATTTAACTTGCAATAATTATTAAAGTTTAATAGGATGAAAAAAATTCTTTTTCAAAATGACTAAAGGTGATTGGTACACTTTATAAGAAGTTTAAAGAATAAATTTTAGACTTTTTTATTGTGTATATATACTAAATAAAATTTAACTATTAATCTATAAAAAATTACATTTATATATAAAAACTTATGTAAGTTTTGTTTTCAGCAAAAATAGATTTAAAAAAATATTTAAGTAGAAAATTACAGGTACGATGGAAAATGTAAATTAACATAGATATAAGTGTTATACTATCTTTTTCCATGATAACTTTGTCTAATTGTCTTATTAGCAATGATAAAAAAAGGAATAACATTTTGAATATAAGTTATTACCTAATCAATTACTTAATAATCCACATTTATTTTCATAACATTAATTGTAAAAATAAATTAACTAAACAAATTCATACAATTGATGTTATTTACAATAGTTTATGTAATAAGATTGGAATATTTACACTATGAAGAATGTAATTATTATCTATTGTGTATTACTAATTAAAATTAAAAAAAATAATAATAAATACAAAAGGATCAATGTCTTTTAAGCAATAAATGCACATAGGAAAAGTAAAATGTCAAACATAAGAATTGAACTCAAGACTTCATGTTTGTGAGATTGAATGCAAAACTACTAAGCTATATATATTTTGCTCTTTAAAATATATATTTAATATACATAATTTTTCTTTTTCAAAAATATTAAAAATTAATTTTTCCTAAGCTTGGGGGGAAGTGATTCCTTGTTAACGATTGCAAAGAAAGAAAGCCAATTATACCTTTGTATATGAAGGGGTACTTAGTGACATACCATATGATGTGCCTAAATTGTCAATGGATGAGGAGTTTTATACCTCATTGGTGTATTTTAGTGTAATTCCTAATGGTTGGATTATGGAAAAACCCCATAAAAATGACTAAGTCTCATTAATAAGAGGGAATCGGTTTTGCTTGTAGTATAAGCACTTTGAAATTTGAGCTTCAAGTTCCTTTTATTGACTTTCAGAAGGTGTTCCTTAACTATCATAGAATGAATCATAATCGGTTCATCTCCAACGCATGCTGTAATATCCCTTTAATAAAAGGTTATAGAACTTCAATAATTGAGGTGCTTTTTGGTTTAGTGGCTTGAAGTTCATTAGAACTTAAAGTAAAGCATGCTTAGGCTAAAGCAATCACATAATGGGTAGGCTCCTAAGAAGTAACTGTACTAATGGACAAAATCATACGACATACCACAACAAAGCAAATAATACTTTGGTGGGAAGAGTTTTAGTCATAGCATTATAGGGTGGTATTGAAGTAGTATAATAGCTAAAAGGGTAAAATTTTTACTTGGTGGTGGTCTTAGATCTGTATAACGAAATTAACAAGGATGTCAGTTTTGTGGAAGAAAAAAATTGAGTTCGTCTTCAGTGTGTTGAACCATGGCTAGGTGGCTTTCTTAAATGTACCTAGGAAAGCTTCACATTTGATCACATTGCTGCAACCATGCAAATTCATCATTGTCCTAAAATGGGACAAATGATCATCGGGATCTCCCAAATAGTCATAAGTTTCAAAGGATAGGAGGTAAATGTACTGGAGTAGCAAATTGTCTTGGATTTCCCTCTTAAAAGGAGATTGACCAATAGGGAATTCATTATTAGCATCATTCTTCTTTGCGTCTCTGTAATCAGTTAGGACTTGAAAATACTCCTTGATTGAGTTTAGATTTTTACCTATGAGGAAGTGATGGGGATTGGCCTTTGAAGGGGCTTGAGAATTATTCTAAGCCTGTACTTGGACATTTCTATTCATAACTACTAAAGTTGTAGGTGGGACAATTTGAGGGTTGTTAGTGACTACTAGTTGGTTTGGTGGTAATGGAGCATTTTTAGTAGGGTTATCCTCTAATGGAGGATATGTGTCATGTCGCACCTTTTTGGCGAGTTTAGCTCTTTAGTTGTTTTCCTCTTGTATCTTGAGGAACATCTCTTTTAGGTGATGAAACCGCTTTAGAGCAATTGCATTAGCTAATGGAATTTGGGTGTTGCTTGGTTGTTTAGTTGTGCTGCCTTTTTAGTTATCCTATTAGTTAACCTAGTTGGTATTGTTTTGTGGATTTTTGTAGTATTGTGCTGGTATCAACCATCATGGTGTATTTTTGTAGGTAGATGGTGCCAAAATGTTGGTTGTGACTTTTAGTTAAAGAAGGTGGAAGATAATTGAGGTTGGAGGTCACTTGTAAACATTAGCAAACATAAGCTAAGAAGGCTTCTAGAGGCGGTTTCAATGCAATTACTTCGATACTTAAATCAAAGCGAGCTTGAAGATGTAAAGCATAAGAAAGAGGGAGAGAGTGTGTAAGGATTTAATCCTTTTACTTATAATTTTACCTAGTATTTACAAGAGAGGTTAATAATCTATTCAAAAAAGGTACATCATATCTTTAGGTACACTAGACTATATTTGGAAAATACACTCTCAATATTGTGGAAGTATCTTAGATTAGATGCATTCTAAGTTGTAGACTTTTCTAATCTGGCTAAACTGATCCTTCCTTGTCTTTCTTAAGTTCTATTGACTAGGCCTACATATTGTAGCTTAATGGTCTAAGGTGTAAGTGTTACAAGGTGATAACAGATCGGCCGAAGTCTTTTGATTAGGTTGGTTGAGCTATTGAAAGCATAGTCCATATTCTAAGAAGGTTGTTTGTGATGCTAACAACTTATTCTTGGTTGAGTGAGCTTAGAGGAGCATGAACTAAGCTCTAAGTAGGTCGCTTATGGGTGTTTGAGCTTTGGCCACACTCAAAAGGGGTCGGCCTGGGCTTGCAAACTCACATCCAATTCATTAACATAGGACCGAGCGACTTTTTATTAACATAATGATGTCTAGGTCTTATTGTAGCCCGTATTATTAGATTGATTGCTTTATTTTTTGTACCAAAAAGTAAAAATTGTTTGTTGATACTTGTTGCTTCAAAAGCCAAATCACAATCTTGTGACGTAAAACGAGCAATTTTAGTAAACTTTGTAATATGAATCTATTCTTCTATTGTGTTGTGTATGAAATTTGTAGTTTTCATTGGTGCAAATCCAATTACTTCAGTTTGTAATTGAAGATGGAAAAAATTCCTCATTAGTAACATAGGTTATCCATTAGTCAAGGAAAATCTTATTTCCAAAGAGGTGAAATCTTATGCTTCTACACTTGCAAAAACGGAATAAGAGGTTTAGTTACTGGTTAATCTTCATAACTAAATACCGTTATTGTATAGATAGATCTCATTCATCGAAGCTCTACAAAATTCTTAGGAGATGTCGGCCTGTTTGCCCCCTTAGAGTCCCACCCTAAAACTTTTTGCATGTTGTTACATACAACCATTTTTTTTTTATGATGCATCATTCACCAAGATACTTCCTTGAGTTGGTGGTCTATAGGGTTTAGCTCTAGGACAGCCATTTTAGGGTTACCATAGGATACTAGAGAGGTTAAAGAGAGAGGACCAAGAGTAACCAGTGCAAGCTGATGATCTTCACGTGGTAAAGTTTTGGTTTTTAGCTTTTGGACTTGGTGTCAATTACTCTCTGTGCTATTAATGGACAAAAATTGCCAAGCAACAAGCCAGAATTATTTTCACATATTGCTACGATAGGACACAGGTTACACTTAGATAAACACAAAAAATCATGCCAACATTTCTTGCATTATTCTTCAACACTATTTCACCTTTCTTTCCATGGCTTCATCAAGCATACTAAAATCTCAGGTCTTTTGGAGAATTGGTTCATTTCAGCTCCTACTCCTGCGTTGGTCATATGTGGAATCCTCGGTCACGTTGTCTATGAAGCATTTATGACCATGACATCGAAGCTATTGCAAAAGTTGCTGTTGATTTCTCTCTTGCTTTCGGTGATCTCAGTTCATTGGCTCTCCACCGGCAGCCAGTTAAGCTTCCCGATGCCGGAACCCGGTGCAATTCGTCGTGTCGAAGGTTCACCGTAGGGGGTTGCTTTTGTCATGTTATTTCTAATGTTCCTCGAATCTTATTGACCAAGCTTGTTTGGTCTTATTTATTAGAACAATGTATCTGGTAATAACATCCAACAATGCTAGTAGTATGCTCTAATGTGCATATTCTAGGGAGGAATATGCATATAATAGGATAGTATGAAGAAGTCAATCAGATGTAAATTATGCGATAATGCCTTATGAATGGAGGTATCTTTACATTTGTTAGTAGACAAATTGACTTGGCTAGTTCTTTTTGTGCAAGTTGTACTGCTTACTTTACCAAACTTGCTTAATTATCCTTATAATTTATTGGGGGAAAGAAAACAAACTTATATTTTTAATTTACGATTATTTCGGTTGTTTGCCAAAAATAGATATAATTTCTTATCAAGACTATCTATACATGGAATATTTTTTCAACAAAGGATCTATCAAACTAGATATATTAGTAATGAGTAAGTATTAATAAAATTTTAACACGTGAAATTATAAGTATAATTTTTTTTTAAACTAAACCACTATCACTAGTATCTATCTAAATCTAAATACCATTAATATCTGTTTCCTATTGATATAAAGACGGGTATTACTTATAATGATTGAAAAGAAAGTTCAATACCCCTGCTACCTCTGTTCTAAAGGATGACGTTCTTTAGAGATTCAGCCGGTTTCCAAATGAATTATATGTATCCTAGTAATATCTTTTTTATAAACAGCGAAATGAATGAAACTATCCTAGAAAAATTCTATTGTTATATTGCAACGGAAAAGTCAATACTTTTGTAGGGATTTTAGTCCTGTCCGTCCCGTAGTAAATCAAGTCTTATCCACTTCAAAATTACCGTTAGTGTTTATTTTTACTTTTATTTTTGTTTTTTTCTTTTTTTGGTGTTACATTTCCCTTCACTGTTATAATATGTTTGGCGAAATAGGAACATATAAGTTTTGAATTGCCCTCTATAACAATTAAATATTTCTTTATTTTAATCATTCACTAATGTAGACAAAGTTCGAATTAGTTCATTTTTCTCTTCAAACCAATCCAAATCATAAAAGTATAGTTCAGTTGTTTGATTCGGATTATGAATTTTTTCAAATCATAAGATTTTGGTTTGATTCGGGGTGGTTTACGGATTGAATCATATTTTCTAATATAAGAAAGTATCTTTGCATAATATGTAATCTCATTTAAAAGTATTAAACTTATTTAATAATAATAGTATTGATACCATATTACAAGTTAATAAAGTAAATATTTAGGTGACTAAGAAATTTCAATTGTTTATTAACATGCTAATTTTATTTATAGAAATAGTATGTAGTATAAACTTGAACCTAAACTATATATATAATTTAAAAATTATAGTAATAAAAATTCGATACATTACATTTAAATAATGTAAATTAAAGATTCTTTTAAGTATTATATTACAATACGGAACTTCTTTAGTTGCAAGTAAAATAATGTTATATTTTTTATAATATGGTTTGATTCGATTTATTTTTCTAAACTAATTATATATTAATAATTTGGTTCAGTTTGAAAATTTTCTAAATCAAATTATAAGAAAAATTTGTATTTTCAATCTGGTTTAGTTTGATTCAGTTTTTTTAACCACCTGAATCGTCCATTGAGCTGTAGCAAAGGCCGATACCTTTGGATTGTTAATTATACATCAAGTTAACAACCAAGAGGTTATTACATTAGGTTCCAGAAATATTATCTTTATGATAATTTTGATTGCGTATAGATTTCTTTTTCAAAAGAATCAATCATTTTTTGGTACTGTTTTCTACCGAACAATTAAAAAAAAAAGGTTTAGCATTATTATTCAATGCCAGCAGTAGCTAGTAATTTGTATCACCATATTGTGTCTTGTATTTATATCTAAATAGATTCATACTTAAAAAATATTAACTGATAATATGACCTATTTGTTAATTATGTATTAAAACTTGAATATGTTATCAGACCTATTTAATTAACCTATCCTATATTTGGGTTGGATCCGTTTATTTAAAACTAATAAATTTATAAAATACTTATAAAAGTAAATGAAAATAACAATCATAAAAGTAATACTAATAAATGTAAATGATATAGGGTCTTACACTTAACACGAATCACAATCCAAGTGAAAATCTTAATGAAGTAAAGTCTGATAAAAAATAACAAATTGAAAAATTCATTGGCTACATCCGTTATATTAACCAAACGTTTAGGAAGTAAGTCATAATTGGTGAAATAATTTGGAAACAAAGACATATGAACTGAAAAAAATATAAAAGAAAAAGGAACCTTGACTTCACGATTTAAGAACAAGAAAAGGAGAAAAGCTCTAAAATATAATGCTATAAGTAAAGCAATATGAAAGTAAAGTCAAAAGCTCCTGTATAATTTCAAATTATTTGCTCAAGTTGTTCTTCAAATAGAAAGATAGGACCCATAAAGATCTACAGTAGGATCATATAACAATCGTTATAAAACATTATCACAAATACAAAAGAAATTAAAAATTTATTGGCCAAAAGAATGATATATATTGAATAAAATATAAACTTCTATTAATGAATTAAAAATAGCCTTAACTAGCAAGATGAAAATGATATGAATCATGAATAGTAATGTTTGGTTCTTACTTTTTGAACTAAATCCCATCTCCCCATACATATGATAATCTTTCTCCTTTAAGTTTTTTCAAACTCGCAAATTATGAACTAAAATTCAATCTCCCTATCTTTAAATATATAATTTCATAAAACCACTTTAATATGGCTAAGAAAATCTATCATCTTAAAGAAAAATAAAATTCATTTAAAATACTAGTAACTTTTGATTAGTTAATTTCTTGTGCTTAGAGTTTCACATGGGGTGAAAAATATTTTCACTTGACTATCTAAATAAGTGTAGATGATATAAGAAGTAAATCATCATACTCACACCTTTAATTAAGAATTTAAGATTTGTAATTTAAAAAAAGAGATTTACTCATAATATGAGAAAAAGAAAGCGCTTATTGTAATGTAAAGGAAGGTAGATTAAAAGCTTAAGTTTAAATTAGAAATTGACACACTTAAATGAAAAATAAATGGGTTGAAACATGTTATGTTTGGGTGGAACTTGTAACCTATTTAATAAATGAGTTCTTAAATGAGTCTAGTTAGGTGTCTAACACAAACTTAGAGACGGATTTAAATGTATCATGTATGGGTCTAATATGCTTATTATTAGCGTTGATTTTTGTTAACACAAACTTGTTTGAATTATGTCGTATCATGTTTAGATCCTACGGATTGGTATATTGCTAGCCCTTATAGTGATGTGTTGCATTTTTGCATGTATGAAACCGTAGGTTTTCACTTTTCCAACAAACGAAATCGATTGTTTTTTTTTTTCCTTTCCATTTTCTACAGACTAATGAGCAGTATTATGTTCAAATTGATCCAACCAATTCAACCTAGTTTGATCTGGCTTGATCATAAAATCGATCTACGTCATGCTGTTGACTCATACTAATAATGATCCTTGAAAACTCGATTAACATAAGACTTAGTTAGGTTTTCCTTGATAAAATGCTTAATTTTATTTTATTTTTTGTTAGGCAATATACTAATTTACTAAAAGGATTAACTTAGATCCAAGAAAAATAAAAAAAAAACTATAAAAAACTCTTAATTTTAAAAAATAAAGAAGGTGGATAATTTTATTAATTTATAATAAGTGTGAATTAAATTTTAATATTCTTATTGACCTTAGTTTACCCTTTTTATGCTTGCTCCCTTCTTGTTCCTGAATTAATCTTCCAATTCGGGTTTTGATAACATTGCTCATCATCTTAATTTATGATTACCAATAAGTTTTAGTAATGGAGTTAGTCAAAACTTGCTAATTGCTTAACCTTATTTAATGGAGGTTTTAGAGTGAGTATTATTAGGGTTCTGATTCTAATTTTTTTCTTTATCATAATCTTTGAGCTCCTAATTGAATTTTGGAGTAACAATGAGTAAATAGGTATTGTGATTTCTAACCTTTTACCTATGTGAGTACTATTGATCATCAAATTATAAATTTAAAATTATTAATCATAAAGTGTCTCGTAAATATGAAAAATATTTTCTTAAAACATCATTTTAAGAGATTCCTTTCCATATTTTCAAGTAACTATTGCCTACCTTATTTTTACATTTCTAATAAAATAAAAGAAATATCTTATAATTGTAGATAATCATCATGAAATGTCTTGTAAATCTAACAAATAGTTTATTGGCATCTTTAAAATAGTCCTCATCATGCTTTTATTAGTGTCTAAGCACCGATTAAAAAATCTTCTTCTATATTGTAATAAATTATTTTTCATAGTATTACATGTTTTGCATTGTTGCATTTCTAAAAATTAAATATTTTCCTGCCCTTTGATTGTTGTCCGCCTCATGCAACCAATCTTGAAGGCTTCTTATCTTATCTACTATTCGTCTATTTGATCATGATCATGACTGTTGTCGAGTTTATCCATGCTCATAAAAAGAGATTTCATATACTGGAATGTCAGATCTTCACAACCATAAATTGTCGTCTTGTTAGTAACTATAAAATTAGTAGAAAACATAACAATAAAAGTAATGAGCTAGGAGGCAACAGGGACAAAGCATGAAAGTGGATAGCTTAATTGAGGGCCTAGTCGACTGGTTGACACACAAAATTCATATATCACGTGTCGACTAAATATGTCTAGAATATGAGTTGAGTTCTATAATTACAATAGACAATAAATGTCACGTGCAGGAATCGTGTAGTAATCAAACCTTACACAGCAAGGATAAATACATTTTGACTTTTAAATAATATATATGTAACGAAAAGTAATTTCACTTGATCCAGATCTTGAGTTAAGTTCTCTCAGCAAAAAGTTCATTCAACCATATATTAATAGGCCAACTTTAACGCTGTTTTGTTCACTGGCTGTAGGGAACGCTTGCCCGTTCCAGTGCAATAAACCGCGTTGTTTCTCATGGGATCGTTTCTTGGACAAAGCACGTTCTTTGTATATTTTATTTTTTAAAATTTTTGATTTAGTAAAATATAATATCGAGACCTACCAAAATATTAAAAAAGCTGTTAAGAAACTTTTGTAAAGGAATGTAAAGATAAAATTGTGAGTTTTGAGAAGAGAGTTTTTTATAATATTGATGTGATATTTACAAATAAAAGATGACTGATTAACACATTCATCGAGGTTTAGTTTTCGTTGGAATGGCCGCTCACAATTTTCAGTGTGGTGCCTTTTTGACAACGCAGGGGTAAGTAACCTTGCATGACTTTATGTAGTTTTACAGCAACTGGTTTATTATATGCTGGAAGATCAAAAGCAAATTACGTTAACAAAGTTTTGGTTCATGGTTCATTAAACCCTTTAGAAGTGAATTACCAAGAAAAAAAGAAAAGCAAAATATATAGAAACCTTTTAGAAGTGGTTCATATTAGATTTGAATCTCCCAAGCAAGGTCATATGTAGTAAAACTTTTCAAATCGCAACATAAACCTAGGATCCATCACAGATCGAAATTGCGAGGATGGATAATAAAATAAGAATTCTGGTTTTAACTCCATCACTATCTGGCTGGACCTTTCAGCGTGCATATTATTATTAATTTCTAGTTATGCAATAACAAGACATACAAAGTGGTTGTAAAAAAAACACCTAAAAACACACGGAGTTCGATTTCAAGCAAAATATATGGTAGCAAATATATGATGATGTGTAGACTGTAGTCCTCTCTTATCGATACCTAGACCTAGTCCTAGACCTAGTTACTAATGGAAACCAACGTTCATGGAAGGAAGACTGATGTGAAATCATATACAAAAGAAACACTAGCAAGAGGGCTACACCCCATGGAGAACCTCCTGCTCTGTGAAACGACTCCTTCTCTGGCAAAGCCACGAAAAATGGAATCCGATGGCGGGCGTCGGTTGACAAGAAGTGCAGGAGCAGCAGCAAGAGTAAAGGACAGAACATGAGGAATAATTTCAGTTGTATGATCATGTCCTCGAACATGTATTCATAATTGATGTACCATGAGAAGCCCAGGACTAAGAAGAGTATGGAAATGAAAAGGTAAAGGGGTAAAGGGAATGACAAGTAGTCTAAGTAGTAAAAATAGTTGTTGTAGTAATACCTTGCCATGTTGATTTATCAAAGAACCACAAGTAAACTGATGATGGACGTTCTTTATATACATGTAGCAAGGCTGTGAAATGGTTGAAAGGATATGAATGAGATAAGGAGCCATCCAACTTAGTGCGCTGCCGGAAAAAAAGTCACGAGAATAATCATATTTTGTGTCATATGTGGTTGTCCAAAAAAAAAAAAAAACTTGTAATTTAACCTTTACTAATCTATATATACATATATGTGTATATAGAAAAAGACATGTGGAATCTAATTTAGTATAAAAGACATTTCGAGAGGGTAAATAATATAGGTAGGTTTTATTTATATTTTTTATTTCAACAGAACTAAAATGTTTTATATGCTAAACTTTGATTGTTATATGTAAATAAGGATTGTATTTCATTTTTCTTGATTGAATAACATATCTGCGAATATTGTTTGGGATTGAGCAAATATTATACTTTTGCCTTTTCCTTTCCTTTTTCTCCTTGGAGATGCTTCTTTTGAGTGATCCTGATCCATCGGGATAGTTCTCGGAGGAGGGGCGAAGATTATTGATGGTGAAGATTCCTAAATCCCTAAAGAAGTAGGCCCTACATGAGCACTACATGCAAACCGACCATGGACCAAAGAAGCAAAAAGATGAAACAATACAAGAAAGAAGAAAGATGTCATATATTTTCTCCCACCAGAATAAAGAAATAGAAAAAAGGGAAAAAAAAGACCCATGAGGATTTACATGATTGAGGCAGTAGTTTTACTTAAGTGTTCACTCTTCGCAAGGAGTGAGATAACGAAATACTTCTTTTCTTTTTAATCTCTTAATAAGGAGAAAAGAATTTACATGAACATGGTGTATGACTGGATTTGGTTCTAGGGTATTTGAAAGAGGGCAAGACAGGAGGAGTGGAGGGGTACGGAATTGATGAACCTGTTTTGACACTTTGACTTTACAACAAAGTAAAATAGGATGGGCTTAGCTTGCTATGAGGCCTATATTGGGCTTAGATATATATTTTATTACTTATATTCTAGAATAGATTGTGGTTATTAGCATGCCATCACTTGTCATACTAATCGTATTCACATGGAGGAATCTTTTTTTGTTACAACACTAGTCATCATTTATATACGAGAATGGTGATTAGAAATATAAATGAAAAAGAAAAACAACATTACTTCCCCAACATAACTTGCATTCAAGCTATTATTCTTTGAATTCGGAGAATTCGCTATTATACTTTAAACTGCATTTTACATACTTCAATTAATAATTACACCAATTGGTATCAGAGTGCCCTATGGTGAATGGTTGGTACTGTTACGCCCCGAAGCGGCAGAATCATAACAGCCCCGTCGTGTAAACCATCCTAAGATAGAAGTTGGCCTTACAACCGCTATCTTAGACCTGATCTACACAAGGCGTCCACAACTAACTCACTTTGAAGTATACAGTTTGTAATTTAAAAAAATCATTTACCTATAAAAGTGAAGAATTATATATATATGTTATAATTCAGTTATTGCAGTTAAAGTTTACAATATTTCTCTATAGTATTTTTCTAAATTATTACATCATTCGGAAATGAAAAATAATTCTAAAATAAAAACTTAGACCTTAAAAATATGTGTTTATTCTTCAATGTTTTTCCTCACTCCCCAGGATCCAGCAGTTGCTAGCTTCAGAGTAGTTGTTTGCCGCTTCTTAGCCAGCACCTACACGACGTTTATAGGGATATGAGCAACCACAGCTCAGTAAGTAGGGACGGATGACTTAAAACTATACCGGAAACACAATAAGGTTTTCAATCTCTTATTAGATGCAATGCATGTGCAAGCAAATGCCATCGCACGACGTTGTCCGGCCCGTTGTGAGATTAGAGAAATTGCGCTCGCTCTAATCCGGGTTGAGGAGTTGCCGTTAATGCAACAGCTCACGACCAAACCCAAGCTTGTGTAATGGAGACCTTGCTCCTCCCGCGACTACCTTCGAACCACTGTCTTCACCTTCGCCGTGACCTCCTCTCCTGTCACTTAGTTCGACTGAGGATGAAGAAGGGACCATTTTGCAATCCTGCGCTATTCCTTTCGAAGGGATCGGTATTTGGCCAGAGAGTCCTAAGTTCCCCTAACGGGTTGCCATGCATGTCCAATTATGATTACTGGTCGGATATTTAATTAAGTCCAGTTTAGGGTGATCACTCCTTTCATACAATTCATACAATACGTACCAGAGCAACAAACAGAATTATAGCATCACCCATAATCAAGCACATGCACACATTCAACTATCTAACAAGCACAACCAAGCATAATCTTAAGCCTCCAAAATACAGCATTGTATTAATCCCAACTTACCTCAACTCCTCGCTCACTCACTCGAGGTCCGATTTGCTCAGGCCATCGCCGATCATCCCTATAACACAAACGTGATTTCAGCTTTTCATATAACTATTATAAGTTTGTTTTATCCTATAATGCTTATTGTTATGTGTTGTTTATGGTTTAATATACCTAATTATCTAGGTCTTAAGTCTTTTATAATTATTCTAGGTTTGGGTTTAGGTTCGAGTTCCGTATCGATTTCTAAATTAGATTCTAGTTCGATTTCTAGGTACTGTTTTGTATCCGGACCCTAAAAATTTGTTTTAACTCATAATGTGAAACTAACCACATTATTTCTAGATATCTTAAATATGATCACTACCCCTAGTCAGCATTTTATTCCATCCGGTACACTTAAATCCGTATTAGTGTACCGAATTTACTCATGTTGTGAGTAATTTTTACATTTTTCATATAATTACCTAAAATTGAATTTTGTTTCAGATTTGTTATGTTTTGATTTTCATTATTTTATTATCTAATTAAACCTAATTTTTCCATATTTATTAATTTTCAATTCTACATATTCCTAATTTTCTACATTTACCACATAACACCTTCATTACTTACACTTAACACTCCATAGACTAGGATTGGGTTTCCACATCAGAGATTAACATCCCTAAACATCTAATTACTATCTAAATCAGTAATTAATATCCTAATCACTTAATTAACTCCAAATTACCCAATTTTTCCATCATTTTAGGACTAAAAATTAACTTAAAAATTTCGAAAATTAATTTTAAAAAAATGGCTTCATAGCACTATTCTATATCACATGAGCATCCTACAGAAAAAAATTGAGCTCCAAACTACACTCCTAAGGTCATTTATTTCTAAATCGAAATGTGCTCGGTTTTGCATGATTTCTTAAGGACCCTATATTATGAGACATATTTTCATCAAAATAATATTTTTCCTACAAACTACATACAAAAATATTTCAAAATAACAAAATTCATAATTTTCTAATAATATTTACTATTTTTACAAAATTACACAAAAATCGGGCTGGAAATCAGACCACCGATTTGGGTGGCTCCGGCCACCACGGGCTGCCGTGGCCTTGTCGGCCGGCCTAGGTGCTGCCACTACTGTGTGGTGGTGGTGGCTGTCTACTCCCAGCTGCTCGTCTGGTGGGGGTTCCTTTTAAAAGCCCTAACTGCACAGTTTTTCTTATTTTTTTTCTAAACCGAATTTTTCTCTCAATTTTCCTCTCTCTCTATTTTTCTCACTTTCCAAACTGCCCAAATGAGCTCTGTGATTTTTCCTGCTATTTATAGGGCTTTGTGGGATTTATTGTGCATTAAATGGGACAAGACAATTGCCTTATCCCTTAATTTTTGGCTTTTGTGTTGTCTTAATTTAATTGGCCGAATTTTTTCTTATTTTTCCCAGCTGCCACGACCCAATCCTGGATGATTCATGATTTTTCATGATTTTTCTTGATTTTTCCTTAATTAATTATGAATTTTATTTAAGCATTTAGTATTATTTTAGCACATTTCGCGTATTTTAAGTAATTACGCATATTTATACTTATATGTAAATTCATATATAGTACAAATAAATATTCTTAAATATTATTTAGGTCATTCTACTATTTTTAGTATACATATAATCTATCTCTAGTAATTTATTAGTTATTAGGTCACACTTTTTGCCTTTTCGGTAATTAGCAATTATTATACTTAAAATTTGAAAATTTTATAGTCTCTTATTTTATTACTTATTTTCTTAAATTCACGTTTACGGGGTCATTTTTACTAATATTCTCCTCAATAGTTTATAATTTGGGTTTGATCGGATCTTTTAACCGATCGCCCTAAAGCTTAGGTTCTAAGTTCAATCCTATGGTTACTTGGCTTAACTTTGGAGCTTACAGGCACTAAAGTAACAAAGAAGATAGAGGTTGCATTGAAGCCAACAATAGAGGAGCTAAAGCTCAAACGTAACAAATGGGAGAAGAATCAGGAAGATAAATTCATCCTACTAGTCAAAACCTTCAATGATATGTTGCAATGCCATCAATAATCTTTTAACACATCCATACAAACCCTATAGAAACAAGTACATGACATTGTGAAACCTACTGTAATAGGTAAACACAAATTAAACCCGAGTATGATAGATTTAACTAGTTCAGCAACAACTATTATGCTAGCACATTTCACCCTTAGTGCACCCCTTAACCCAGTTAATGTGGAAGTACCATACACTTTCCTTATGAGAGCAATACAGTTGGAGTTTCCTAAATTCGCTAGTGAGAACTTAAAATCTTGGTTATTATAAGGTGAAAATTTCTTTACCATAGATGTCGCACCTAAAAATTATAGGGTGAGGGTAGCTACAATACATTTTGAAGGCAAGGCTCTATAGTGGTATCGGTCTTTTGCTTAGACTGTACTACCATTGCAACTCTTACGTCGGAAGAGTTGGCTATTGAGATGCAACTTAAGTTTAGTGTTAAGGCATGACTTTAAGGACCTAGTTCAAACCGGTACTCTACAGGAATATTTGGAAGAGTTTGAAGTGTTGTCTATATTGGTGCAGCTTCCAAAGCACTACGTAGCAAGTTGTTTTTTAGAGTGGGTTAATAATCGAAATTCAATTTCCAATAAGAATGTTTCAACGACAAACACTTACCTAAGCCTTTACCTTAGTTAAAATCCAAGAAGTTACACTCCTAGCCACTAAAGACGACCTTAAACACATTAAACCCCAAAAAACCAATACCAATTAGCCTGCTTCATTAACTAATACAAATCCTAGAGCCCCCCCAATCACTGCTTGAACCAATTCCTTATTACCAATAGGCCCATTGTCAGCAAGAAAACTAGCAACTTCCAAAACACATTCAAACCTACTCACAAGATAATTGCAAAAGAACTAGAGGAAAAATGAGACAAGAAATAGTGTTTCTGGTGTGATGAACCCTTTTGGCCCCAGCCATAAGTGTGAGAATAAGGGTTTGCGAATGATGATAGTGTGGGATGAGGATGAAGATGGGTTAATAGATGTTGGTAACGAGAAAGGAATGGCTAATGTGGATGAAACGGGGGCTTTAGAGGAGGACTTGTCAAAGTTAACTTTATGTTCAATTGAGAAGTTCATACTGGTGGTATTATGACCTTGCAAGGATACTAAGACGTTTGAATATACTAGTGGATAGTGGTGGCTCATTGAACTT
This sequence comes from Lumnitzera littorea, assembly GCA_024138015.1. Classification (NCBI taxonomy): domain Eukaryota; kingdom Viridiplantae; phylum Streptophyta; class Magnoliopsida; order Myrtales; family Combretaceae; genus Lumnitzera; species Lumnitzera littorea. Next base: position 16,640,400 of record JAMXBB010000005.1, on the reverse strand, counting down.
TTTAGATGAGAGAGTGGCTAAGGGACTGGGATGTGACATTGAGAAAGAAGCAGCAATGAAGGTAAGACTAGTAGATAGTTTTGGGCTAACCACTAAAGGGAAGGTTAATGGCTTGGAGTTAGTTATATAAGGACTACGGTTACAGTGGATATCTAGATCTTACCTATATAAGGGTATGATGCAGTATTAGGAATTTTGTGGCTTACAAGTTTAGGAAACATTACTTTGAACTTCCAGCACTTGAAGATGGAATTTTATGTAGGGAGCATACGCTGCCAACTGATTGGTGAATAGGAGGCCATGAGTAACATTGATTGTGATAGTTTTACCAAGTTGTTGATGAAAAGTAATCCTAATTTTCCCTGTAATGTTGGTTAGTGCATATTCATGCATTAGATGGAGAATCAAAACAAGATAAGATTGTACATCTATTATTATCAGAGTTTGTAGAGGAATTTTTTGACCTATTTGAGGTACTAAGTGCTTTGCCACTCGAGAGGAATCATGATCATAAAATATACTTGCAAGAGGATGTTAAACCAGTAAATTTGCACTCGTATAGACATTCCATAGCTTAGAAAAATGTGCTAGAAGGAATGATTAAAGAGATGTTGAGACAAGGCATAATACGACCTAGTCATAATCCTTATTCATCACCCATGGTTTTGGTTAAAAAGAAAGATAATACTTAGAGAATGTGTGTGGATTATTGTGAATTGAATAAGTTGACTATCAAAGATAGGTATGTGATTCCTCTTGTGGAGGACCTTTTTGATGAATTATAAGGAGCAACCTACTTCACTATATTGGACTTAAGGTCCAATTATCATTGAATTAAGATAGACCCTTGGGATATTTATAAGACAGCTTTTAAGACATATGAGGGACATTATGAATTTGTGGTGATGCATTTGGCCTCACTAATGCACCCTCCACCTTTTAAGGACTCATGAATGATTTGTTTAAGGATTATTTATGGAAGTTTATGTTGATTTTCTTTGATGACATCGTGATTTATATTAGTACTATTAAAGAGCATGTTATGCATTTGAGGAAGGTTTTTGGGGTATTGAGGTGTGAGACTTTATTCCTTAAAAAGAGTAAATTTGTTTTTGGGTCAACCTATGTTGAGTACTTGGGCTATGTGATTTCAAGATTTGGTGTCACTACCAATACGAAAAAGGTTGTAGCTACGGCTAATTGGCCTCAACCCTTAACGATTAAGCAACTAAGGGACTTTTTGGGTCTTATAGGCTATTATAAAAGATTTATTCAAGGCTACGACGCTATGTGTAAAAGCCAAACTCAGAAATAAATAAAAAAAGGGTTATATAATAATAATAATAATAATGTTAGAAATATAAAATAAAAGAAGGAATGTAATAATATAATAAAACCTTAGAGACATGGTATGACTTGTAATTGACTAGGGATAGCAGGGACAATATTGTTAAGGAAAAAATTTAGATATCGGTATGGCATGTAATTAAACATTAAGTACCATGAGTAATATGGTTTAAGAAAAAATTAATTTCCCCATTACTTATAATATATTCCCACTCCTCCTATATTTCTTTCTCACAACAAAACGATACCTTCCTGGAATAGAAATTGTACAAACCACTCTTAAACTCAAAACCAAAATTCGAATTTGAGGGCTAGGGTACAAGAAAACCGATGAATCTTCAAGAAAACACAATAATACGATAATATTGAGTAAGCCCTTTGCCTATCTAACATAGAAATTCTTTTTTCTTTAAGGAGATGTTATAAAAACTATAAAAGTTTTCATTTTATAGATTTAACAAAATTATAATTCAAGTTTTAGGTGTTTCTTACTAAGGATTACGTGTAAGTAATGTTTTTGCCCTTATTTATTTAAATAATTCCTATTTTTGTTGTTTTAGCATGGGCTTGGTGATGGTGGTTGATGAAGCGGATGGGAATGGTGGTGATATGGTTGCAGTGTAGATTGTATGTTGATAGTGCTGCGGAATGGTGTTGGTGTGTGCGGTGTCAGACATGTGCTTATATACAATGAAGCATACGTGAATTATGTGTGTGTCGACTGTATGTGTATATGCCGTATGTATAGGTATGCGTCGATGTGCGTGTATTTAATGTGTGTGTTTTTAGCATAGGTGTGCATGTCGGGTAGGTGTATGTGATGTATGGTATGCGTGTATGTACATGTTGTGTGATGCGAGAAAGAGTGAGGGACAAGAGCAAGAGAAGAGGAGGAAATAAAGAGGGAGAGAGAAAATAGTATTATATAATTATATATATAATATATATATATTATGAATGTTATGTATATATAATAAATATATAATATAAAATAACGTATATGATACATGATGTCTGCGTATGTGCATAAGGGTTAGTGCATATATATTATGAGATGTTGAAAAGTATATAGAAAGATACGAAAAAAATATGTAGAGTACGGTTTGCAAGCTTAGAAGTTGAGGTAGAGGATTAAGTCAATGGGGAAAAGTATCGAGTTGAGTTAATAATTAATGAGTTAAATTTTAAATTTAGTATTTGTATTTATAACCAAATGCTCTAAGTCACGTGGTGTTGGGAGTACTAGGTACAAGACACATATTTGATGATTGTGTGTGCCAAGCTAGTTTGTAAATCGGAATTAATTGATAGTATTGCTTGTGTTTGATTTTGATCATCTATTAGTCGGGTTCAGTAGTGTTGATAAGGTACCTGGTGATCTTTATGCGACGCTGTCTCCGGTGGAGTCTTGCATTGAAAGGACCCAGGTAGATTTAGGATGGTTTTTGGCACTCAGGTGATTGGAAAAAACTCAATACCAATACTTATGTAATATTTATATATTGTGTATATAGGGGTCATGAGTAACCCTAAGTATCAAGACGTTGAGACCGTGCTGTTAATGGATTTAAATAACAAGATTTAAAATCGATTGTTTGTTACATTTATGATGATATTAGTATGTGTGCTTAACTTTTTACATGTATGTTCGTACACATGTGTATGGTATCCTATACTAAGTGTTAACTCACCTTTTAGGGAATTGTTGTTTTTCAACTGCAGGTCTAAGGTACGAAGTTTATGGTGGTTATTTTATAGAGGATGCAAGTTATGATTATCTGTACTATGATGAGGAGGATAATCTTGATTATTATGGTAACAGAGCAGGGATTACGTAGTTTAGCTTTTAGGAATGAACTATTAAGGACTGTATGTTATTGTTTCATGTTATACATATTTGAAGACTGTTGATTATTTGAGTCGCCAGTGACTCCTATAGTTGATATTGTTAGTCTGTCACTCATTGGAGTTATGAGACTCTAAGTTGTTTACTTTAAAGTTATATCATATTTAGGTTCATTTACTTGTAACAATTGGGTTCATTTACTATTGTGGTATGTAGAAATTGAGTGGTTGACATTTCACTCTTATTCAAATTTGAGGTTATTAAATAGTGAGTTGGCAAATTTCATGTAATTATTTTATGGATCTTAAACAGGCTGTAGGTTCCTAGATGCCTGATGTATTAGTAGAAGATAGGGACACGTAGTAGGCGATAGCGTTCCAGATTCTAAGGCGTTACACTATAACTAGGCCATTAACATTGCTACTAAAAGCAAATAGCTTCTAATGGAATTTAGAAGTGGAAAATGCCTTTGAGCAAGTTAAGAAGGCATTGATTTAAGCCCCTGTTTTGAGATTACTTGATTATTTGAAACCATTTGTAGTGGAGACTAATGCTAGTGATGAAGAAGTTGGAGTGGTTTAGATGCAAGAGCATCACTCGATTGCATACCTTAGTAAGGCCCTTAGACCTAAGCAAAAGGGACTTTCTATCTATGAAAAAGAGCTACTAGCACTAGTTCATACGATTGATAGCTAGTGGCACTATTTGGTTAGGTGACATTTTATTATTAGAACTAACTATCAAAGTTTGAAGTTTTTATTGGAGCAAAGGATAAGCACAGCTGTACAACAGAAATGGTTAACCGAGTTCCTAAGTTTAGACTATGAGATTCACTATAAAAGTGGCTCTAGCAATATAAGAATGGATGCCTTATCCTGAGTAACACATTAGGAGTTATCTGCACTCATTGCACTTTTATTGCTTTAGATGAACTTCTTAAAGATATTACTAATAGTTTAAAGGGATAACCACATTACCAATCTTTAATTGATAGATTGAGACAAGGGAAACAACATTCGGTTTATAGTTTGGACCATAGAATACTAAAAAAGAAGGCAGGATAATAATTGGTCCTTATGCATCTCTAAGGAAGAAACTTATATCACTCTATCATGATGGTGCTTTAGGGGGTCACTCGGGAGCGTAAGCTACTTATAAGAGGTTGTATTCAACTTATAGTTAGGTTGGCATAGAGCGTGATGTGATGCAATATGTAAGAGAATGTATAACTTGCCAACGACACAAATATGAGAACATAACTATTCTTGAACTTTTACAGCTTCTACCAACTCTAAAAGGATGTTAGATAGATGTGAGTATGGATTTTGTGGAGGGGCTTCCTAGGTGACATGGGAAGGATGTAAACTTGGTAGTAGTGGATAGGCTAAATAAATATGCTTACTTCATGAGTTTATCTCACCCGTTTACAGCTTTACATGTTGTTCAAGCGTATTTAGAACGTGTTTTTAAGTTTCATGGCTTACCTAATATTATCATTAGTGACAAGGATCTTATCTTCATTAATCACTTTTAGAGTGAATTCTTTGCTTACAAGGAGTGGAGTTGAGATTCTCTATAGCTTACCATCCTTAGACAAATGGGCAAACCGAAGTGGTAAATGGATGTCTTCAAACTTACCTGAAGTGTACTACAAGGGAGCGTCTTAAAAGATGGGTTGAATATCTAGCTTTAGTGAAGTGGTGGTATAATACTAACTATCATTCTCATGCTCATATGACACCTTTTGAAATATTGTATGGGTACTTGCCTCCACTACACCTACCTTACATTCTAAGAGACTCTATGAATGATACGGTGGACTGGATGTTGACTGATAGAGAGGAAACTATTAACGTACTACGTTTTCATCTTAAAAGAGCTTAGGATAGAATGAAAAGGTTGGCAGACAAACGAAGGATCGACTGTAAATTTAAGATTGGGGATCTTGTTTAGGTTAAATTATAACCTTACAGGGAAAACAACCTCAAGCACAATAGATCTTAGAAGCTATCACCTAGGTTTCATGGACATACCCAATTGAAGAAAAGATTGGATGAGTTGCTTACCAACTATGACTTTCAGTAAGATCAACCATTCACTCCACATTTTACATGTCATAATTTAAGGCATTCATACCTAGATCAACTCCCTATGCTATCATTGTCCCTCCTGTAGATGAAGACACTTCATTAGAACAAGAAAGGATCCTTAATTTTCAAACAAGTGAAGGGCCTACAACAACAAAATTGGTGTTAGTAAAATGGAAGGGAAAGCCAGATTATGATGCAACTTAGGAAGTTTTTGACAACTTAGCTTTGAGGTTTCATGGTTTATCCTTGTAATCAAGGGTTTTAGAAGGCATGGGAGATGGTGTATGACTGGATTTGGTTTTAAGGTATTTGAAAGAGGGCAAGATAGGAGGAGTAGAGAGTTTTGGAATTGTTGAACTTGTTTTGATACTTTGACTTTACAATAAAGTAAAATAGAAATAAGGATGGGCTTAGGCCTGCTATGAGGCCTATACTGGGCTTAGATATATATTTCATTACTTATATTCTAGAATAGACCATGGCTATGGATCGCCTCTAAATAGAGCTTCCGAGTTTTACAATTTATAAACCTATATTCTATCTTTAACTCGGTTTGACAGGCAAGTGTATCTATTGTTTTATAACACGGATGAGTATAAGGTCGTCTCTACTAAGAATGGCTATAAACACTAGTACTAATTAATCTTTCTATTATCTAGCAATCCGATTTATCAAGTAATTAATTATTAAAACTCTAAATTATTGACTAAACTACACTTATCCATAAATTAATGCCATTAACACAATAGTTACAGAACAATTACTAACAACATATTTAATATGCAGACTTGCTTCACCACTTAGTATAATCCTATTAAAATACTTTTTGTCCTAATACTTGTTATCTATGGGAAATTACAGTATGTTAGCATTCTTCTCAGAACTACTTACTTCTAATCCTAATGGTGCCTATTGAAATTTTTTCCTAATTAACAACCAACTCGAATAGCATTAATGTCATGCTAATGTATCGATTCCCTTAAGGATCGGCAGCTTTCCTAATAATATCTCTATTATCAAGAGTAAGTTGTTCCAATAAACAAAATCTATTTAATAGAATTGTCTCTCGACATATTCTATTGAAATCCGTCCTAAGTCAATGTCATGTACTATACCATACTTAGATTCATTAAGTGCAATTCATTGGAATTAACATTAATCAAGAAACTACTATTTTATGCACTTGATTATACTAAATGATGTAGCAAGTCCTAACGTACTGCTCACACATAATGAAGAAACAAAACATATTAATAAAATGCAGAAATAACAAAGAAATTAACATAGAAAAAGTAGAAGAATACAACCTTGTCTTGAATTCTACTATAGAAATCTGCTAAATATATGAACAATGAATTTTTGTCGTCTCTCTCGAGTAATTCTAGGAAGGGTACAAGGTACAAAACTTAGAAACTATACTAAAAGAAAATAATCGAAAATACAATGGGTACGAAGATGTATGAATGGATGTATGATTCAATCTCCCCTTTTGTTTGAAAATTGTGGTATATTTATATTCTTCTCGTTAAAAGACTCGAAATTCACCATTTCAAGACACTTTCTAGTATTTAGACTTATTACATGCACCAATTCGTATGAAACGATTTAAAAAGAATCATCGTGTCTACTCCTATCACGCTCGTAACTTGAGGAGTGATCTTCTTGTCGTAAACAATCCACCTAATTACGCCCGTGATTAAGAGTGTGATCATCCTTTCGAGGTGGAGTCACGGCTGTGATGAATAAGTGAAAAAAAAGCTTTTGCCTTGGTTACTCCCTTGATCAGAGCCATGATGGAGGGAGTGATGAGTATTGAACACTCAAATTCTTTTATATCATGCCTATGATGAGTCTCAATTGATCTTCCTTTAACATTATTCCTTTATCATTCTTGTCGAATTTTTTCCCTTTTGCTTTTAAATCATCTAAAATTGATATATTATACAATGAATTATGAAGAACTTGAGAACTAAATATAATTATGATCAATTTATATCTAAATATGTCTAAAAAGTATAGAGTGATTTATACTTATCAGTTATTAGCATGTGACTAGGTGTCACACTAACTGTATTCACATGGAGGAATCTTTTATTGTTACAACACTATTCACCACTATTTATATACTAGAATGGTGACTAGAAAAATCAATGAGAAGAAAAACAACATTACTTCCCCAGCATAGCTTGCATTTGAGCTATTATTCTCTGAATCTGGAGAATTCACTATCATACTTTACACTACATTTTACACACTTCAATTAATAATTACACCAGAACATTCTTAGTATGTCATAATATGTAATTGGCAAACATATGGCAAGATAAAATTTGTAGTTAGATCAGTAAAAAGGAATTCATTGGACCGGCGATACATTCCACTGATTAAGACAATCATACCACAACCATTGATGATCTTCACATCAAGTAGCCTAGCAAGATTAAAATAGCAATTATTTTGTTGCAAATTTAATATTTCGGCAAAACATTCAGTTCGTAGGATTACATGAGATAAAGCAACAAGCCTATCACCTGTTGATTTTAGTGGCCATAAGCTCGCCTTATCAGTTGATTTGATTCCTTGTTAAAAGGATCAATTACAATATACAAATCATATGTGAAAATTATAATATTGGAATTCAAATATATGAAAAAAATCATAAATGAGATGAAAAAATAGGAAATAAGATAGCACTAAAATATTCACTATATTGTTCCACTATCTCATCTATGAAGTTTGGATATGCAAAAACGTTTATTAAAAAAAAAAAAAAGAGAGAGAAAACCACAATTCTAATTAAGAAGATTGGCTAACTCAAATCCCTCTCTTTAGTTTATGTATTGGTTATTTTTAGTATTCTACAAGTAGCAGTAGGAATAGTAATATGAGCCAGGCTAATTATGCTAAAGCGGTGGCTGCCACTAAATGATGACTATTGAAACTACGTCATTGGGAGTGGTAAGGAATGGACGTCCACTAGACGGTAGCTACGTATGAGGGTTAGTTCCAAAAAGACATCAATAATCCAACTGCGGTTATCATGAATATTTTTTTAAACGGTTATGTTTGTGTTTTGATTTTGGTGAAATGTCACTGGTTTGTAGTTTGATTTCGAATTGAACAATTTATTAAAAAAATTCCCGCCCCTAGACAAAAGAACGAATGGTAAAATCAACACTCCTAATTCGTAACCTACTACCCAGTATCTAGAAAACATAAATGATATTGACAACTTGTATTGAATATCGTTGGTGAAATGCAAATTTATCATGCATAAATTGTTCTTTATTGTCTTTCTATATAATATTAGTGTTTGTGAAATTCGAGTTGATCCCAATGGTTCAACTCGATTTGATCTTAATTCAATTTTGGTTTAAGTTTCAATTGAATCTAGTATTTTTCTTAATTCTTGACCTTCCCGCATGTTTAAGCCAATCACCTTATTCAGGTCTAATAACACTCATAATGTCACAATGATCTAATACACCGTAGATAAATTATTCTTCTTTCATACCCATGTGAGCCACGTAAAAAAAATTAATATGTATTATATGTCATATGTATAGCATGTAATATTAATAAAGTGTTACACAAATTGTGATGAAAGGAAGAGTTTCCAAATCAACTACCATGTGTAATTTGTATATATTATATATGTTAATATCTTATTAGTATTTATATATTATATATACATAACATGTAGCATGTGTTAATTCATGAAATTGTTTCTTGGGAGCCATGCTTTGAAGGCTTTCTCTACGCTTATGTAACTAGAACTGATTTTGATTTTCCTTTTTTTTTTTTAATTTCAAAATGAAATAGTTTCCACTTTTAGCATAATCATCTCTACTTTTTACTAGGGGTAGGAAAAAATAACCAATAAAATTGTATCAAATCGAGTACCATACCTTACCAACTTTCTACTTATACTTTTGCAAAACGTGTTCAAACCTTATGCTCAACCAAAAAATCTATGAATTGAACCATATTTTAAATTATATTCTTTTTCTTTTTAAAGAAAAAAGCAAAATGTTATATTACATTTGGTTTGGTAAGATGGGATAAACTATATCGAATCGAATCATATTCATTCCTAGTAACTACTATTGTACTTTATTATAAATTAAAACTAATTAATGTCCTACGTAATCTCAAATATTATTTATCTTAACAAAAATGTTAAATTTTATTTAGAAGACTATTATATTTAACTATTAATAATGCATATTCATATTTGAAGATCATGCAACTACTATTGTTTAATCATATTATAACTATATTTCACATATTGTATTGTATATGATTGTTGAAGATTTTTAAATTTTTATATAAAATGGTAAAATAATTACAAAGAGTTATAATCTTCTAATGAGTATATATTATAATAATGAAAAAGTACTAAGGAATCGAAACTATATATTATAATAGACATATGAGGATAAAAAGAAAAAGGCTTTAAAGGAAACTCCTATCATGTATATACGGTCACTTATTTGGTTCTATCTTTATTTTCCACTCTTTGTCCTTATTTTTCTTAACTTCTCACTTTTTCCCCTAAACTTTTGAACATTTGGGCTTTTCACTTGTTCTAATCTTTAGTTAATTTTCTAATTTTTTTTATTGTTCTTAGTTTTCATTTTTAGGGCTTTCCTTATTTTTCTTTTATTTTTTAAAATAACTTTTCCTAAAGAAGCAATCTATATTAAAGAGGGTAAAAATGGGGCATATGTGATGACCAATTGATTGGCTAATGAATGATTGAACTCCACTCGATCCCTTTTCGTTGAGAACCCCCTTGATGAAATACACTAACCATGAGGTTCACATAAAGCACCATGCATAAACCCATGTTACTATTAATTGTAAGTTTTGACGAGCCATTTCAACTTAACAAACTTTGGATAAAGTAATCCTCTAGTCATACCTTAATACCCTTGGCTTAATTCTGATTTAACATTTGAACTACATCCATTATAGCTAATTGATAAAAAGATGTGTGTTTGCAGTTTCGGGTATTTAATACACCATCATTTTTCAAAATTCTAGTGTTATTACTATGACTAAGTGATAAATAATATTTGAGGTATTGGATATATTGACTCTAAAAGCATATGGATTGGGGAAACTTTTTTAATCATTCAATCTTACAAGAAATAAGCACATAAAGCACTAAAGTACAGGTAGAGAATTATGTTATGGAGCAAAATTCAATAAACAAGTATGTACTAGAATAATCGATCTCAAAATTAAAGAATTTAACGAATTGTACTAAAGCTGTACTCATGCATAGTGCATCAAGTGCATTTCTTAAGTAGTGAATTTCATTAAATAAGGTTAAAGAAGAATAAACAAAATGATATTCAACTGTTTTGTAGTCTATCAACTAGTTCCCCTTAGATGCTAGCTAAACTAGTTTAAATACACTTATCTCTCTTGCTTTCTCTAAGTAATGGCTAAATTTAAATTGTTTAATGTTCCAAAGAATATTTGATTGTATTAAACCTATTAGTTATTTCATCCTTCAGAAACCAGTGATGTTAAAAGTAGCTCTATATCAAGTATTCGCCTTTTAGTTGATATAAATGATGAGCAAAAGCTTTTCAAAGTTGATCAATCTAAGAAAAGTGACATTAAAATCAAGTTTAAATAAGATCCATTAAAATGACCACATCAAAATTCTATAGAACCCAACAGTCTTTCACTTCACACTACATTGTAAACCTCCTAAAACAAAATTAGCCACCTGTATATACTTGAACAAAAACAACAATAAATGAAATGAAAGATTTAATTGTGAAAGATTGGAAGTGTGCAAGGTAAGTAAATAAGTAACAACAAGATTTAAACTACTCAAAACTACTTTGATTTGTATGAAAAACATTAAGATAGAATAAAGTTCTTAGTTTAGTACTTATTATGTAATTATGGTTTCTGGCAACTCAATGTGTAATAATAGTAGTAGTAGTAGTAGTAAAAGTACAAAAAGAACAATTAATACAAAGTTGCTAACTATGCCAAGGATTTGCTAAAGATGCATTTATAGTTCTTTTACCACATTAGTTATGCAAGCATTTAAATCTCGAGCGTAAGATTCTCAAGAAGCCCGTATTCTCAACATGAATTTACATAAGGCTTACTTTGTCCAGATCTTGCTTAATGCGATTCAAGCAAGCTTTTATTGTATAGATCTTTGTATTAAGCTAAAATCTTGTGCTCTTGTTCAGAATAAATGAATATACAGAACACTTTAAGAAAGGCCACTTTATTTTAATCTCATAAGGGAGATTCGGACGAAGTTGGAATCATTCTGGGATCTAAACTTTATGGAATGACATTCGAATCTCATGTTTAGAGCTTGTAAAGGGCTAAATTCGATATCAGGCTTCAAACCTATTGTTTAAATGGATTTGACTTTTCGGGTTAAGGTAATAGGGCTCGAGGAGCTAAGCTCATAAATTATCGAGATGATCAAGGGAGATTTGATATGATAAGCTTAAAGTAAGGTCTGTTGGATTGGTCTATTCGATCTAACCTTTCTCAACTTGGCTCATACTAATAAAATAAGGCCATTTGGGCTTAAGCCTATAAGGGAGACCCATCTTAAGTCCATTAAAAAGAAGGGATTGATCCTAACCCTTAATTGTTATCAAGATCCGATGGATGAGATCAAGAGCCACCATCTGTTAGTACAAACGTTGTTACCTTGCTGGATTTTCATCATAAAAGATCAAATACTCAAACGCCTCTAAAAACAGTAGTCCATTCTTCATCATTAGTAGAGTTTGATACTTTCGAGCTTTTCTACCTATCACTAGAGTGTCAGAGCTTCATTGAGATTGCCTATCTCTCCTCCCTATACTTCACTCCTAATCATCCCGCATGAATCACTCAAGTTATTTTCTTAATCATGTGTAGTGCGACTTCACGTGTGGTACGCTCATGACACTTACATCTGTACCTAAACTCCTACAGAGCTCAAACATTCTTTTAGTTTCATCTTGCTTCCTTGTTTCTTGGACTATATTGATTTTTGTGTTTTCTCACAAGAACATGAAATTTGATAAAATAAAGTCTAGCTTAAGGAATTAGCATGTAGAATTATTTTCATTAATTGGCACATTACCAAAGGTCTAAGCTTAACTTTTTGGTTATCCTTGAGTATAAGTATGCAAATAAGGTTCAAAGACATTTTGTTGTTAATGGTTACGCAAGTGTAAGTTATAGCTCATGATATTTCAATATATTAAGTAGATTTATTCAAAACTTATTATTGATTAAGGCATAAGATAATATCACAAGATTAGCAATCAATCATCTAAATTCAATGCTTATGCCTTTGCCATTTCTCATTTGAATGCAAAAGAATGTATATGTAATATGAACAATTATTCCTTAAATCAAACTTCAAGAGTAGTATGATGGTGACTTTTATAACAAAGACTCTCTTGCTTATATTATTAAATTTTGTTCTCATCTTTTTCCTCACATTTTATAAGTTTGGTGACTATATGTAGTTTAGTATTTAAAATTGTGTGTATTCACACTTATTTATTTGCAACTACCAAATTGTATATGTTTTTAATTTTATGTTACTTATATATTTTTTTTCTTTCGTTTGTGCTTTTCCCTTTTTTTTCCTTTTTCTTTTTGTTGCTAAACAGTTAAACTCCTCAATACAAACAAAAAAAAGAATATAAGGGTATGTCAAACATGACTTGTTTATTCAAACATATAGTTGCAATTACTCACTTCCAAGGAATTTGATCTTATAATTTCACAAACTAAACGATAAAGGGCTAATGCTCAATGTATAAGCCTAATCCTATCTCAAGAATAAAGTTTGTTAACATATCTTGACCCTTCACTATTTCTTAATTCAAGCATGAAAATCAATCAAACATTAAGTCCTAACAAAAAAAATAAAAACACATGCGAAAGAAAATGGAAACACAAAAGCTCATGCATTATTCCCTCCCCTAAGCTTGTTAAAAGCATAACTCTAAGTACATGGAGGAAAAGGAAAGCAAAACCAAGATTGACTCCCCTACTTGCTTTGTTTTGTATCTTAAACATGATATTCATATAACCCTTCCATATCTTCTTTGAAAATCAGCAAAATTAACCTTTTGACAACATTTAAAAACCAAACATAAGAGCTAAATCAAGAAGAGAAATAAAAGAATAAAATTTAGCTAAAGAGGAATCAGGGGTTACACCTCGTAATGGATTACAAACATTTAACAAATTCAAAGAGTCTTCGCTAGTTAATTTCAATTGTTTAGCAGTTATTTTATTTTATTTTGTTTGTTTTAGTACTTATTATTCCCTTTTACTTGACTTGATATTCATAAATGTGAATTCTAAAGTATTTTAATAAAATTTCATTAATGTATCGGATAAGCATCAAGAGTTCTATGAGGTTATAGAGCCATACTTGGGTATATAGTAAAAATCCTTATGGATTAGGGATAGGTTTAGTGGAGCTTATAAGGGTATTAGGATGACTTTTAATTTTATAAAACACATTCTGAACCTACCCGCATATATATATATATATATATCTAATTATGAGTTAAACATCCTTTACCATCCTAACAAAGCTTATTTAGTGTCATGCGCCCTTAGTAGAAAGAATAAAGGCAATTTGGTCACTGTGATCACAACTTAGAGACAAATGATTAAAGGAATGGAGAGAATGGACTTAAAGGTGAAGGTGGATGCAATTGGAGCAAGACTTTCCAATTTGATATTACAGCCTACAAGAAGAGTAAAAGCAGCACAATTATAAAATTTATACTTGCAAAAGATAGAGTAGTTGTAGAAATCCAAATTATAATAGATTTCTACATATGTTAAGATAGAAATTTAAGGTGGAAGAACATGTTATGTATACCGGGTGAATCAAACTTGAGAAAAGAGATTTTAGATGAAGCATATTACTCAAAATGTTAATACATCACATAGATACAAATATATGTAGTGTAGGGACATCAAGGAATATTGTTAGTGGAAAGATTTGAAGAGGGAAATATCATAATTTGTTTCGAGATGCCTGACTTGTAGACAAAATAAAATCGAAAAATTAGTAGGCAAGCTTGAATATATTAAAGCGAAAACGGGACTTGAAATCTATAGGTATTATGACTGTGTTATAACTCGATATAGATAGTTGAGGATCAACTAATTTAAGTCCACCACCTTATAGCTATCAAGAGAGATTATATCCTAGAGAAACTAGTGATATTTTTTTAACCAATTTTATATGATATTTGTGCGTATAATTTTCATATTTTCAGAAACACATGCCGATTCTAAAAAATATACGATGATTGCATGAAAAAGAATAAAGATCAAATCGAGTCCTTTGCAATTTGAATGCCACGTCCAGCACTGATTGAGTTGAGTGAAATAAGGCCCATATAATAGAAAAGTTTGTCCAAGATGAGCCCATGCGTCCAGGCATTTGAAGAAAATACAGGAGCATCCATCATCAAGTGGAAACATCTCCGGTCCAAAAGAAACCACACGGCTCAAAACCACCCCGTGATAAAGCAACGTCCAAGTGAACTGGACTCCATGTGAAGTCAACTTCCACAATTGATTTCCACCGTCGAAGCAAAGCGTCAATACAAAGACCATATGTCCAACAACCACGTGTCAGCCGAAATCCACAAAAGCCATTCTGTCCATGCATCAAAAGTGTATATTGCAGGCAACGACTTGGGAATTCAATTAAAGCCCAAACGGCCTAGTAAAAAGGAAGCAGCACACCACATGTTGAAGCCACAACATCCCCTTCACGTTCCAGTGAGTTTGGGAAAGCAATTCACAATTCACATTATTCGTTATTTGAGATTTATAATTAATTCTTGTTTAACAAATAAGTATTATTTGTTATTTGCGGTACGTTTTATATTTTAGATTTCGCTAATGAATTATTTTATGGCATTTTTTTTATTGTGTGTATGTTTCTTTGATTTAATTAATTATGTGCTAAAAAAATTCATGTAGGAAATGGATGAAGTCTAATTGCTAATTTGTTATCGTCGCTTTATTATGGTATATTTAGATATTTGGATTATTCTTCTAATGAATCTTCATGCTATAATTTTACATTTAGGGACCAAATATATTACAATATGTCTTCAGAGGATTTTGTTGGTAGAGTGATCCGAAGTTGGGCTTGGAAGCCTACCAAATAAGACATGGTGAGAGACGTTGAGGAATTGTCCAGTATGACTACTCCAGTATTTAAGTTAGTACTTGAGTAAAAGTAAAGTAAGCAGGAATGTTTAAAGTACCAAAGGAGGCTTAGAGTGTAAAGAGTCAAGGTGGTTTGCTGTTGGAGTATTTGGGGCTATTTATAGAGGAGGATCGTCATGAATTAAGAGAGCATATTTAGCATGTCGCCATGTCTGCACAATCTGAATAGTGAGAGCATGGAGTTCGTGTTTCAGAATTGTAAGGTTATGATGGTTGATTGAGTCTCCGAGACCGTTGTGATAGACTTGAGATTAGGTTTGTCTGAAGACCCTTTAGAGAGGTTAGTCAATGACGTAATCAGGTTGGGTGTTGGTAGGTCAGACTGGTCATAGGTCCAATCAAGTCGGTCTACGGTCTAATTAGGTCAGTGTGGATTTAATGGACTTATGTCTAAAATACTTTATTAATATAATAAAATGCCTTATTGAATTCAAAGGAGATTTAGGACCAGTCAAGGCTTTTGTTTAGTTATTTTCATGTAAGAGGTTTGCTATTCTTAATTTAATTGAATTTGCACGTAGGCTTAATGAAGTTTTTTTTTTTTTTTGGTTAATTTTTGGCTAAAGGGATTTGGGAAGGATTAATTTAGGCCATGAGTCAGTTACAATTTGGAAGAAAAATAATAGTATTTTGGGATAATGTTATATTTGGTACCCGAACTTTACTCAAATTTGTAATTCAGTACCTAAATGGACATTTTTATTATCTCACTTAATAGTGTCAAGTGACACGTGGCAATGGCATTGATTGCTACGTTGGCATTGAACTTACTAACATAGTTTAAATTGACACGTGGCAAATGGCATGACATCCAATATTAAAAAATATGTAAACTTTAATGATGTGCTTACACCATGGTTTTCTCCATATATTTGAACTCAATTTATTTTTAACCTAAATCTAATATATAGAGGAAAGTTTTTTGAGGATTGGCAATGTGGGACTTATAAAATAAGAGATTAAATAACTGCTACTTTATAGTTATTTATGTGACTTTGTTCTACTTTTTTTTATTTTGTTTCTCTTTGAAAATAAAAAACAAACTCCCAATATTCAATCTATGCCATGAGATCTTTCATATTATATAAAAATTTCTTTAAAATCCTTCCAAAATGGGTTGAAAATAGTGGATTAAAATAGGTTTACTAGGTTGATTTTTAAAAAAATTGCAGCAGTAGTAGCTACATGAATGTTTTTCTCGACTTGTATCTTCGATTTTTATTATTTTGATGTATTTTCTTTCATCAAATTTACTTGAAATATATTATACTCCATGTGTACTTTTAGATTATTCAAAGATTTCTTTAAAAACTTGTTTAAAACACATTTTAAACTTGGATCAAAGTTGTGGTTAAACATACATATACTTGCTGTAATTTTTGTAAATAGTTGAAAGGCTCACTTTGATTGGATTTTAAGCAAGTTTTAAATGTGCTTTCTTGAATTTTTCTTGTCCCACATGGTTAGATTACTATTTGTTGCCTTCTATATAATAAAGCATTATTTTTTTGTTAATGTTAAGAAACTATAAGGCTTGACATAAGTTGAAGGAAAGCTGTTTATACATTTATATATATTGTCTTAGATATAATATATTTTTTTGAAATTTATTTCTCTATATATTTCAAATACCATGTATTATTCATGGTACGTCTATTAGTCTACTTCAACAAACGGGATGAGTACCAAATGTGACATTAACTCTTTTTTATTCAAATCAATGAAAGAGTTAAATGAAATTCATACCATGTATACGAGAACAATTCTTTAAATATCACTTAAGATAACCTATATATATATACTCTTTCCATGCATATTTTCTATGTGGGACTTATGAAAGAAGGATGGGGGACTTGAAGTGTAACTTGCAATTTTTTGCAAAAGAAAGTGTTGACTTTGACTCAATTTTTCTCACATGATTCGACTTTCAATTTAAAAAAAAATTGCTCAATCTTAATCTACTCCATGATTTCTTTTAAATCATACAAAAATTTTCATAAAAAACCTTCTAAAACATAATTTAAATCTATGTTAATGTAGGTAGTTCAAGCATGTGTTATAGTTGAAGAGTCCGACTTGATTTTTCTCACATGATTCGACTTTCAATTTAAAAACAAATTGCTCAATCTTAATCTACTCCATGATTTCTTTTAAATCATACAAATATTTTCACAAAAAAACCTTCTAAAACATGATTTAAATCCATGCCAATGTAGGTGGTTCAAGCATGTGCTATAATTGAAGAGCCTACTTCAACATGGATTTAAATCATGTTTTAGAAGGTTTTTTATGGAAATTTTTGTATGATTTAAAAGAAATCATGGAGTAGATTAAGATTGAGCAATTTTTTTTTAAAATTAAAAGTTGAATCATGTGAGAAAAATCAAGTCAAAGTCGATACTTTTTCTTACAAAAAATTGCAAGTTACACTTCAAGTCTCCCATCCTTTTTTCATAAGTCCCACATAGAAAATATGTATAGAAAGAGTCTTGTATATATATAGGTTATCTTAAGTGATGTTTAAAAAATTGTGCTTATGTATATGATATGTATTTTGTTTGACTCTTTTCTTAGTTTGAATAAAAAAATATTTTTGCACTTAAAAAAAAGAAAGTCATTTAACTGTAGCGTCACATAGCGTTAGTTGATATGTGGCACCACATGGTGATTACAGTTGTTGCTATGTGTCCACTTTTGTCACATCAATGAGTGTTGTGTAAAGACACGTGTTAATTCGTAGTGGTGCCATGTGTCATTTTATGCCATATTAGTAAATGCCACGTGTCAATATACTACGTGTTAATTTCTAATTATGTCATGTGTCAATTATATTCATGTCAGTAAATGGAAACTTACGGAGTTATGTTGGGTAGTACAAATGACCACTAAATGTGTAACTAGGTAGTAAACTTACAAGTCAGACTGGCCCTTCCCCAAGTCTAGCAATAGTTGTTAATGTCATGCCCACATGCATTTCATTATAGAAAAATATAATTAGACCAAAAGAAAATTTAATATAAAACATTAGGAGACCATGTTTTTATTTAGATTTGCCTATTCGGTTCTCTCACCCTTTCCTAACTTAAGCATAACCCTAGACCTCCCATAGGTTTTGGCTTGGCTCAGTTTACCCCAACCGAAACTATAAGGTCCTAAATCTCTAAAATGAAAATCTGGAATTGATTCCAATACCCCCTGGTTTTGGGTCATGGAACCCATCTAATTTTCTTTCTTTTTTCTTTTTTTTTTTTTCTACGAGCAGTCCAATTATTTTATTTTTTACACACTGCTTCTCCATATTTCCTTTTCAATTGTTTTCTTTTTTCTTTTTCAAAGCACTGGGTCTTTTTTTTTTTTTTCCTAATTGTTTTCATTTTTTCAGCATCAATCATATTGGACCCTTTGGGTCCATGACCGGTTTTGACTAGTGTAACCAGTTTTCATATCACTATCCAGTTGTGGACCTGTTTTGACCACGTCTATGTGCCTACCCCTAAACACTAACAATCCAATTGCATAGCAACTCTTGTGCTTTCATTACATTGCATCATAATTCCTTAAATTAGATAAATCTCTTATTTATCTCCTACATACTTTAGATTAGCTATGAAAACCTCACTAGAAATTTGAAAATATACTATTTTGATGAGCTTGTAAAACCTTAAATATCAATCGAATTATAATAACGTCTTAAAGTTTATTTATCTTCCGTTAAATCTATGAGAAATTCTCAATGTGATGTAATTATATTCAATAAAGAAACTTTTTACCCATGCTTCCTAATTGATTAATCATGAAAATTTTGAAACCAAAAGTGTAAGAAGTTTTATTTGATTATGGATGCAACAAGTCACTAATTATTAGAAATCGCATGTGATACAATTTTCTTATGATGTCATAAATGATCACTGTATATGGCAACCTTTAAGCTAACTAATGTTGAAAGGAAACGTATAGAAAAAAAAAAAAAGGAAAAGAAAGGAAATTTAGTTTTTTACATTTATTTGGATATGAAGATTGGGAATAGAAGGAAATTGGTGGAATTGTTCCCCTCTACCCCCCAACCTTATTTGGCTTATACAAAATAAATGAAAAGAAGAGAAACAAAGAGTAACTTCTTATCCTAATAATCTAGCATACTTTTGTATCTTCTCACTATTTATACTCATTTCTTTCTTTTTCCTCTTGGCCAAGAGAGGGAATAGTTCCACCCTTTTCCACCTATTTTATCATAGTTCCATTTCCTATTAAAATTACTAAATACCTGTTTTTCTCGCCATTTTTATTGGTTCCTTTAATTTGCCCTTATCCTGAACATAACATACCTATCTTTTGTTCTTATTTTACAAGCTAAGAGCAACATGATACTCTACCAGAAGTATTGTGTCAAACCTAGGTTTATTATCTCAAAGGTCTTCATCATCTCTTTCTTGAACCATCGAACCATACTCGCATTGTTACCTATACATATGAGATCATCTATGTACAAGGACACAATAAGAGTATTGTTACCTTGGGTTTTGATGTAAAGAGTAGCCTCATTATAGTTCTCTTAAATCCTTGTTCAATAAAATATTGATCAATTTTGCAATACTAAGTTCGTGGTGCCTACTTGAGGTCATATAGTACCCTTCGTCGGTTTGAGGAATTTTTCTTCTTGACCTTTTACCACAAACCTTGGAGGTTGTTCAATGTAGATGTCTTCCTCTAGGTAACCATTCAAGAATGTTGACTTTACATCAAGCTGATATATTCTCTAGTCTTTCTGTACTACAAGTGCTATTAAGGCTCAAATAGTGTCTAACCGAGCAATTGGAGCAAAGGTCTCATTAGTCTATTCTAGGAATTTGAGAGTAATTTTAGCTATCGATTTGGCTTTATACTTCTAAATCAAGTTGTTAGGGTTGGTCTTTACTTTATAGACCCATTTAACTCTAATGATGTCCTTATTGGTTGGTGAATCTTCAAGCTNAAAAAAAAAAAGTCGTTGACATGTGGCGCTAGTTGACATGTGGTGCCACATGGTGATTGGAGTTGTTGCCACGTATCCATGCTCGTTATGTCAATAAGTGTCATGTGTAAAGACATGTGTCAATTCATAGAGATATGTTAGCAGATGCTACGTGTTAATATGCCATGTGTTAATTCTTAATTGTGCCGCATGTCAATTATATCAACTTCAGCAAACGGAAACTTACGGAGTTACGTTAGATAGTATAAATAATCACGAAATGTGTACCTAGATAGTAAATTGAACATTTCAAAGTTTAGGTAGTAGATTGAATAATTTGGTAAAGTTCAAGTATTAAATACGTAACTCTCGTATTTTTGAATCCATGTAAATTTAACTAGAAAAATTTACAAAAATTAATTTGTTAGTTTAATGAAGATGAATTAGATTATTATACCACAAAAGGACTTTAGGATTTGGGAAGGAATAAAGGAAATTGGAAAATTTACAAGAATAACTAAGTAGCTAAATATATAATTATAATTAGTTACGATACAATTAGTATATTATGAAAAATTCTATTTTCTCATGTTTAATAGTGACTAAATAAGTGAAACTCTCTTTGTGATCGTCTTATCTTGTTTAATTATTTTTAATTAGCATTATATATATTTATTTTAATAAGTTTTCGAGCGCTTTTATAACAAAAGAACTAATACAAGTTTAGTATTGAATTTAATCCTCATGGAAAGGACAACCCTATTCATTTCATATTACTTGATCAAATGACTTTAGTTGTTAACATCTATGTATTTAAAAATTACATGGATCCATATACATTGAAAATATAGCAAGTCACTTGGGGTATTGTATCTATAGTTTTCATTGGCAAAACAAGATTTGTTCAACAATTTTAGAGTAAAAAGGCTTAATTTTAGCTTGCACTCCATTTACAAGCAAAGGTGAATGCAGGGTAGACTATCCAGATAGTAGAGGTATAAAAGCTTGTGCAATTAACTTTAAGGGCAATTGATATAAACACACTAATAGTGTTTGCTTATAAAAGTAAAACTAACATTACATGAAAGAAAATGTAGATCCTTAATGAAGCGGAAACATAGGTGAGAAAATGTTAGGAATAGAGGTAATCTAAAAATAGTAGATTAGATCTGGAGAAGAGCGTATTGTAACTCATCAGTTTATGTAGGTTTAGACAGTTCTAACCTTCTAACTCATTTGAACTAGTGGGCGAATCGGATTTTTTTTTCAATTTACATATATACTTATACATATTATATATATTATACTACATATATGTAGTATGTTAACATATATATCTTTAAACATAGTATTATATATTCTACATATTAACACATATATTATACATATTATATATTATATATCATACATATTAACATATGTAATATAATATATGCATATGATATAATATACATATTTATGTAATGCAAAGCGTAAGTATATATATATATATATATATATATTTATTTTGGAGATCCGAAATTGATAGGCTAGCTTAAGCCCGACCTTAAGTCTACAATGGACAAGATTTCAGCTGAAAAGGAACAAATCCAAGCAACCTTGAGCTACTAGAAGACTTGTTTAGATAAGAGAAAGTGACCTTGAATTTCGGGCGGAAAACAATATGCTTCTAAGAATATAAGCTACCAAAGAAACAATAAGGTTAGGATGAAAGGAAAGTTTAGTCCAAAATATGTAAGATTAGCTGAAGTGCTTGAGAAGATTAGCGAGGAGGCATGTAGATTTTGCTCTTTACCTAGCTTAGTAGGATGTACAATATCTTCCATGCTTCTATCCTAAGGAAGTAAACAAAGCGGTTAAATTAAAGCCACCTATGGTTTATGAAAATTTTACATTTGTAGAACTCATAGTCATGGGCACATAAAAAAGAAAAAAAGAAAAAAAAAAAACCCTTAGAAACCATAAGAAGGTAAAAGTACAATGGAATAACCATTTAATGAGAGGCTACAACACACGAATAGTAATGTTGTTCCAATACCATATAGGGTAATTTTAGATGGCAAAAGTTTTAGTATTAAGTAGAGGATGAAATATCCTTGGAAAATAATTTGAAAGTAAGGGAAAATTTGTAATCGAGTCGTTTAGGCTTTTTTCTTTTAGTCAAATAAGAAGATTTTTCCCTCTATACTTTCGGTTCTTCCTCAAAAAATAGGAAAACCTACAGTGCTCCTTGCATCTTTAAATCGTAGGCACTTGAATCCCTTAAAGAGATAAAATTGAATAGAATTCGAGTTAATGGAAATTATACTTTCTCCTTTAGTAATTTCTATCGTTATCGTTTTTAACCACAAGCATGCAAGGGTATTAAAAACCACGATAAATGAGGTCAATCATACATGTGGGAGTCGTATACATTCCAATCCAAGAGCAGTTAATAAGCTTTTAAGAGTATATTTAATTTAAAATGATTCTTTTGGATAATGATAGAGGTCAGTTAGAAGCTATCAAAGTGAAAAGAAGGTTTCTTGAATTAATGCACTCAACTTTTCTGATATTGCTCTTTTGTAAGAGTCTCATGAAATAATATTACAAGGTTAAAAGCAAATTTTGAAGATTTATTGTATTGCTTTCAAAAGCCATCTCTAAACTTTAGTAGATCCACCTTTGAAGAAATTAAGGTTGATTGCTATAACATTCTCAACGTTGATCCTAAGAAAGTACTTGATAAATGCTTAGGTCCACTAGTTATTTCGGGGAGATCCATATATATAATGTTACAATCAGTTAACAGTTGAATTGCTATAAAACTTGAAAGTTGGAATGGAAACATCCTCTCAACCTAAGACGAAAGAAGTATTAGTTAAAGTAGTAGCCTTATACCATTCCAATCTATTTTATGAGTATGTTTCTATTTCCAAAGATATGGTGTTCGGAGGTGACTAGTATGTTAGCCAATTTTTGGTGGTAGGAGACAAATCCTACCAAAGAAAAAAAAGAAAAGCCAAAGCACTCATTGACAAAATCTAATCACATAGGTATTTAGGTCTTAGAGATCTCTTGTCTTTTAATAAATCTCTATTAGGAAAACCAACTTGGAGAATTCTAAATAATACGAATCTTTTTGGGCTTGATTTCTAAAAAGTATCTATTTTCTTAATAGTGGCTTTTTAATATCAAAGAAAGGACATAAGAGCTTCGTGGGCATGGCAGAGTATAAAAGTTAGGAAAAAAACTATACCTAATATCAGCTTTCTTTTTGACTGATTAATGAAAATGTACATAATATGGGAGTCCAAAGAGCTGATAGAAACCATTTTGTTTGGAACATACAACCTATCCGTAAAGTTTTAATAAATAATAAAGTAGTTTCCCTTGAACAACTTGATGATTTAGACGTAAATATGGCTTCGTTCTTATATAAACTTGACAACAGCTTTTGTATATGTATTTAGAGATTGAATTTGCTCAAGCAAAAACATCAAATATGACTTGTGTGCTTGAACTCTTTAGCAAATAATCTTAATCTTTTTTGTTGGAATGTTAAGCCAAGTCTAACATGTTTCCTTTATGATTAGGGAAGAATTAATGGAGCACATTCATTTTCATTACCCTTAGGTCAAGCCAATAAGATTCTTTTGTTGCTTAGTCAAAATAGAAGATATGGATACTTCAAGAGTTGACTATCATCTTGAGAACATTATGAAGAGGGTGGTAATTCTATGGCAAATATGGAAGCATTGGAATTTGTGTGTTATTAACAAATGCGAGCCTGATCTGAAGCAAATTATCAAGAGAGTGATTAGTGAGAGAATTCTCATTCTTGTACCAAGCTTGTTGGAAATGGTGAAGTAGCTATTGAAAAGATGAATTGTATAGAATCTATTGCTAGAAATCAAAGAGAGGCTGAACCACATGGAAGCCACCTATTTGGTGTTGTGATGGGGCATTGTAGACTTCCTAGGTAAATGGTAGTTCAAATGTAGTTCTTTGTGAAGCTACTTTATTTAATTTGAAAGGCATGGATTATGACATAGTTGAGGTAATAGCAATGAAGGAAGGCTTACTTCTTATGAAAATGAGGAATCGCAAAAAGATTGATACGTTATGGATGTTATCCAAGCTGAACGCATGGAAGTAAAGGAAATAACAAAACGAAAAATGAATCTTTTTTAGCGTTTTTAGGATTTTTGCTATTTTTATGGGTTTTTGGTATTAAAAAGAATAAGAATTAAAAGGATATGAACAATTTAGATTTATAGATGGTCTGCACCATGAACTAACTTGAATTAGGTTTTTGATTCAATTGACTGATATGATACATAATCAATTAAATCGAAAGAGTTTTGTTGAATCGGTTGATATGACACAACCAATTAATCAAAAGAATGAAATTTGGTTAATTGATATGACTCACAATTGTTAACCATAATAAAGGAATTGTAAGGAAGAAACGTTATGACTATAAGGATTGCAATACAAAATGGAATCAGTTTATACATTTACTTTATTACAAATAGTTTGTTAAAATTAGTTTTAACAATATAGTTGTAATAGAAAATTGCAAATGTACAGTGCATTTGTGCAACATGCAAATAGAGAAAAACAAATGAAGAAGGATACTGAACTTCATTTTCACCAAAACAACTTGTTGTTTTCTTGAAGATATTCTGACATCTTGAACTCTTCATCCTTTTTGTTACATCACAAACACAAACAAATCACAAAATTTATCATTACAACCTAATATATCTTCTAATGTAGATTTAGGATCTAACATTAGAAAGCCATTTTAAGTTAGTCGTGTGCTTTGATTTTGAAACCCTAATGTGTAGAGAATAAAGAAATAGAAAGTTCAAGAGGAAGAAGACAAAAAGATAGAGAGAGAAGTGCACCTGATTAATTTGAAGGATTTTTTCATGACAAGGAAATATAGGGTTTTAAATTGTAAAGTGGGTTAGGCTTCCCTTGACCGCTGAACATTGGTGTTTTTATTGATTCACACTAACTGTACAATTAAGAAGTAGTGAGTTTTTGAAATTTTTGCAAATGGAAAATCATATTTGCAAAGTTACAATTTTGCAAGAATAGTTAAAATTGAATACAAATCATTTTGATTCCAAAGATAACTACATGATAGTATGGACAAAAGATTTGATAAAATGGGTACCATCTTAAATGAGATGAACAATAATATCAAAATTCTAATGCAATATTTTCATAAACAAAGAGAGAATCAGATTTATCCTAATATTCAAGATAATTCATCATGTTCATATGAAAAATGCATTGGAGTTACGCTTTTTTATCTCAGAAAAAGAAGTGAAATTACCTAAATTTTTAGGTCGTGATCCTCAATCTTGGATCTTTAATGTATTAAAAACTTTTGATCTTTATAACATACTTGCTTTTGAGTGATTCAAGGCATCTTTAACCATGTAAGGTGAAGTTTTACCATGGTTTCATTAGTTGTTGGGAAACAAGTTAGTGTTTACATGGCATGTATTTTTGAATGCATTACAACTTCAGTTTAGGTTGTCCTTGCAATAATAGGATACATTCAAGCAAATAATTGTAAAGTCTAGTGAAAAGATGGTAAAGAGTGATGCACATAATTATAACAAGAGTGTAAACTAACCATTGAGTAGGGGATTCAATAAGAGTGTCTAGAGTATGGAACAAAAGAATGAGCCCAAAAAGTTTTCAAGATTCTATTCAAATAGTTGAGAAAAATGACATTAATCAAAGGAAACATGTATTGTAGTATGATATCACAGAATTAGAGGATATGATGCCTGATGTTAAATTCACAAATGTTTACGAGGAAAGACATAGATAGTATTACTGCACACGTTTCATACTTAAATTCATCTATAATTCCAAGAAATTAGTTCAAACATATGTATTCATGTAGATCAATTGGAGAAAATTTCATTAGTGGTTAGTTTCCCATGTGGTACTTAGTTATAAATTTTAGCAATCATTTTAGAATTTAATCTACTGGTTTAGGAGGAATTTTCTACGCATCTATTAATTACTACCATCAATATTGCTGTTTAACAAATATTAGGCAACCATCAAAGTAATTGAGACATTCTTTATCATTGCCATTTAGGATATTAAATGTTTGGGATGATATAGGGACTTATAGTCCTACTAAAGTTTTCATTTGGAAACATAATAACAAAGATGAGGAAACTACTAATTATGTATCAGATGAACATTTAAATTTACACTTGTTAGAACCAAGACATAGGGGGTCAGAGTTCAGGTGTCCTTATAGTGGTTTGGCTCAGACAGTTAAGTTCTAGAATGCCAATTATGTTACTACTGGCATACTTGAGGTATGGGCGGATTATAGAATCACAACATCCTACTTCTATCATAGACATAGATGTATTTTCCAATAAACTAGCAAGTCTTATGTTTTCTACTGATTCCAATTTTTGAAGCGTAATGGAAGGATACAATTCTAGCTCAACATAATAACATTCGAACAGAGCATCATTGCCTACAAATTATGTCATATGCTTAACAAAATTTTTTTGGCAAATTGTTTTTCATTATGGACAACAAGAATACGGCTTAGAGTCAACCTATCTTTTGAAATTTGGCTAATTTCAAAGAGCTCAACCTTATAGCAAGGTCGGTTTTCGAAGGGGGAAGGAATTTGCTATGACCATAGGGATTGCAATGCAAAATGAAATCAATTTATACATTTACTTTGTTATAAGTAGTTTGTTAAAAGTAGCTTCAATAACACAACTATAATAGAAAATAACAACTATAATCAACAGTGCATTTGTACAACGTGTAAATAGAGAAAAACAAATGAAGAAGGATATCGAACTTCATTTTAACCAAAATAACTTGTTTTCTTGGAGATATTCTTGTGTCTTGAAAGTCTAGAAATCTTAACCCTTCATCCTTTCTATTACCTCACAAACACAAATAAATTACAAAAATATCAGCATCACTAAATAGATTGTGCAATGTAGATTCAAGATCTAATATTAGAAAGCCATTTTAAGTGAGTTGTGTGCTTTGATTTTGAAGCCCTAATGTGTAGAAAATAAAGAAATAGAAAATTCAAGAGGAAGAAGAGAAAAAAACAAAGAGAGAAGTGATTTGAAGGATTCTATCATGATAAGAAAGTATAAGGTTTTGAATTGTGAAGCTGGCTAAGCCGACCTTGAAAGCCTAACAAGAAACTGTGACAAATGGGGTTAGTATTCTTTATTTTGCCTAACAAAGTTTTATACTGTGTTAATTTGAAATGCATTATAACTTATACAAATCATTACTAGCAGTCTAGTGATGGTGTAATTATAATTTTGATATCGGTTACGTGTCTAACGCAAAGTTTTGAAGGAAGATAAAAAAAAAAAAAAAAAAGGTTTCACATGGTACTTGTGCTCTATATACGGTAAAAGAGATGCGGTGATTTTAAGGTGCTACAGGATATGTTTCAAGTACAAAAATTTGTAAACTTATACCTATGAGGTAATGTATAGATAAGGTATCATACTTTATCTACTCTATACCAGTTCACCCTACCATACCCCGATGGTCTTAAGGCGTAATACTGTTTTATATTATATATTAATTATATTCTTTGTACAATAGATAAATGTTGATAATTAATATAAACATAATTATCATTGTATTAGTATATTTATTGATTACAAATTACATTTTAAAATATCCTAACTATATAATAAATATTCATTAGTTGTATGTATACAATAAATATGAACTTTTGTATTGATATCATATATTATGCTTTATATATATTTAATATCAAGAAATAACTTTATTATTTCATATTATTTATATCTATTATATAATATTAACAATTTATCTAAAATATAACTTTTATTTATTAATATATTATAAATTTTAATAATATAATTATATTATGTTTACAATCTTATTTAATATTATGTAACTATACATAATATACTTACACAATTTAGCCAAGTGATTTGATATCATCATTACATTATAAATAGATTGACCTTATAAATGAATATTATAATTTAATATNAACAAAGAGAGAATCAGATTTATCCTAATATTCAAGATAATTCATCATGTTCATATGAAAAATGCATTGGAGTTACGCTTTTTTATCTCAGAAAAAGAAGTGAAATTACCTAAATTTTTAGGTCGTGATCCTCAATCTTGGATCTTTAATGTATTAAAAACTTTTGATCTTTATAACATACTTGCTTTTGAGTGATTCAAGGCATCTTTAACCATGTAAGGTGAAGTTTTACCATGGTTTCATTAGTTGTTGGGAAACAAGTTAGTGTTTACATGGCATGTATTTTTGAATGCATTACAACTTCAGTTTAGGTTGTCCTTGCAATAATAGGATACATTCAAGCAAATAATTGTAAAGTCTAGTGAAAAGATGGTAAAGAGTGATGCACATAATTATAACAAGAGTGTAAACTAACCATTGAGTAGGGGATTCAATAAGAGTGTCTAGAGTATGGAACAAAAGAATGAGCCCAAAAAGTTTTCAAGATTCTATTCAAATAGTTGAGAAAAATGACATTAATCAAAGGAAACATGTATTGTAGTATGATATCACAGAATTAGAGGATATGATGCCTGATGTTAAATTCACAAATGTTTACGAGGAAAGACATAGATAGTATTACTGCACACGTTTCATACTTAAATTCATCTATAATTCCAAGAAATTAGTTCAAACATATGTATTCATGTAGATCAATTGGAGAAAATTTCATTAGTGGTTAGTTTCCCATGTGGTACTTAGTTATAAATTTTAGCAATCATTTTAGAATTTAATCTACTGGTTTAGGAGGAATTTTCTACGCATCTATTAATTACTACCATCAATATTGCTGTTTAACAAATATTAGGCAACCATCAAAGTAATTGAGACATTCTTTATCATTGCCATTTAGGATATTAAATGTTTGGGATGATATAGGGACTTATAGTCCTACTAAAGTTTTCATTTGGAAACATAATAACAAAGATGAGGAAACTACTAATTATGTATCAGATGAACATTTAAATTTACACTTGTTAGAACCAAGACATAGGGGGTCAGAGTTCAGGTGTCCTTATAGTGGTTTGGCTCAGACAGTTAAGTTCTAGAATGCCAATTATGTTACTACTGGCATACTTGAGGTATGGGCGGATTATAGAATCACAACATCCTACTTCTATCATAGACATAGATGTATTTTCCAATAAACTAGCAAGTCTTATGTTTTCTACTGATTCCAATTTTTGAAGCGTAATGGAAGGATACAATTCTAGCTCAACATAATAACATTCGAACAGAGCATCATTGCCTACAAATTATGTCATATGCTTAACAAAATTTTTTTGGCAAATTGTTTTTCATTATGGACAACAAGAATACGGCTTAGAGTCAACCTATCTTTTGAAATTTGGCTAATTTCAAAGAGCTCAACCTTATAGCAAGGTCGGTTTTCGAAGGGGGAAGGAATTTGCTATGACCATAGGGATTGCAATGCAAAATGAAATCAATTTATACATTTACTTTGTTATAAGTAGTTTGTTAAAAGTAGCTTCAATAACACAACTATAATAGAAAATAACAACTATAATCAACAGTGCATTTGTACAACGTGTAAATAGAGAAAAACAAATGAAGAAGGATATCGAACTTCATTTTAACCAAAATAACTTGTTTTCTTGGAGATATTCTTGTGTCTTGAAAGTCTAGAAATCTTAACCCTTCATCCTTTCTATTACCTCACAAACACAAATAAATTACAAAAATATCAGCATCACTAAATAGATTGTGCAATGTAGATTCAAGATCTAATATTAGAAAGCCATTTTAAGTGAGTTGTGTGCTTTGATTTTGAAGCCCTAATGTGTAGAAAATAAAGAAATAGAAAATTCAAGAGGAAGAAGAGAAAAAAACAAAGAGAGAAGTGATTTGAAGGATTCTATCATGATAAGAAAGTATAAGGTTTTGAATTGTGAAGCTGGCTAAGCCGACCTTGAAAGCCTAACAAGAAACTGTGACAAATGGGGTTAGTATTCTTTATTTTGCCTAACAAAGTTTTATACTGTGTTAATTTGAAATGCATTATAACTTATACAAATCATTACTAGCAGTCTAGTGATGGTGTAATTATAATTTTGATATCGGTTACGTGTCTAACGCAAAGTTTTGAAGGAAGATAAAAAAAAAAAAAAAAAAGGTTTCACATGGTACTTGTGCTCTATATACGGTAAAAGAGATGCGGTGATTTTAAGGTGCTACAGGATATGTTTCAAGTACAAAAATTTGTAAACTTATACCTATGAGGTAATGTATAGATAAGGTATCATACTTTATCTACTCTATACCAGTTCACCCTACCATACCCCGATGGTCTTAAGGCGTAATACTGTTTTATATTATATATTAATTATATTCTTTGTACAATAGATAAATGTTGATAATTAATATAAACATAATTATCATTGTATTAGTATATTTATTGATTACAAATTACATTTTAAAATATCCTAACTATATAATAAATATTCATTAGTTGTATGTATACAATAAATATGAACTTTTGTATTGATATCATATATTATGCTTTATATATATTTAATATCAAGAAATAACTTTATTATTTCATATTATTTATATCTATTATATAATATTAACAATTTATCTAAAATATAACTTTTATTTATTAATATATTATAAATTTTAATAATATAATTATATTATGTTTACAATCTTATTTAATATTATGTAACTATACATAATATACTTACACAATTTAGCCAAGTGATTTGATATCATCATTACATTATAAATAGATTGACCTTATAAATGAATATTATAATTTAATATAAACCTGTATTGCTTATTATATATATATATATATATATATATTAGCTTATATATATGATGATTTAATATAATTTTATCTATATTTATTAAGATACATACATAATAGGATTAACTACAATGTCATATATTTTTATCTACGATACCATTGACATTTATTTGTATACTATTATAATATTATATCATATATTGAGTATTATATTATAATATTATGCTACATATTTATCACACAATATCAAGAAATAGATAAATTTGAAAAAGAAAAAGAAATAGCAACCATGCCAAATTAAAGTTTGTGGTGCTAATATATGTAATAATTAAACGAATTTAGTATTTTGGGTATGAGATTCTTAGCCATGCCTGTTATTTACTTATTTATTCTTGTAATAAATTATATCAACAGGTGAATGCATCTATCAAATGTAAGTTTCATGATTCGAAAATATTTATATACCACATTGAGTATTTGATTCATGATTATGAAAACCCAAACTACATTTTATTGTTTGGTTTAGTTTGAAAAAAGGTTCAAACCAAACTTGATAAACCATGCTTATGTGTTGATATAAACATATAATGTATATACGTGAAAATATGAATATAGTTGTCTTAGTTGAGTTGTAAAGTTTTAATAGTTACTACTCCATTGTTAAAAGTATATATTCACATACAACAACAATTTATACAAATTTTCCATGAAAGATAGAGCATAGAAAAAGAGACAATAATATTTAATTAATTGGTAAACAAGACTACCACTACCTTAAGTCTTGTTTGAATTTTTTTTTGTTATCCTATCTATATCTTATTTATATTTGTTTTATACTTAATTTGTATTGTTTGAAATCTCATATTCAGAAAACTATTTTATTTGTATTTTATCTTTACTTGTTTTATAATTATGATGAAAGCGATAATCGAAGTATGAGAATGGAAAAGTAAAAACTCATGTATTTTTAAGAGAAAAAGTTTTAAAAATATATTTTGTGTATTGAAAACGATATTTTAATTGGTATTTTGTAAAAGCGAATAGTGTAAAGGATAGATAAATTAAACTTTATAGGAATTTGTTAAGTATTTAATTTTAGAAGAAGATTATAAAAGTACTTATATTTCTATCTTCTTGATATTTTATTTTGCTAAACACATTATTCAAATTTATGTAAAAGAACACTAAAAAAAATGAAAAGAAAAAATCAAACAAACCTTTGAAAATAAAAAGAGATGATTTTAAATTGTTGAAGCACATGTTTGGCTAGTATAGATCTAGACAAAGACTATATTTTATAGTACTTTTGTTGCATTGAAATTAGGAGGGTTACTTGAATATAACTACTGGGATAATGTGCGGGACTAATATCTAGTTATTTGTAAAACAAAGTAGTTGGTATAGATTTAACTGGATTAAGGACATTAACAAACTGGACCATGTGCACGGCGTCGATATAGGTGCTCTCATAATATCATCATTATTTACCTCGATTTTCTAATGTTGACCCGCAGATCTTAAATATAATATTAGGAATAAGTTTTGTGAAAAAAAAAAAAAAAATGAAAACATATGCTATTGTCACCTTTTCAAGAATTCGATGGATAAGATTCTCTTATATTTGTATGATTCTTCTATACGTCATAAGTTAATTTTTTAAATGGGTTTGAGATGGTTTGGGTTTTCCATAAGATTAAATAGAAGGAAAAAGATTGTCTTTAAAAAGAATAAAAATTAAAATCCTCGTATAACTTTTAAGTGTTACTATTAGATGATCGATATTCCTTTATTTGTTAACTCTAATCTGGATTCTAATATAGTACTTACTTAAAGGTTGGGTATGGTCGAAATTAATAGGATAGTAATCCTTAGATTTGTTTACATCTAATCTATAAGGAAACAACTATGTCTTTTCCCAAACAAGTTTGCACTAGAAAATAAAATAAAACAAAATAAAATGAAGAATAACTGAACAAATTTGTTATCTTTCTTGATATATCTATATTATTAAAGTACTTTTAGACTTAAGTAACCGTCGTTTTTATAATTATTGATTAATCATTTATATATAGTTTAATTACCATTTCGGTTTTATAAGTATTTATATTTTAGAAATGTATTCAAGACTTGTTTTTCAATTTCACTCTTTTTATCCATTATAACTGACCACTTTTTATTTTTTCTTGCTTCTATCAACTCCATCTTCCCTTCCCACTACCACCGATACTCTCTCTGTCTACCCCCGCTTTCGAATTCTAAGACTCATTTTCATGTCCATGTTTAAAAGTTTTCCTTTTAACATTTTTTGCAATGAAATATCTTTTTATATGAAGTTATTTTCATATCATGTTTATATTATTACTTTTCTTAGTTTTTCTTTTTGTCAGTAATATATATAATGATATCTTAATTTTTCTTTTTGCTATAGATCAACCACATTTTTTATGCCACAATCATATCTTCACTTTTTTATTCGTTTCCTTCTTTCCTTCTTTATTAGTTTGATATCAATTAATAATTCAATGTTGACATATATATTGTTTTACAATTTAACTATTCCATTCATCAGACTAATATAATTAACTTATTATTTTCTTTTATTTTAAATTTTCATCATTGTATAAGCTGACTGTAACTTGTCATATTATATATTATATATGATAATAAAGGAAATGAACCAACATTAGTATTACTGTTATAAGATGTTTTTGGAAAGTAAATATTTATAAATTTTTATGCTGTTAATTTATTTTTTCAATAACTATTATGTCAAATTTTTTTTATATTTTTATTTACTATTCATACATGTAACGAACTATAAATTTAGTATGCAATTAATATTTCAAGCATTACAATTTTGTTAATATGCACACACAATGTGGCCGTTACATTTGCTAGTATATATATATTAGCTGATGACGCATCTGTATTGTGTGTGCACAAAATGAATAAAATTATGTAATATAATTAAATATATTATAATATTAATAAAAGATAATAATAGATAAGGAAGAGAGAGAGATGAGGGAAGTGGAGAGAAGAATAAGAAATAGTAGGAATATTGGAGGAGAGAGAGAGAGAGAGGGAGAAGGAGAGGGAATATTGGGAATGTTGAAGGAGGGAGAGATAGATATAAAATCTCTAAATTGTTCTATATTTATAATTAAATATATTAAAGAAAATTATTTACTAATAATGAAAATTTTATTTAAAAGGTTAAATAAGTAAAAACAATTATGATGTTATTTCGACATTACTTACGACTCCAAACACTTTAATAATATACATATATATATATATATATATATATATATGATGGCATTTTTGATAGCTAAGGATAGAGCAAAAGAGAACCAAAAAGGCCCTAGAAAGTTGAAATATATATATTATATGTATATTTTGTAAAGCAAAAACTTAACTCTTTTTTTTCTTTTAAATTTGATCCCTGACTACATGTTCTACATCTATCTCTTCTCATAATTTCTTCAACTTTGATTCATGCATGGACAAATCTTAAGGGGGGCCCAAAGGTCTCCCCAAACTTGGAAAAAAAATTAATTATCTAAAATTATTTTAAAACTAAAAGTATGTATTATATTTATATTTTAGAGTTGAAATATTATTGTGTAATTAAATATGGTTCAATAATTAAGATTTTACTTTTACATCCATAAGGTCATGTGTTAAATTTCCACTAGAGTAGTTTCTTATTTTTTCAAGTTGTATTTATTGTCTATCATCAATAGTTTTCATTATCTTTTCACTTTTTTATTTTTATTTTACAATAACTAATAAAAATAAATTCCACTAATAAAAATGATGGTTAATAAAATAATTTTTCATTAAACATTACTTATTCACTAGTAAGTCTACCATAAATAATAATCACATTTTCAATTCTAAAAGTCTTTCAATAAAGTCATTATAAAAAAATTATGAATACTATTTTTTTATATTATGTTATCATTCTCATTATATTTGTAATTTTTCGTATCAATACTTCTTGCAATTTATTTTTCTTAATAACAAATTTTACTCGAGTTTTGTGTGTTGATTTTATTTTTTTATAATTTGAAAATTTTACTTTAATTGATATACTTGCCACAAATATAAAAATAAAGAGGTTATTCTTCTAACCATTTATAAAGTAAGTAGAGTATCAATTCTCAATCCATTAATATAATTAAAATTTTTTATACAATGTTAAATTGTATTTCAGGCTACACTTTTTCAATAAAATCCCTTTATGTATATATGATGCTTTGGAGTCATAATAATAAGACTTCTAATATTAATTCGAATAATGTGAGTTTAGCCCCCCTCAATCTTGCTACCATGCGTCCTTCTCTGTGATTCATGTGTCAATTCCTTAGTCCTCAATGTATTTTTTTTTTTTAATCATTTATAAACACACTAGCTACGAGTGTAAATGGGCCAAATTAGTATCCAACTTTGGTTGAACTTTAGAATACTAATTAAGATTGTTCCAATTATAATTTATAGTTTAATTTAATTTAATTTAATTTTTTTTAAATAAAATGAGTATGGAATTGTTTAGAGAAAATTTATAAATGTTCAACTTTGATGAAGCTAATTATGTCATACTCGAATTTGTCAAATATATTTTTAAATCAAGTTTGAGCTCAAAATTTGCACTTTGTCAAAATTAGCTTAATATTGTATTGATTCGGCTCGACTCGACTTCATTATGCTCCTATTAAACACTTTAAAGAATAATAAATTAAAACAATCCTCCTGGTCTATCAGCATTAGCATTCCTATTGCCAACAGAACAATTTTCCATTCCCGAGTTAGCCCTTTGTCTATAATTTTGATTAAAATTATCTTTGTTCCAAACGTATGTCAACTAACAGCCAAGACATATGATAATTAAAAAAAATAAAATAAAAAAAGTAACGGAGTAAAAGAATAATACAATGATGTAATAAAGCAACATGCTGACTTACCGTTACAGTGGAGAAAAGAATTTGCAATAATACTGACGCTTTTCAAGACGTGTAAATGCTGTTTATGAGGATCTTGGTTAATCAGTATTTTTGAGGAAATACCAAAATATTTTCCCCTTTTACCGTGGTAACAATGTCAATAAACTCCTTCCAACTGCCGAATATTGTTTCAAAATGAAAGAGAGTTGTACATCATGCTAGGTAGTGGTGACATCAATGGAGGTAAAAGGACGGAAGGTTATATTCTATATCTTACCATCTAAGTTCACGGAATGTCCAACCCATACGATCTCTTGAAACCATAATAGGACATGTAATGTATAAAACCTTTCATTATAGTTGTTTTACAAAACCTGGGAAATTTTTGTTCGTTGTTGTAAACAAAATATTTTCAATATTTACTATATGTCACCTTTATACTTTGAAAATAAAAATTTGAGTAAAAATTTATTCATTAAAGGCATAGTTGTTATTTATTAGAGGCATTTCAGCTTGCATTGATTTATAATAAAGTTTTTTTGAGATTACCGTATGAAATAGGATTCTTGCATAGCTGAACGACGATAAGGGTTCATTGATATTTTGTCAGTCTCGAAATATTCCATTATCTAGTGAGTGTATGGAGGAGACACATGGGATGAAGATCATCAAATATGCTGATTCTAACTGTTTAAGGAACTGAATCTAGGAAAACTAGAGAGAAGAAAGCCCCAATTGACAGGCGATCAGACGTTATCTAGAGGTTGGAGAATATCTCATTCAAGCATCTTCGATTCCTTCACTAGTTGAAACAAGTTGATAGATCTTTAGATTGAAATCATCGGTGGATCTTTGCATGAATTGTCATGTTTGTTATATAGGTAAATACGATTTCTTTGTAAACCACAATCAAGCCATCCATTGGGCACGATCCAAAGTGCTTAAGAGAGATAATTACTAGCCGAGATGATCTCTATTCATCTCTTATGTAAAGAGTGTATTTTTAGGTTGTTTGGTTAGACATAAATGACTTAAAAATTCATGATTGTTGATATGATAGAATAGATTTCGAGTTTGAGTACAATCTACAATTAATTCAATGTTACTATTTTATATTTTTACTTTTTGAATTGAAGGATATGACTACTCTTTACCTGGATATTACTCATCGAAGAAATTTGTTACTTACAATTTTACCAAAATCCATATATTGATAAAAACATATATTTGAGGAAAATCTTCGTAAAAGGGTTACACTTTATTTTTGCCCCTTTTATTTTTTATTTTTTTAGAATAAAAGAGAAGGGTCCCATTTCAAAAAAACAAAAACAAAAACAAAATTCAGAAAAACACAAAAAAATAAAAATCTAGGAAAAATAGGATCTTTTAGAAAAATAAAAGTTTTATGTCATTTTTAGATTTTTTATAGATTACTTAAAGAGGTTCATTTAATTTTTAGCATTTGGTCTAACTACGTTAAATTGTTAAATTAGGTATGGTTGAAGATTAATTTGTATGGGACTAAATTTTAGGTTTAGTCAAATCGAGTTTAATTTTAGGTAGGAAATTTGTTTAGCATGGTAATCTTTTTTTAATTCTTATTAAAAAAAAAGAAAGGAAAAGAAAAGGGATCGGATAGGATTGGGCACAAGGCTAAGTCCATTTGTAAACATAATAGGGTTAAAATCCCTAAAGTGTGACTTGGCCCCAAGTAGGCGCAAAGTGCTTATTTTTTATTTTTCAGAAGAGCACGTGAAATTCACGTGCGCTAGGGGCACGACTCGCATGTGCCTCAATCCCCTTCTTTCTTACCCTTTCTCACGTTTTCTCTCCTTTTCCCTAATAGCTTCCTTGTGAAGCTTTGCTTAGTGGCTCGTGTTTGAGCCACATTTTCTTACGATTTACTCACAATTCCATCCAAATTAATGGTAAAATCGTGTAATAGGCATAGCCCAGTTTTGAACCTATCTAAAAATACGTTGAAAATCATTCATTTATTTCGTAAAAAATCTAATTGAAACTCTGAAAAACTAGCTATGCTCAAGCTTGATTCGCTATGATTCTAGCTTCAACATTAATGATTGAAGCTTCTAATGGATTATTTTTTTTAGTAAGAGCTCACATCAGGGAGTGTGTTTTAACCATTTTTTCAATTAAATCAACAAAATTACTATTGAAATCGAAATCAATGGTGGTCAAATACCCATTAGATTTTAATCCAAAATTAACACTATATTTGACTTGCCAACTTGATTCGAGCTCCAATACTATAAATTGGAGCGCGAAAAAGCCTTTTGATAATCAATTTTCACTCTAATTCACTCAAAATACATACACTTTAGCTCTCTTTCTCTCCAAACTGGCAGTTCTTACTCTCTCTTAAGGTTTTTGCTTGAATCCACGAGGTCGAGCAAAACCAATTACACAACTAGCCTCCCTATGACTTAAGCTTCTTGCGTCCACCAATCTTGAAGCTTCTTGTGCCTCCTAGTACCCCTAACCAATTCTTCATAATAAAACCCTAACCCCTTGGTGTTGTTCCTTTAGGAAATGCCCATCTACACCTCTTATCTCCTCAAAACAACTGCACCACTAGCTTTCTCATCCCTTGAATCCCTTAGCCATACCATTGAATCACCCTCGATAGCTACCATGAAGCTCAATCACTACCACTACCCACGGCTAACTTACAAAACACCACAAAACGATCTCTAAACATTGTGGCACTAGTACCATCCCCCCTTTTCCCAATTGAGTTTACATGAAATTAGCCTTTCCTACTCAATTTAGCCGTCGAAATCACCTATAGCACCATCCCTCATTGGCTATTACTTCGTCTTTCCTCTTAAGTTAGATTAGTGTCCTAAGGTTCGACCTACGAATCGAGCCTGACTTGATAGTTCGACTCTAACCTAACCGACGTCCAACTCATCTAAGTCCAAGTTCCATTTTTTTTATTTTGTATCTTTTTTTTCCCTTAAATTTCCCTTTAATAATAATTATAATAATAATAATAATAATACAATATTCACTTATTTTATCACTTAGAAAAATTTATCTTTTCTAAAATTAAAGAAAAAAGGAAAAGTAATAAACCTTTTTTAAAATTAAAACTTTTTTTCTAGAATTTTCCAAAAAATAAAAAAGAAATACACCAATTTAAGACCCTTTTTTAGGATATTTATTAAAAACAAAATGAATAAAACATATACTTGGCTATTTTCAAAAATCAAAAGAAATTGACCTACTAAGTTTGGTAAAATGAATTATGAAAGTTTGATCCTGAATAATGAGTATGTTAGTACTTATAAGTAATTACGGGGCGACTTAAAATATAAAAATATTTATTTATTCCTTTTGAATACTTTTTAAATTTCTTTCCTTTGTAAGCAATTATAATTTTATTATTTCTTTTACTTTCACACATGAACTACTTTTCTTAACTCAGATGGGTAATTTTGAAAAATAAAGTTAAATTCGAAAGGTTAGAGTGGTATCTGTTAGGGTTTAATAACAAAGTCCCGGAACTCAAGAAATCTGGTCTTTTAATACATAAGCTAGTGGTTAAATTAGAACTAATCCGCTTAATTGGTTTTAATTTAATCACCTTTCTCGGTTTTATTAGGTGACAACTCTAAAATGTTTTCAAAAATAAAAAAATCTAGGTTTCCTTAATTTCAGTTGAGAGTTTAAATTAAATATGCATGGGGTTTAGTTTAAACTAAATTAAGGAAAATGAAAAACTGAATGTTCAGGCTCGACAAGGTTGTAATGTTTTGAGTTTTCAAATGATAATACAACCTAATATATTTTAAAATGAAGTGGAGGAAAATATGTCATTGAAAAGAATTGCAACATCAACAAGAACGGTATAATCTATGGAGTCTGTTATTCTCCTACGATCCAAACTATTTAATACGCATTAATGGATTCTCACTTGCACCTATTACAACATACAATAGAAACTAAATCATTAACAACAAGATGAGTTTATGCCTCTCATACAACCACAGTACTATCATCAGACTTATAAAACTATGAAACCCTCTTACCATCCATCGTAGCAAGTATAATCATCATTCTTTACATCATAAACTGAGTCATGACTTAAGTTGTCATAGTAGTCTTGATGTCCTACATTTAAAAACAAGATCTTCGAAAGGTAAGCAAAATTGCCTAGTACGAGAGTTACACAATCATACACGCATGAGCAAGCATAATCTATTTCACATACGAATGGAATCATGTAGCATACAACCAATTATTATCTTTGGTTTAAGTCTAACAAGCATCACAACTTTGATGTCCTAATGCTTGGGGTAACTCATGACCCTAAATCACACAATCATTATATATACCATATAAGTATTAGGCATTGGATACTCTTCAACACCATGGACCCATTAATTAACCTAAAATCTAATCGGGTTAACTTAGTAAGCAACTTCAATCAAGTCAATGCCACTTACTAATCTTTGGGTGCCACTTTAAGATCACTGATGCTCTCGGTCCCTTAGGCTCAGCCAAACACATTCAACACATTAAACATTTAGAGTCGAATTTTATTATATTCATTTCATAACTAAACTAGAAAGCACATAAAACAAGCATGTAACATTGTACCTAAAATTAGTATCTCAATTGAATCTGTTCTAGCTCACTTCTTACTCTATCCTTTAAATAAGATATAATGCTCAGATTAGAGTCAAATCACATTAATTGATATCCTAACTCTATTGCTTTAACCCTTCCCAACACTTAGGTTCCTATGATAAATTTGATTAGTTGGCTAAAAGTTGTTACAATGTGTTTTTGATTTGTTGTATGGCTAAGAGTAGTGATAGAATTAAGTGGGAATTGATTTGGGTAAAAATTGTTATAAAAGGAGAGAGTTTCAAACATTTTGTTTGTGTTTTGTAGCCTATCGATTGATTGATAGAAATTAAAACAAGTCTCCTATTGATTGATCGTCGACTTGACTATCAATCGATTAGTAGTATAATTTCTCCTATCGATTGGTTGCTAGTTTG
Organism: Lumnitzera littorea; assembly: GCA_024138015.1. Classification (NCBI taxonomy): domain Eukaryota; kingdom Viridiplantae; phylum Streptophyta; class Magnoliopsida; order Myrtales; family Combretaceae; genus Lumnitzera; species Lumnitzera littorea. Next base: position 16,599,074 of record JAMXBB010000005.1, on the reverse strand, counting down.
GCTATCGATTGATCGATAGCTTTTAATTTTTTAGAATTGTAGAATTTATCCTTGTGACCAAAAACAAAACTTACAAATTCTCTTCCTCTCCTTTAAAATTCCTACCCCACAGCCTTTAATCCAACATTTCCCTTTCCAACTACAACATTTTCAACTTCTAAATCCTTAACATATCAATTTTATCAAAAGAATCACAATCTAACTTAGAAGAAATCGTTACTTACTTGTTGGTTTTGAGTCTCCTTGTTTGATTCTTCTCCAACCTTTATTTCTTCTACTCTCCCTTTAATAATCATGTCCTTAGACTCAATTCAACATTCTAAGAACAGTAGCAACACTAGAAATTAATATCCATTATACTTATCATAAGTTTACTCTTCTAAACCGTCGAAACTGTTGAACTCCTCCATTCCTTGGTCTCCTACTATTAAAATAAGGGATTCTATATAAGATTCCACATTCTAAACATAAAACTTCAAGGATTTTAGAGAGATTTTCCCACTTACCACTAAGATTTTGTGCCGGGTGTAAGAGGGGAGATGGAATTATTGTGTTTGTGAAGAAACGTTAAGGCAAAAGAGACAAAAAAGAGTAAGAATAAAAACAACGTACTGTTTTAATACCAAAAAGGCATGCGCTACTCATGTGTCTTTTCATAATTGTTTGACTAAAATGCCCCTTCCTTTTTAATTATTCCTCAAAATGCCATTAACTTTTTTTATTTTATTTAATTATGAAAAATCAAGTTATTTCAATGTAATTGGACAAGTAAAACATGTAAACTCCATAGGCTTTCATGTTAATCTTAGCCTTTCTGCATACTCCATGATGCTCCATTACCTTAATTGCATCTTAGCTCATCCTAGGCTAATAAATATGTTCCTTCAAAATCCTCTCAATTCTCTATATCTTAAAATGCCTTGCTAGGCCTTTAACATGGGTCTCTCTCACAAGTTACTTTTTGATAGATTCTTATGGAATTTATAGCTTTTCTATTTTGAATAAGTAACACCACTGATATGGTACACATTTACTACCACTCCTTATTGGTGGATTCGTTAGCAGAAATTGCTCATCATTAGTATACTCATTAACCAAGGCACTAAAACCCAATAGCTTCACTTATGTGGTGCTTAAAAAGAATATCAGTATGATAATGCTTCTATTATGATGTTCATGTTTCCTTGCTTATATTTAATGATAAAGCAATGACTCTAAAAATTGAACTCATTTAGCATATTAGCTTGATGATTTGTTTTGCCCCCTTAACTACTTCAAAGGCTCATGGTCAGTATAAATTATAAGCTCCTTTAGCAATAAATAACATTGCCAAATCATCAAAGCACGTGCTAAGGCATATGACTCCTTACCATACACTAAATAAGGAATGTAGTTGAGGAAGTAACTTGATTTAATGTGATACATAAACTTGAATATTCCAAATTTGTCACGTTATATAGATTAACAAGAACATAAATTTAAGAAAAAAACCCACAAAAGGTTGAGGATTAATGTTTAGAGTTTTAAATTCATCCCTCATATAGCATAAAATGAAGTAAAGAAAAAAAAATCATTGAAAAGACACTAAATGTACGCTAAACATGGAAGCATATAAAAAGGTGCAAGTAAGATGGCAACAATAGCCATTCAAATGATGTGAGGATGCTTTAATGCTCATAATGCTTCCTTGCTTTGTCAAATGAAGCTTTTAGGGTTGATCAAATGGAAAACAATCCATTTTGTACTTAATGTGGTTGCATGATCATTCAAATGGTGTCTTGGGAGTCAATCGTATGGGTTTTATCCAACGTATCTAGCGGTCGATTGGATGTTTGAGATTTTAGGATTTTTTACTTGTTAACGGTAACTTTTATAATTGAGCTCTACTTACTTCTCTTACTTCTCTAAGGGCTTTATTTCTCAAATGAATAGCTCTCAAGTACCCGAAACCTCTAAGGTGGGCTACAAATGTGTTATTGTAATCTTAAATATACTTGAATAAGATTTGTCCAGCAACTTGTAAATAAAATTAGAAATAGTATGCATTCTTGCAGAAGTAATAGGACCAAAGGATGTGGGGTCCCTATTAAGTGTAGTAAGATCCAACTGAGTATAAAGTTTTCTAAGAAACCAAAGAAAGAAATGAATTTATTAGGATGCAATGGTAAATGAACTGATTTGAGAATATCGAAACAAAGGGATAAAATGTTTTGGTAATTGCATCTAAAAATTTTGAAATTTTTGTTTAGAGCGTCTATTTGCTCACCGGACATGGCTGAATGTTGCATCAAATCCATTTTTAGCTCTATCGGCATAATGAAGACCTCTTTATAGCATTTTGTGAGGATTAATTCTCAGATGGCAAAAGGTTCAGGTGAACCAGTGGAATCATTGATTAATTTTGAGTCATAATAAATTATTCAATTAAGGTTCTTGAAAAATCATTCCAATGCAATTCTGGACAATAATCGCTTAATTAAGATCCACCTCGAGACAAGGAGTAACATTTTTATTTTATAATAGTAAACATGTGTGTAAGTTTACACGTGTGAGAAATATTCATTTATGTGTTCTTAAGATGACTAATGACCAAAATCAAAAGAATATTGGATCGTGGATGAGAGTTATCATTTGTGCAATCTAATGACTCATATCATTTGTTCTAGTTTGACTGTTTGAGTGTATACCAGAACACACATCTGGACAATGAGAGGCTTTTATATTTCTTCTATTCATTTGCCAAGAATGAATCAACTAAAAGCTCTCATACTTCAATTATACTCTAACTCGGTTCATTTTCATCCTAATTTTCCAAAATCAGATACTCTTATTAATTCACAAAGTTTCAAAATCAAGGGGAATTGTTAATGATAATGGTAGTGTAGTTCAATTCGTATCTTGTCCTAATATGTGCTAATATCTAGAGGTTTCCTCATAATACCAATTTGAATCCATTCTGATAAATATAAATTGGTTCAATTAGCTTGAGTTTTAGTCCCAAGGTTTTGGTTCTCAAAAGATACTTTAAGTTTCAGTTTTTATCTTGTGGTTTTGTCTTCTCTTACTTTATGATTTTGTGCTGCTATTCAATTGAAGGTGTAGTTTCGGTGCTTAGCTCAAGTAGTGGTTGTTATGGTTGTCGAAGTGATTGTGGTTGTCAGGTATAGTGCCCAAACTCTAAAATTTTTCATTTTTATGCTTTTAATTTTCAAAGTGAGATAAACGAGTGACACCTTTATAACTGCCATTATAAAATACTGAAAAAATTAATAAAATATTTGTAGTCACTATAATGAACAAAAAATACGAAAAAGAAAATCGAATAAGTAGGTGTCTATTACCCCTACATGAGTTTCGTAGATGTTATCCAAGGTTTGAAGCTTTTTATCTCTAAAATATTCATAACTTTTTACCATAGTTTGCAAATAATAATAGGTACAATCTCCAAATAGGTCATTCTAAATAAAATTTTGAAGGGAAAAGTACAAAATGAGTTCTTTGTTTAGCCCTAAATTTTTATTTTTTTTAATGAAGTCCTTAATATTTGCAAATAATTTCTTTTACTGATAGTATTAATTTTTCCATTAGTTGAAGACTCATGACACAATCCCATTGGTCCACATGTTTATTCTAAATAAATAAGGTACCAAAATATTTAAAAATTCAATTAAAAAAATAATATTGCTTAAAAGGAAAAAATGAAAAAAAAAAAAAATAGAACATGCCACTTTTTTTGTGTATGTGAGTGCAAGAGAGGAGTATGGAGAGTTTTGGATTCATGTAATCCTTCATAGGTAGTCGTTGACTACCTCCTATAGTTGGGGTGGCCTAAACAACCTCAAACAATTATACAAGTTATGACCTATATATAAAAAATAGATTGTTTGATGCATTAGTGACTATGGGTGGTTATCCACAACCCTCTTAGATGGTGAATGATACCTATGGCCACCACTTTTCTTTTTTTTTTTTTAAAAAAAAAAATGCAAGAAAATCCCATTAGGTTAAAATTTGGTTGTACGGATTGATTATGACTTGATGGAGTCTTTTTACATTTTTCATTTTCTTTCTTTTTTTAATGAAAAAATGGGGTAGGAGTGGAAGATACCATCTAATGGGTGTTAAATGACCCTTGTAGGGTGGTGGATGGCCCTCTGCCTTCGTAGTGAATTGTGACCTACAAACATTCTAGCAATAATTATTCTAGTCACCTAAGGTTAAGGTATTACCGGTGGTTTGGTGGCTAGAAGTATATATGTACTTTTAATTTTGATGATTTTGTGTACTTTTTTTTTTTATTTTTATGAATGATTTATTTATATTTTATTATTTTATATAATATAATTATGTAGACTAATAGGACAGTGCCATGTGTTTTACGCTAATGGAAAACTTAACACTGTCAATAAATATACATATTTCCAAATGTTTGCAAGCGTTAAGGACTTGATTGAAAAAAAAAATAAATAAATAAAGATTTAGGATTGAATTAGAAAATAGTCAAAGGTGGAGAACTTATTTTGCACTTTCCCAATTTTTAGTTGGAATAGTTCTTGCTTGATGTTTATTTTTTACATAGAAGTTTTATTCGGTAAACCAATTTCAAGATGCTTACCTAATACTGTTGTCAAATTATAGCACAAGCTATGATTTTTTAAAATAATATATGCTCCACGAAAATCAAATATGGTAAGAAAAGTCATCTAAGTAAAAGTTTTCTGAGAATTTTACCTATTTCTTTTCTATATATGTCTTTAATTTAATTTTTCTTAATAAGATTTTTATTTCTTAATCTTCTTGTTTTTCTTAATTCTTTTCAAAAAATAATGTGTACCAAAATAAAGGAATATTAAAGTTTAGACAACAAAATCAAAAGACATAAGATTATATGCATTACTATTATCATCATGTCATGTTTAGAGCTAACCGTATAATGGAACCACTTATTTATTTCTTTTGCAAAGTAGACGTACCAAAATGAATAATAATAATAACAATAACAATTTGAAACCAAAACGAGAAAATAGAAAAAGAAGGGAAGAAAAATTCAGAGACACTTCCTCTACTATATCTCTTTCTAATTAAATTTCTGTTGTCAGCGTGATATAGCTCAAACCACCACTCTTTCAATATAAAAGTAATACAACATGCAAGGGAATGAGTGTCAATCGTACAGATATACGAAACTTGTCGTAACAAGTTATGAGGTCACAGTTGTTAATTAATAATTTTCATTAGCCTCTTAACCTCAATGAAGGAACGATTCTGGTTGGATACTGAAATGTCAAGTGGTGCTTGATAGTAGGGTATAATAAGAATATCACTATGTATTAGTTTAAGATTACATCTAAAATTTAAATTTGTTAAATATTATATTCAATGAAAATTATCCTTATCATATTTTATAGGTTATGTTTGAAGTTGTTGAAAATTTTATACGTTATTGAACTTTTGATTGTTAAGTTTATAATCTCTAATATTCTCAAAGAGGTGATGTAATAAATGATCATTGGTAAAAAAAAAAATATAAGGTTATAAATTTGACAAATAAAAATTTAATCGGTAAAAACATCTAACAAGTTTAAATTTTATGTGTAAAAATTAAAAATTAATATTTAAAATTCAGATAGTGATCTGTATATTGCCCTAAGTCCTAAAAATGTAAAAGCAACGCTTAAAACGTTGCCCTAGGTCATTTTCTTGTATGGAACTTCTCTTTTGATCGGTACCGTGGTTGTCTATTGAGAACTTTCAAAGTCTATGCTTTTGTCCGAATCCGATCGGATATGAACGTCCGGTGACACTGAAATTTAAGGTCAATTCTTACACGAACAGCCCATGCGACGAGCTGAGTTAAATAAAAACATAGGACGCCTCTACCGTTGTATTGATGGTTGCATAAGATAGCTCATCGCACATGGAAACAAATGCTTGGTTCGTGTGGTTACATCTGGAAGGATTACATTAAAAGTCACGCCAGCAGGGATAAGACAGGACACAACACATTTTGACATTTATTTTAAGCACGATTATCAGAACAAAATCCTGAAAACCGAGATATATCCAACTGGTTATGTAATTATAATATGTGATTATGATATTATTTTAAAAGCCTTAGCAGAGATGTTTTCTTAAACAGTAGGAAACTTGAAAGAATTATAACAATAAGATTCCTTGTACTACTACTGTTCGTGTTACCATCGTGGATATTTTATTTCCTCTTTCTGAGAAAATTGCCGGCCACAAATCGTTCTACCGTATAAGTTAATTTATGGTATGAATTGATAAATAAAATATAAATATAAATAAAAATTTAATATATAAAAATATAATTAATATTTTTTAAAAAAATATTTTTTTTATATTATTATGTATTAAAATTTTATTAATACTTTTATGATACTTATTAATTTACGTGATAAGTTAATTATTTGAATTTTTTTTTTCACTGTATAGTGGCAAGGAACAGATTACAGGACAAATCTTCTATGGATGTTTTTAGTTTTTGAATCGATATGAGCTTGTCTTCCTCTTCATCTGTGCTGGTGATAGGTTAACTAACATATGCTAATGTGTTTTCACAGATTTTGAAAATCTTGTCTTGGAATCATGTAATTAATTTACGTTGCCACATGACATTAGGGATTAGATTGATTTTGCATCGATTACGTGAACTTATAGTAAGGACAATCATGAAGCTTATAGCGAGTTTCCTTTAGCGCGGTGTGGCGAAATCTGGTCCCATAGTTTTTCTCTCGAAAGCTTGTGATATGGTTTGATTTAGAATAAATCATGTGATTCTATTTAAAAAATTTTCAAATCAATATAAATTCGTTTATGATATGAATCATAATTTGTTATTCAAGCTGTAAAATCTAACATCATAACTTATCAGCTACTATATATCATTGTGTAAAGATAATAGTGTAGGCATGCATTAATGTTGTAAAAGGTAGAAAGGAGCCGGTCTAACCCTGCCCAGATAGACATTTTCTGTCTTGGGTTCTAAAAATCAAAACTGGACGTCTCTATAGTGTACGAGTCTTAGGCGAGTCCTTCCTGCTAGGTTGTTATGGAGTTTTGGGGTAAGTCCAAGACCTAGTGTGTCCTCTCACTTTCATTTATCATATATATGTATGTATTATTTTCAATTTTTTTTAAGGGTTTGGGCCAACTCTTTGGCTTATGGGTCGAGTGCTCCAAGCATGAGCCAGTCTATCTCAAGACGATTTCCCTAAAGTAGCTCCAAGAGAGTAGACACAACCTCCATGCTCCATAAGTCATAGACCTCTTGGCAAATCTCTGCAATAATCACACGTTTAATGATAGAAGCCTACATGCCTATATGGATGGTGCCCACAATTAATCAAATGCAACACAATGGATGGAGTTCTACTACAAAGGCTTACATAGCCTAATTGTATGGTGCTTATAAAGTATTAAATGTGAGAAGATAGGCACAATGCTTGGGGCAATCGTACCTTGTTTGCATTAGAAGATCATACTGATCCCGAGCCCATAAAACCCAGGATAAGGTGTCTTAGATTACAGGTTATGAGTTGATTAAGCCTTGAGACCTTACATATAAATAGTCGACTTTTTTCTTTGGATAGTATGCAAAAAAATATAGCCTAACATACTCTTTACTTAAATTAACTTTTGACTCTCCACTACTTGAGATTCACTTAAGCATTGTAATAACCTTGCTTGATAACCCCCAAGCTACTCTACTCACAATACCCTTGTTTTGTAGGCCTATTATGCTCTCTTAAAGGCCTTCCAATCTAGTTACACCATTGGTTATAATATAAGGATGGCAACAAAACCAAACTTTCAAGTTATTAATAGATATAAAATTTATGGTTATACTTGAACGAAAAAAAAAAGTTATGGTTATACAATTCAATAATACAAACATTTTAATATGGATGATCAATAATTTTTCTAAAGGAGTATTCATGTAGTTAGAGCTTAATCTTGCGTGGATGGATGTAAGTTTTACACTTTGTAACATATAGATTACATAGTTAAGTCTGAAATAATTAATACAATCTTAGCTCGATGGTTAACTAAAGACTCAACTGGCAACTTAACCATTAGGGAAGTTTATGCGAAAGAGTTAGTAATAAACTTGCATTTTACTATCTTTTCGAGATCTTGCATGTATCAATTGCATCATGACAAACTCAAAGAGAAATAAAATGATACTTCCTAAATTATTGTTATTTCTTTTAAGATATATTTATGTTTGCTAGTTAATTTTAACAAAATCTAGAGTTTATGTGATTATGTTATTTATGATTTGGAGTATAGATGAGTATAAGTTATGGAGAGAGCATAGAACTGGGAAAAAAATGCTAGAAATGTCATAATTATGAATATAAAGTGTTGTTTTAATTTTGCAAGTTGTTTGAGTAGGTAATGCAAATTTTTTGGACTAAAGAGCAAGTATAAACAAAGAGATAATGTTAATTTTGATACCTAAACTAAGATTGAATTTCTAATTAACTTCTTGAACATTGGAATTATTGATTTCATTACTTCAATTGTACCATTCGAGGTCACGAAGACATTTTCACTTAAGTCCCATGCTTCTCCTTTTATCTAGTTGGGATTTCCGATTAACGAGAGAGGAACATATACCATAAGTCACTTATTTTAGTCATAAATGCCAATAAGGATGTTATGTGGCTTCATGTACCATTAGTGACAATTCTTTTTGAACAATTGGCATTAATAATTAAAAGAAGCGACTTGTGATATGTGTCGCTCTCTCATTGGTCAAAAGGTAGTCTAATTGGATAAGTGGAGATAGATGGAGTTAATTGAGGTAGTGTCACTAACTTCAAAAAGTACAATTGAGTACTGAAATTGACAGTTTCAAAATTCAGATAGTCAATAAAAAAATCAACCAAAATTCAAGCACTGAACACGATATAATCACAAAATTTATTGTTGATCATAATTTTATGATCTTTCATTTGCTTGATTATAAATTTGTATTAATATTTTTTAAACTCATGAGTCAAAGTCATGCTATCATCTATGGTATTAAAGAGATAATTTTTTCAACATATGTTGCATTTTAGGAAGTTTTATTAGAAAAGATAAGAATTTTATCATTTTCCCTAAGATACACATGGAACATTTGACATAGAAATGTCCTAAATTATATTAATTATAGCTTTTTTCCTACTAAAAAAGAATTTTCTAAAACCTTTAATTTTATAAAACAAAGAGGAGTTCATGGCCATGATAGACATGAATAAAACACCATGCAACTTTACGTTAGAAGTTAAGGGAATGGGAATAGTAAGAGCTGAGATAGTTCGCAATCAGCTTTTAACAATATAGATTGATAGTGATCAATTACTCTCTTAATCAAACAAAAGGATCCTGGCTCGGAAAGTAAGAGATATGAATTCCTACTGTAAGTAAAATGCCATGCTTTAAGCATTGGAGTAATATATGCCATGTATGGTTGTCTTGTATGAGTAATTGCAATGTTCTAAACGTGGGTTGTATAGGACCCAGATATATTTATTCAAACAAGTAGCATATTTCTAGTCTTATTAAACAAAGAACTGACAAAACTTAAAATAACATTATTTGGAAGGGCTTATACCCAGAAGCTAACTTATTTCATGTACAAAAATAGTTGTCATTGTCCTATATTGCTTAAAACACATAACTTATGAGGATTAATCCTTTTGCAATGAATGTTTTGAACTTCAAAATATGGTTTTCACATAATTCTTGTATACCTCTATAGGTGTAAGGGTTTGAATGTGAAAGTCATGCATGTGCTGTGTAGGTATTATGCTACACGTAGCTAATGGAACACCTTGACTGATGCTTACGGGATGATCAAGTAATGAATAGTAGGGAAGAGGAGCGGGTGATCTCAATAAGACTCTAACATAGGATGTGATTAGTAGAGGAGTTTAATTGCATCAAACCCCACTATTTGTGATCAATGTATTTGGTATTCTTTACTAATTCAAGTGTTTGATCTTTTTGAGTAGGAAATAAGGCAGCATAACAATGTTGGATAGGATTCTCTTCTATCAAAATGAGTTAAGAGTAAGGTATTTATAGAAGTCGGCCATTGATCTCATTCGTTAGATTGCGATGATGATCAACGACTAAGATTGACCTTGCGTTTTGTGGACTTCAAATAGACTCTCCTTCATAGGTTTAGGCCCAATCCAACCCTTATTCCTAATGTATGAGCCAAGTTGGAAATAGATAGTATTGGGCAGGCCAATTCCATATACTCTAAGTCTACCATGCTAAATTTCCATTGATCATCTTAAATATACTTAGGTTAAACTCTCTAAGCCCTATCACTTTAGCTTAGAAAGTCAAACCCAATCAACTTGGACTATTGAGGTGTTTCTCTTAATATATCAAGAAATTAGGAGAATTTTGAAACGTTTTATAGGAATTGGTAGGTTTATTACTAGATACGTTTCCTCCTTAACAAATTTATATAGGGATTCAAGATAGAATTTAAATCAATTGCTTCATAAGGAGGAATGTCTTCGGAGAATGAAATCAAAGGCAAGATAGATAAGGGACGGGGAATGAAACATAAATAATTATAGCTCACTAGTTCTAGAAGGACAAAGTGACGTATATCTGTGAGTGTATAATTTTTTCTTGAAGAAAATCTTTAAGCTAAGAAAGTGATGCTTGTATTATTTCAAATCCAATTCTAGAGGAATCTAGGTTAGATTATCTTAGTAAAATATTCAAAAACCTTAGAAATCACTTAGGAAGGATGGGTTATATTCATTTTTCTTTAGAAAATGTTTAGACATTATTGGTCCTTCTATGGTAGATCTTATCAACAAATATTTGAAACATGGAAGATTATTTGGCAAATTAGTCAAACTAAAATATGCTACTTCTTAAAACAATTGTTTATCGGGGTGGGAGGGAGAAGGAAGGATACTGTATTAAACAATTTTGGTCAACAAGGGCCTTGTATGACATTGTATAAAATAGTAAAAAAATTTTTAGTAAATTATGTAAGGCCAATATTTGATTCTCTTATGCATTCTATGAAAATGAACTTCATTTCTACAAGAAAAACAATTGATAATATTGTTATTATCAAACAAAAGAAAGGTAAAGGGTTAGATGATTGTAAAACTAGAATCGCAAAAATCCTATGACTTTATTGAGTGACGTTTTATACATTAAGTTTTAAAGAGTTCAATTTCCTTAAAAGTTCAACTAATTTAATAGACTAATGTATATCTAGCATAACCATGGAAGTCTTGGTAAAATGGGTATCCATTAACTCCATTCGATGTTAGAAGAGGAATAAGACAAAGAGATCCTATACCTCCATACTTATTCATTTTAAGTATGGAATTCTTGAGTAGATTTATAAAAAGGGAAGTCAATTTGGGAAATTTAGGTTCCTTTTAGAATCAAAGGAGATAGCTTAAAAATTTCTCATGGGGCTTGTGTATATGATATTGGTTTGTTTGTTAAGGCTATTAGAAATAATGTTGGGACTATTTAAAGAGTTATTTCCTTTTGTAACCATATTGGTTTTAAAGTAAATTGAGAGAAATCAACTATTTTCTTTAGAAGAAAACACCTGGCTTCAATAAGTAATGAGTTAATTAGGTCCTTAACTGTTAAGTAGGTACACTTCGACAGGAAGTCTTAAAACAGAAGCAATCTAATTAAATATTATTTTAGAAGATGCCAGAAAAGAAAAAGAACTTAGTTGGTGGAAAGCAAAACACTTTAAACAAGCTGGGAGAATGATTTTAGTAAAATTTATTCTAGAGCTATTGTTACATACTATATCCAAGTAGCAAAACTTCCATAAAGAATGATCTCTAAAATTATGCAATTATAAAAAAAATATTTGCAGAATGTAATCGAGGAATAAGAGTGTGATAAGTATTATGGTCTTATTACTAAGGCTAGAGCTCATGGCTTAATCAATTTGACTTGCAGGATTATCGGTGGTACTTCTTCTAAGAACTAGAGTTTATGCATATTGATAATAAGATTGTTTGCATTTGTATTATTGGAGAGATTACATCGGCATAACAATATGATGGGAAGTGATGTAGTATTGCATGGGCCTAAACCTAGGCACAGGCATGGGTCCAAATCGTGACTTGACCCAAAACTGCCTTGCTAGGTCCAAGACCCAGTACGAACCTGACAGTGTATGTTGGACATGTATAGCCTAACCACCAGGTTAATAAATTTAAGTTAGGTTAACCGGCAAAACCCTTTGACTCGATGGTTCAACAATTACCAACTTAAAAAGAAAAAAAGATGAAAGAAAGAAAAGAATAAAAAGTGGTAAAATAAAATAAATTTAAAATTAAAGAATGAATAATAATGAAAAGTAAAAATTTCAACTAATTTAATGTGGATAGGAAAAAAACAATTTGCTATTCACAAACAATTAATGCATTATTATTTACAATAAAGCAATAAATATAATTTTAAAAACTTCTCTTATTTAATATATATATATATATATATATATATATATACTTTTATCAAAAGATTAATCTTGTTCTTGATAATATAGGACTTACTTTTGTTTTTTTTTTTTTTAATTTTCTTTGTAACCTTTATATCTTTTGTCATACGTTGCTAATATGACAATTAGATTAAACATAACTGTATATAAATAAGTGCATATACTTGATAGTTATTTTGTAAAATAGGCTAAAGATAACATTTGTCTTGAGCTTAAATTATTTTAATTTAAAATATAAAATTTAGTTTATTTTTTATGTTTTAAATTAAGTTTTTTGAAAAAGGGATGATATACAATTCCTTAAATTGCTGGTTGAACTAGTAGGTCTAAGGAATTGGCTTGTAAACCAATGCAATGGGTTTGGGTCTAATTCCCCATTTTGAAAATTGAGAATTGATAGGTTTAGATAGGTCAGAATTATACCTTGGTCTACAGGGGCAATGCAAACAATTTACATGGAGGACTTAAAATTCGTGCATGACTTATTTTACTTTATTATATTAATGTTTCGTAAATACTTTATTTTTGCTTTCCTATAGTTTTAGAATAAGAAAAGTAGTCCTACTTTAGAAAAAAAAAATAGAAAATTTAGGAAAAGAAAAAAATGGAAAAATAAAAAAAAATAGGAATAATAGATTTTTAGGTTTTTTTTTATATGGTCAAATAACATGTAAGTGCACAATCATTAATATCAGACTTTATTTATTTAATTAATTATTTACCTATGTATGGGACTTGGTCTGTTTAGAATTAATTTTGGCTTAGACCTAGGTTTAGGACTTTACTTATTTATTTTATTTCTTATTATTTTTTTAGTATTTTATTTATATAGTAAAAATAAAAAAAAAAAGAGAGAGGGATTGAACTAAGTCTTAAACTTGGTTCATATGGATTGGATACAGGGTAAGGCCTTGATCAATTAGTTAATGGATAGGTGGGAGGGTAGTGGGGGGGTTACGCTGCAGCGCTTAGTTTTTCCACAATGCACAGTAGCATGTGCCTAACATGTGACCATGTGCCTTATTCTTCTCCTCTAGAATGCAAGAAGTGCAGTATGAGGAAAGGAAAAAAATTCGCGTGATTTTTTGATTTTATGGCTTGATTAAACTCATTTTTTAGCTAAATTTGTTCAAACGAAGTATGGGAATTAATTATAGACTTGGAATACTCTTGAATGATGTCCATATTATATCTAAGTTCATTTATTTTCTTTGTCAAAATAAGGTTTGAAAATAAAAAAAATTATTCCCATGCTTAGACCATTCGCTGCCGATTTAGCCTTTATGGATCTTTCCAAGATCACACTTACTTGGACTAGTATAAATAGGAGCTCCCCCATCCCCATTTGATCATCAACTCTCAAAGAAACCCATTACAAAATATTCGCCCAAATCCTTCTTCTTTCTACATAGCAGCCTTTCTCTCTCTAGGCGATTACTCGAGCTTGAAGTAGTTTAAGTAAAAACAGTCTCATGAATGGCTCCTCTAAGCTCCCAATCCTCCAACCCAACCATTCTTGGCCTCTACCATTCTCATCAAACCAAACCTCCTCAACCACCACGCAAATCTCCACCCACCACTACAGCATGCCCCAAACCAACATCACCATGATGCTCCTTGTACTTGAAACCCCCCCAACTCAACTTTGTTCTTACACTTAGCAACACCGTACATGTGTCAAAAACCATCATCGTTGTTGAACCAAACACAAACCACCACCAAAAAGCCACCGTAGGTAGTAGTGCTTTCCTTAGCCCTCAAAGTCCAATAAAACTTGCATAGAAATGCTTTTTCCCTCTCAAAAGTTGGCTTGAAACACTCTATAGGACATCCTCTGTGAGTCTCCTCTCTTTCCTTATGAATCAAGTCGAGTTGCCCAAATCGAACTCGAATTTGCGCCTTAGCTTTTCCTAGCATGTGTCCACTCTTCAGCTAAGGTTTGATTCCCTTGCATTGTATTTTTTTTTCTCTCTCTTTAGTGTTGTATTTTTTTTCTTTTTCTTTATTTTATCTTATTGTAATAAAAAAAAATAAAAAATAAAAAGAGGAAAATCTGAAAAAAGAAAAGAAAAAAAGAGAAAAAAAAGAAAAAAAAGAAAGAAAGGAAAGCTTTGTTTTATTTATTTATTAGGTATGCTTCATTCAAAAATAAGAAAAATAAACAAAATAAAATAAAAAGGAACTAAACATAATAATAATAAAAATAATAATAATAATAATAATAATAATAATAATAATAATAAAAATAATAATAATAAAAGTGTGTGTTTTAAAACTTCAAAAAATTAGTTTTACATAAAAGTTCAATTAATAAAACCCTTTCTAAAAATAAGACTCGTTCTTAGAATTTTTTCAAAAAAATAAATACCAATTTATGACACATTTTCTTTTAGGTGTTTTTCTTAAAATAAAATAAAATAATTAAAAATTCAAATCCAGTTGTTTCTTAATTTAAAATTGTTCAACAAATTAAAATTTTCATGAACAAACTACAGAAAGTCTAATCTCTATTAGAGAGTGCGTAGGTACCTATGAGACGACTTAAAATAGAGAAATATTTTTATTTTCCCTTTTGTAAATAATTTTGATTTGTTATTTTTGTACAAATAGAATTAGTTTATTGTGAATGTGTAATTAGCTAAATGGGTATTTTAAAAAAATAAATTTAAATTTGAAAAGTTGAAAGTAACACCTGTTAAGGGTTTAATAGGTTAGCTTTTGGACTCAAACTTCTAGTTTTCAAAACCTGTTTTAAAATTTGGTTTTTTATTAAACTAGTGGTTGGGTTAAAATCGATCCATCCAATTGATTTAACTTAACTTATTTTTTTTCCCGACTCAGGTTGTGTGATAACTTTGAAATTTTAAAATAAAAAAATTAATCTTTTCTTAACTCTTAATTAAGATTTAATATTAAACAGATTAAGATTTAATACTAATTGGGTTAAAGAAAATAATAAAAATCGAAAAAAAATTTAAACTCAACATATTTTATTATTTTATAGTATTTTATTAGTTAGTATAGATGGACATGGACAGTTAACAATATTGGCTAACATTGATAGTTATAAGCAATTAGCAATATTAGCTATTATTGGAAAGAGTCTTATTTTCATTTTATACTATTTTATCTATGCAATTGGGATTGGTAGGGTAAGCAAGGACCAATGAAGTCATACTTAAAGGAGTTGAATGGAATTGTGGATTAGTTAGTGGTGAAGATACATAAGCAAAAGAAGAAGATGAATTGTTTTACTATTTTCTACCTATAAATGTTTTAAATTAGATATAAATATTTTCAATTAGATAAAAAGGATGTTTGTAATTATGGTCTACTTAGGGAACTTAAATCTTTAAAATCTATGATGAAGAGCTAAGGTTATTATAATTTAGTGATATGAATACTTTATCTCATAGATGGATTGGGTTCAATTACCCTTTCTTTTAAAGTTGTAATATAATGTAGTTATAGAAAAAATCAATCTATAAAGGTAAATTGCATGGAATACCCCTTATAACTTTTGTAATTGCATGGGTATCCTTGTTTTTTCAAAATTGAACACTTACATCATCAAAATAGGTATAGGGCCTACATATTTTTTATTATTAAAAATAAAAAAAAATATTTTGAAATAAACACAGGCTTGGTTTTATTTTCATTTGTCTATACTATACGTATAAGACCTTACGTTGGTCATGGATGTTATTATAATCTAACGTCTGTGTTGTGTTATGTGATTTAACAAAAGAGAGTGTTGGTGATTATTGATGAAATAGGCCACCTATGTGGTAACTAGTGGATTTATATCAATAATTTATTCATTAATGTTAGAAACTCAAGGTTTTCAATATATGTATATTCTAAATTTTTTTATGCATTAATGAATCAAATATTCTAATATTCACACAGTTTAGAAAAGCATGGGATCTAACAAAAATAATATCCATCATATGAAATGAAAATTTATATATATTATATAAAAATTATGTGATCCTATTTGAACTTGATTACATTAATTAATTAACTCAAAAACTAAAACATAAATTATGTTTATTGCTAAGTATAAACATGGTAATTAACTTCACTGACAAGAAATATATTTCTAGATTAATGCCAAGTTGACTCAAGTTAGGTCAACTTAGGTAAAAAATTTAAAGGTTAGGTAAAAATTTAGATTTTTAGCTTGCTATATCATCAAATTAGATAATATGGCAAAATTATTATTACAAATAATTAAAAAATATGGGCTCTACATCTATTTCGAGGGTGTAAGTGCTCAATATTAATATATAGGGATGTCCATTTAATTATAAAAGTTTTCATTGGTATTCCATGCAATTTACCCGATTTATAATGGAGGCTTATGGCTTTATATCTTAACTTGCAAATAAATTATGCTTTATGTATTATACAATTTTATTTGAGAAATTTGCAAATAATGCTCCTAAACTTTGGTTTAAGTAAGAATTGATCACCCGAACATTTAAAGTGTGATTTTTGATCACCTAAACTTTGATAAATTAGCAATATAAAGGATATTTCCTTTTTTAGTTAAAAAAATCATACTATAATAAAAGTTTATGAAATCTTAAAATACACTTTAATAAGTTTAAAAGGTGTTTGCTCACAAAAATCAAAGTAAAGGGTTATTTTAAATTTTTGGAGGTTGTTTTGTTAATTTATTAAAGTTTTAGAAGTCAAAAACTACATTTTAAAAGTTTAAGAGCTTAATTTGTGCATAAATCAAAATTTATGGAAGTTATTTACATTTTTATCATTTTACTTTATGCTTAATGCAGTCATTTATTTACCGAACAAGATTACATTTAACATAGAATAAATTAATAACATTCAAGAAATTTTCTCATGAAAATTTCACGTAGAAGAAGTGGACACTTGAAAATTCTTACAATCATATTTATGATATAGTTGTTTATATGTGAAAATTTCACTTTACCCATTACCAAGTGCTTCACTTGTTACATCACTCCTATAGTTTCTTTTTTCCTATTTGAAAATTAAATTTCTTTTGGCTATGCTATTTGGCCATCTGCCATTGATAAAACAATAGGCATGAAGGATTGATGTCCGAGGAAGACAGAGATGGCGCAGTGGTAACCAGTTAACTAAAAGCCGCCTTTCTTTTTCCTCCCATTGACAACGACTGAAAACATCCTTATTACTTAGACAGTTAAGATGTCATCAAGACATCTTTTTTGTTTTGGTAATCATATATTCATTTCACAAAATCAAATGCGACATTTCCTCGGATGCTCTCTCTATGCGTGCATCTCTAGATGTCGCACTATCTCTTTCGATGCCCTTTCATGGTATGGGGATCGATATATCCATTATTTTCAATATCCACTTTCCTTAGTTACCCGTAAATTTAAAAACTCAAACAGGACGTTCAAAGTAAAAGTGAAATAAAAGCATATTGTTGGTTATAAATTTCCCTTTCTCCTTACGAGGGAAAGCAATACTCTCACAAATTTTTTTCTTTTTCTTTTTCTACAAACAACCACTTTAAACTTTAATTTAAGTATGAATATAACCACTTAAACTTTCAAATATTGTATATTACTATATTAAATTTTGATAAATTGATAACCATAAAAGATACTTATTCCTTTAGTTAAAAAGCACCTTAAGTTTAAGGTATAAGGGCTGTCAAAATATATTTTGACGAGTTCAATAAGTGCTTTTACACCGTGAAAAAAGTTTTAAAGAGGTTATTTATAGTTTTTGAAAGTTATTTGCTAATTTATTAATTTTTATGAGACTGCCTACAACTTTTTTAATTTAAAGAAGTATATCTAAACCTAGGTGAGGGATTATATGCAATTTTTCCCATTTTTTTTAATAGTATTTTAGTTTATGTATAACCATGAGAATAGCAGTATCATGAACACGAAAGGATGACATAAAACAAAGCTCAATGATGATTCAAATTTTCGATTGCGTGCAAACTTGTGGATAAAACCACTTGACCTTGAGCATCGAGATTCGACTTTTAATTTAACAATAATATTTCAGACGAAGAATTTATTAACGTCATCATATCGACAGATACCTATATTATCATCAGATCAGCCCAAACATTAAATTCTAATCCCCGATTAACGGCAACTAACCATATATAACTGAATCAACTTGCCAATAAGACGCAACGGAAAATGCAAATGAATTAAAAGTCTCTATTAACTAGGTCTAACCCGGAGAGGTCCCAAGGCCATCAAAATCAATCGACAGCATGTTGCCATCATTCTGCTTTATCCGAATATTCTGTTCTACATTATTCAATCAATTGAACCGATCAACCAACAATTATCCATGACAGACTAGCAACAAGTTTTATTAAAATATTTTAGGATCTGTAAATATCTGTCAATTATGTAAAGAGTATATTTAGAATATTTGTTTTCTATGTTTAGAAGGTATTAGAATATTTTAGGATATGTAAATATTTATCAATTGTGTAAAGAGTATATTTAGGATATTTGTTTTCTATATCTAGAAGCTTGGTTAGTGCGTCTATGTTGTATATATATTGACCCTCTTTGGCCCTTGATATGAACAAAATCACATAAAAATTTTCTTCTCAAAATTTATATAGTATTAGAGCCTGATTAAAAAAAAAAGAAAAAACGCTATGACTAGCGAGGGAAAAAAACCAGCCTCCCCTTACCTGTTGACTTCGAGTGATAATCCTGGTAATATAATTACTCCGGTACAATTAAAAAGAGACAATTATGATGACTTAGCTCGAGCGATGCGAATGTCGTTGAGGGCCAAGAAGAAATTCAGATTTATTGATGGAACGATTAATCAACCTGCTGATGATTCCACTGAATTAGAGGATTGGTGGATTGTGAATTCAATGTTAGTTTCATGGATGCTCAACACAATCGAGCCAACACTGCGATGCGATTTACCATAACATATATGGAGATTGTAAAGGATTTATGGAAATTTATCAAAGAGCGATTCTCTATCGTTAATGGACCTTGTGTTCAGCAGATCAAGGCAGAACTTGTCAACTGCAAATAGAGAGGTCTATCGATTATGACTTATTATGGGAAATTGAAACAACTCTGGAAAGAGCTTGCGAATTATGAGCAAATTCTCATTTGCCGTTGTGGAAGATGCAATTGTAATATTGCAGTTGAACTTGACAAGAAACGAGAAGAAGAGAGGCTTCATTAGTTTTTGATGGGGTTGGAAGATGCATTATATGGAGCAATTCGTTCCAATATTTTGAGCATAGAACCATTGCCAAACTTGAATAAGGCACATTTGTTGGTGTGCCAAGAAGAACGTATTAGAAACATCTCACGAGGGAAGGAGGAACATGGAGAAGTTGTGAGTTTTGCAGTGCAGACCAATAGAGGAGGGCGAAAGTATAAAACAGAAGTAAAAGACAAATCTGCCATTTGCTCACACTACAAACGAGAGGGACATGATTCTGAAACTTGTTTTCAGCTTATTGGATATCCGGAATGGTGGGGTGACCGACCCAAAGGGGCTAGATGTGGATGAGGGGGATAGAGTGCAGGGCATGGACAAAGTAATACGCCAAAGGTGAATACAGCCCATGTAATTGGGCAGCCATCATCATCAATGGTAGCAACGGAAGAAACAGCTTCTGGGACCTTGACAGCAGAACAATGGTCATTCTTTCTCAATTTGTTGAACACGTGCAAATTGAGTACTAGTGAGAAGATGAATGGTAAGGATAATCTGAATTGGATTATTGATTCCGGTGCTTCACAACATATGACGGGTACTTTAGAATGTTTAACAAATTTGAAAGAAATTGTGGCATGTTTAATTGGATTACCTAATGGAGAGCAGGTGATGGCATTGAAGGAGGGATCGGTTTGCTTGGAAAAACATATCAAACTAGACAATGTTCTCTATGTTCTAAATTTGAATTGTAATTTGATATCTGTGTCGCAATTGCTTGATGACTTTAATTGTAATGTCCAATTTATTGATAAAATTTGTGTTATACAGGATCGCATCTCGAGGATGGTGATTGGAGCGGGTGAACAGTGCAAGGGACTTTATTATTTGAAGTCAACAGTATCAGTTCAAGGATGCAAGACAAGCCATGTAGATTCTTTTGAATTATGGCATAGGAGGATGGGGCATCCGTCTGCAAAAATTGTAGAATCTCTTCCTCAAGTTGAATTTAGTAATAGTTCAATAAAGAATAAACCATGTGACATCTGTTTGAGAGCTAAACAAACAAGAGAAGTTTTTGTTTCTAGTGACACTAAAGCAAATGAAATTTTTGAATTAATTCATTGTGATTTGTGGGGACCTAATCGTGTTAATGCTTCTTGTGGGGCCTCGTATTTCTTTATTATTGTTGATGATTTTTTTGGGGGTGTATGGATATATTTGTTAACTGAAAAAACAGAAGTGAAACTTGTCATGCGTAATTTCTTTGCCATGACTAAAAGACAATTTCAAAAAGATGTGAAGATAGTTAGAAGTGATAATGAGACTGAATTTGCTTGCTTACATAACTATTTTTCTGAAAATGGAATTTTACATCAGACCTCATGTGTAGGAACACCTCAACAGAATGGACGTATTGAGAGGAAACATCATCATATTTTAAATGTGGCTAGAGCTTTAAGATTTTAGGCTAATCTTCCTATCAAATTTTGGGGAGAATGTGTTCTGACGGCTGTATATTTGATCAATTGGACTCCTTTTAAGTTATTAGGAGGAAAGACTCCTTATGAGATATTGTTTGGCAAACTTTCTATTTATAATCACATTCGAACTTTTGGGTACCTGTGTTATGCTCGGAACTTAAATAAGGAAAAAGACAAGTTTGCTAGCAGGAGTCAACGTTGTTTATTTGTAGGATATCCTTTCGGAAAAAAAGAGTTGGAAGTTTATGATCTTGATACAGGAAAATATTTTGTATCCAAAGATATTGTGTTCTCTGAATCTGAATTTCCATATGCTGATAAGGAAGGTGTGCAACTAGATCTTGTACAAGGTGCTTCTTTCGATATCACCAATCATTTTAATGGTGAATTAAATGAAGAAGACGAAAGTAAGGTACTTGAGAATTCGATTGTGACTCAAAGTGATAATAATGACAGGGAGGGGGGGTATCATTGAAATCTTGGGTGAATTTGTTCCAGAATAACTTGGACAGGGTTATAGAACAAAAGAAGCTTCTACTTGGCTGCGAGATTTTGTGACATATACTGCACAACAAATAAGTCCCTCTGCATGTTCCTCCAATCTAATTTTGTCCACAGGTATCTCCTATCCTATAGCACATTATGTAAATTATGACAAATTTTCTCCATAACGTCATTCTTTCTTAGTAGCTATGACAACTGAAAAGGAGCCTGTTTCTTATATTCAAGCCATCAAAGACATTCGATGGAAAGAAGCTGTGATGAAAGAAATTGAGGCACTTGAGGCAAATGGGACATGGACTGTGGAAGATTTGCTACAGGGAAAGCAAGCTATAGGCAGTAAATGGGTTTACAAGATCAAATATAACTCAGATGGTTCGGTTGAACGTTATAAAGCTCGATTGGTGATTTTTGGCAATAATCAGATTGAAGGAATTGACTACAATGAGACCTTCGCTCCTGTTGCAAAAATGGTTATTGTACGTACTTTTCTTTCGGTGGCAGCAACAAAAGGATGGGAACTCCATCAAATGGATGTTCATAATGCATTCTTGTATGGAGATTTAGAAGAAGAGGTGTACATGAAGATGCCACCTGGGTTCTCTACTCAACAGCCTGGCAAAGTTTGTCGATTACGTAAATCACTTTATGAGTTATGACAGGCCCCCCGATGTTGGTTTTCCAAATTGACAACTGCATTAAAGCGGTATGGATTTCTTCAATCTCAATCTGATTATTCATTGTTTACTTTAAATCGAGACAAGATACATTTGAGTATACTGGTGTATGTCGATGATCTTGTTATTGTGGGGAATAATGGAGTTGCCATTCAGAAGCTTAAAGATTATTTATGCTACTGCTTCTACATGAAAGATTTGGGAACATTAAAGTATTTTTTAGGAGTAGAGGTAGCTCGGAATCAAGAAGGAATTCTTCTTTGCCAATGCAAATATGCTTTGGATATTATCAGTGAAGCTGGATTATTGGGTGTTATACCATCTGGTTTTCCCATTGAACAAAATTATCATTTAACCTTAGCAGAAAATGCATTGTTGGTAGATTTAGAGAAGTATCGGAGACTGGTAGGAAGACTGATTTATTTGACTCTTACTCGACCTGAGTTGTCCTACAGTGTTCATATTTTGGCACAATTTATGCATCAACCAAGAGAAGCTCATTGGGAAGCAGCTTTGCGCGTGGTTCATTATTTGAAGGGCAATCATGGACAAGGAATACTTTTACGAGCTAATAGTGATCTTCAGTTTTATGCTTATTGTGATTCTGATTGGGGGAGTTGTCCTTTAACTCGACGATCTCTTATTGGATATTTTGTTATGTTAGGGACTTCTCCCATTTCTTGGAAGACTAAAAAGCAACATGGCTACCATTGTGTGTGAATTGAAATGGTTAAAGGATCTTTTGCTGTCTCTCGGTGTTGTACACTCTCATCCTATGCTGTTGTATTGTGATAGTCAAGCAGCTTTACACATTAGTGCAAATCCCGTGTTTCATGAGCGAACAAAGCATATTGAAATTGATTGTCATTTTATTCGTGATGAGATTCAACATGGACATGTTCAGACTGCTTATGTACATAGCTCTGAGTAATTCACTGATATTTTTACTAAGGCATTAAGGACACAGCAGTTTGGGTATCTTCTACTTAAGTTGGGGGTTTGCAATCTTCACGCACCAACTTGACCCCTAACTTGAGGGGGGGTATTAGAATATTTTAGGATCTGTAAATATCTGTTAATTATGTAAAGAGTATATTTAGGATATTTGTTTTCTATATTTAGAAGGTATTAGAATATTTTAGGATCTGTAAATATCTGTCAATTGTGTAAAGAGTATATTTAGGATATTTGTTTTCTATATTTAACAGCTTGGTTAGTGCGTCTATATTGTATATATATTGGCCCTCTTTAGCTTGTGATATGAACAAAATCACACAGAGATTTTCTTCTCAAAATTTATAAGTTCCATAATGAGAGGCAAAATTGAGGAATATATAGACGGTAGATTAACGGTGTTTTATAAATATAAATAATTGTTATATTTGTCAATTTATAAGGACAACTTTATATTTTATCAAAATCTATTATAACAATTTTTTATTTCTTATTGTATCAATAACTCGTACATTTGAAATATTTTAAAGGATAAATATCACCAAGAAAAGTGTGCGTGTGTCTGTGTGTGTTTTTTTTTTTTTTTATACTGTCATTTGCCCAGCATGTTTGAACCGATATTAAAATACGTTTCACCACATTTTTTTATAATATTAAAAATTTGTGAAATTGTTAGACACCGATTAAAAATAGAATTAATACTATATAAATTGTAACAAAAATAATTATTCATAAATTGTCACTAATCTATAGCCTCTATTGCTTAATTGTTTTTTCATATGATGGATGCATCTAAATCACATGTAGATACAGCTATCATCCGGAATAGTCGTCGAAGGTATTTCGTATACGATCGTTGTCGGATTTTCTTGAGGATGTCAATGTGTTCCGTCTAAGTTTCCTTCATCGGGATAACGAACAGAGCACTAGCTATTAAGAAAAGGTAAAAAAACAAAAAAAAAAAAAAATGGAAAAGCCAATGCAGGAATTTGTTTTAGAAGGATAAGGATGTTGGAACACTGCTGAATACAAACAGCAGTCTAATGGAACAATGAAACAACAAAGTCAAACAAGAATGACTCAAACACTTTATATCTTTCACCTTTTATTTACTGTATTTGATTCTCACTAGCAGTACACTTATACACACACACACAGTCCATGCTACTGCCTATTCTCATTGCACACACACTCAATTTCTTGCACGCACATCTATTCTACACTACTAGCACACACTATCTAATATACTACACATATATGATCTGATTTTAAAACACTGCACATACATGGTTTCTCTTTTCCTTTTTTTATCTATCTATTAACTAACACTGCTCACTACTTATACTACTAGACATGATAGGATGTTGTTGGTTGCACCATAAGATCCGTATTACACTATTCCAATACACTCTCTTAATACAGATCACAACACATCAACGATTCAACTCCAAGCATCTGCTGCAACTTCTTATACTGATTAGCTTTCAATGCTTTTGTTAAAATATTAGCCACTTGTTGTTCTGTAGGATAATACTCCAGCTCTAGGTTTCCATTATTTACTTGATCACACAAATAATGAAACCTAGTTTCTATATGTTTGCTTTGCCCATGTGCTACTAGCTTCTTGGCTAGTGTAATTGTTGACTTGTTGTCTACAAATATTACCAATAGCCTTTTCACAGCAACCTTCATCTGATCCAGTAGTGAAGTTAACCAAATGGCTTAACATGCACTACATGCAACATACACATACTCTGCCTCACATGAAGAAAGGGCTACAATCGGCTGCTTCTTTGAACACCAAGTGAACATTGTCTTGTTGTATTTAAACACATAGCTGCTTGTGCTCTTCTTATCCATTTTATCTCCACACCAATTAGCATCCAAATATCTAACTACATCTCCTTCACTTTTGCTAACACCCTTGTGAAACAGAACTCCATAATTTGATGTACCTTTTAAGTATCTCAAGATACGTTTTGCAGCAACCAAATGTGAGCTTCTAGGATCTTCCATGAATCTACTCACCAAACCCACTACATAGCATATATCAGGATGATTGTTACATACAAATCTTAATGATCCTATAATTTGTTTAAAGAAAGTAAAATCTACCACCTTCTCATTTTCACACTTCACAAGTTTAACTCTAGCATCTAGTGGAGTGTCAACTATCTTGCAATCAAACATGTTGAACCTTTTCAATATGTCCAATACATATTTTTTCCGATGCATCATAATTCCATTCTTTACTTCAACAAATTCAAGCTCTAAGAAATAAGACAGCACACCTAAATTTGTCATTTCAAATTCTTCCTTCATTACTCCCTTAAACATTTCAATCTCTTGAACATCACTGCCTATTACTAACAAATCATCAACATATAGGCATACTACAATCATACTTCTATGCCCTTCACTATATTTAACCCTCACATAGACTCTATGCTCATGTAAACATTTTTCAAAACCCTGTTGATGCAAAAATGAGTCTATTCGTCTACTCCATGCTCTTGGTGCTTGTTTCAAGCCATATAAGGCTTTCCATAACCTGTAGACTTTATGTCCTTGTCCCTTAACTTTAAACCCTAGTGGTTGAGTCACATAAACTTCTTCCTCCAATGGTCCATTAAGGAATACTGACTTCACATCTAGTTGAAACATAGGCTAAGATTTGCTACACATAATAGCAACTTCAAGTCTTATTGTTTCTATTTAAGCTACAGGTGAGAACACATCTTGATAGTCCATTCCTTGCTTTTAGAGGAATCCTCTAGCCACTAATCTTGCTTTATAATTTGCAACATCACCATCAGGTTTTAGTTTTGTCTTATAAATTCATTTAATATCAATGGGAACCTTATTTTCCGGTAGTTCAACGAGCTGCCAAATTCTATTTTTCTCAATGGATTTAAGTTCTTCTTCCATAGCATTCAACCATTTAGAATCATTTAAAGCTTGATTAATTCCCATCGGCTCTAATACCACTGTTGGAACATTGCTTCTCGATGTGCTATTCGCTGGGCATTAGATGGATTTTCAACTGGTTCTTGAACTCCATACGTGATTATTTCTTGAACCTCTTGGAACCTAAATATGACCTTCATTTATATGCTCCATTTTTCGTAATTCTTACAGTCCAAGACTGGCAAGGATGCTATCAAGTTCCCTGACGTATTGGCCATGCCACCTCAACACTGTCTTTTCTTGCTTCGCACTAATACGATGGATCTTTTAGTATTGGCTTTGATGCCACTATTAGAACACTGCTGAATACAAACAGCAGTTTAATGGAATAATGAAACAACAAAGTTAAACAAGAATGACTTAAACACTTTATATCTTTCACCTTTTATTCACTGTATTTGATTCTCACTAGCAGTACACTTACACGCATACACACAGTCCGTGCTACTGCCTATTCTCGTTGCATACACACTCAGTTTCTTGCACACACATCTATTCTACACTACTAGCACACACAATCTAATATACTGCACATATATGATCTGTTTTTAAAACACTGCACATACACAGTTTCTCTTTTCCTTTTCTTTTTTTTTTTTTATCTAATTGTTAACTAACACTACTCACTACTTATATTACTAGACATGATAGGATACTGTTAGTTGCACCATAAGATCTGTATTACACTATTCCAATAAAGTATACTATTCCATGGTTAAATAGGTTTATTTTTCCACACGTATGAACTGTGTTCAATGAGTTATAACTAATTACAAATATATAATACTTCTGTATAAAGTGATAGCAATTAATTTTCAAAGCCAATGCTGGTTTGTAATATAGCTAAGGTTTGTTTGACCCTAATATAATTATACTAGAATGGCTATACCCTGTCAACATAAGGAAAGTAAGATATGAATTAATAATTATTACTTGAAGTGTTGAAAGCAACCTCAATTTATCATATTTGTACTGCGATGGGTGCAAAATGCATAAGAAGATTACTGAAATTTAATGGATGAAAATAATATTTCAACGCCACACTAAAAGCAATAACTTCGTTTTCTTTTTGTCCCCTACAAATTCCCTACAAATTAATTAAATAAAATAACTAATTGTAGTATGTAACTATTTCATTAAACTTCTAAATGCATTTCATAGGGGTATCTAAATTTTGACAGCTTCCAAGAAGGCTTTAATAAGAGTAACAAGTTACGTTAATTGTGATGAATATGGTCAGACTCGGAGCAGGGATTTGGATCGGACATGTAAAAGGGTAGGATTTTTTTTTTTGGTCATCAAAATATTGATTTGATTAAAACTTAACCCACTTTATACATCTAGTTATGTAGAGATGAGTCTATATTAGAAATATAACAAACAAAGTCCTCTTCAAGTAGCCTTAGGAGAGAGAAAGGGGTCTTCACACGCCAATCTAATGGACACATTCTCTTCCCATAATAGTAGGCCACCTAATCTGCAGCTTTATTAGTCGTTCTTTGTATAAAAGAAATTAAACACATAGTGTCTTCCATTGAGTCTTTGATACTTTGTGCCTTTAGATAATAAAGCAAAGTAACCTAAAGTAAGTTCTACGCCTATGAGTTCATTACTTTTGCCAATTGGTCATAATCTCCTCTGGTGGTGCACTCCACGAGGCATCCAACCAAAACAAGGACTCATCCAACTGTGTGACTTTTCCTGTGCTTATCACTAAGTTCTTTTTGTTTTTTCCTTTGTTACTAGATTAGCTTCCTCTATCTTTAATCTGGACTTTTCTATTCTTGTGAATGGACTCATTAGAAACCCTAGCTTTCCCTTTTCCTTTTGACTTGTCACTATAGTCCCCTACACATGCTTTCCTTCTTTCTACTGCATCTTCTCGTTCAGGAATCTGCAACCTAGGCTTAGAATCATCACTTTTCTTGGACAACTTACGCATCTCTTGAATCAAACAGTTACATCTCCTTAATACTTTCTCCAAATCTAGACTCTTCTCATCATATAAACAAGCACATCGTTCCTTCCATACTTCCCATGCTACCACACTCATCTGCCCTTTCTTACCAAGATTTTAGCTTTCGATCTACCCCCTTCCATAGCTACGCCACTCATCCATTTATAGAAACATTTAACCTTTTCCTTCTCTACCTGTATCCTAGGCACTCCCAACCATACCTGTGCCACCCAGTCACACAAGAGAATGGAATGTTCAATGCTTTCAATTTTGCCACACCAAACCCAAGATGGTGAGGCCATAACCTTTCTGGCGTAGAGGTTAAACATGGTAAGGTTTGAGTTTAAAGCAATCCTCCAAATAAAGTGTTGGACTTTATGTACTACAGGTAATCTCCAAATCTCCTTCCACATATCTTCTGTAAGTTGAAAGGATGATGATGGCTTCCATGGTTGATCTTCTTTTTATAGGGATAAGATGACAGAATAGGAGCTTGAGTGTTCAAATGGCCAGATCAACTTATCTTTGATATGCCTTAGCTGAACAGGTATAGCTCTTATAGCCTCTTTTTCTTTTTCTATTATTAAGTTCCTAAGTTGTCATAAATCTTACACTCCAACTTCTACATCGATAAATTTTATCGCTCGAGTACTAGGGTCTCCTATAATGTTACTTTGATTCAATCTATAGTCTGGTAAAGATGATATCCATCTATCATACCAAAACCAAAACCTTTCTCTAGAACTAATCTTCCATACTAAGCCTTTGAAAAGCCAGTCTCTACCTTCTAATATACTATGCATCCCCATGATCCCTTACTCCCACGCCTTGCATCTTTAAAATCTCTATCTAGGAAATAAAAGCCCTTCAAAAACCTAACCCAAAGAGACTTTGGTGAAGTCTCTAATCTCTAGGCAAGTTTCGTTTGTAAGGCTAAGTTGTAGATATGTAGATCTTAAATCCTATTCCTCTTACTTCTTTAGCCTTAGTCAATTTATCCCAACTTACCCAATGGATTTTCCCTTCTCTTCTTTTCTAACCTTACTAGAACATTACAACTAGTGAGTTAACCTTATTACACCATTTAATCGGGAATCGAAAGCATGACATAGAGTACAATGGTATCACTATAGCTATTGACTTAATTAAAATTTCTTGCCTAACCTCACTTAATAGACTTTGTTTCTAATTCGAGAACTTCTTAACGATCTTTTCCTTCATAAACCTCAAAGCTTCTACTTTTGATCTCCCTTAGAGTGTTGGAAGCCCTAAATAAATCCCCTGGTCATCTATTGCTTTGATATCCAATTGCCTCTCAATTACATCTTTCAAGCCTACTACTTTATTGCTTTACATTAAAGTTGATAGTTTTAATGCACCACATAACCCAATAGATCCAACTCTCACCAAAACCATATTTCCTCAACACTTCTCTAAAAGGTTCCACTTAATCCTATCATAGGCCTTATTTATATCTATCTTTAGAGCACAAAAGCTTTTCTTGCCTTTCTTTAAATTTTTCAAAAAAATGTAACAACTCATGTGCAATTATCACATTATCATGAATCAGTCTTCCTGAGAGAAAAGTAATTTGATTTTTTGTAATAAACTCACTAAGAAAAGGTTTAAGCGTATTGACTAAAACTTTTGAAATGATTTTATACAAGAAATTGCATAGACTTATTGGGTGATATTGACTCACTCTTTTCGGGTTAGAGTGGTTGGGAACATACCTAACTCAAAAAACTAAGTGACTGCTTTGATGATTGAAGGATTTACTATATCTTAGCAACTTTGAAAAAACATACTAGAAAAACCATCTAGGCCAAGTGCCTTTAGCCTACCTAGTTGAAACACTACACATTTAATCTCATCAGCTATTATCAGGCAACACAAAACCTCATTTGTTTCACTTATCACCATGCTGTCCACCTAGTTAAGGCAATTCCCTTAATTTTGAACACCATTAGAAGTAAACAACTCTGAGAAATAACTCTTAAACTCAACTGCTATTAATCGTTCTTCTTCTATCCAGCACCTTGAATTGTTTATCAACCTTAGAATTTTATTACTTTATCTTCTTGCTATAGTAAAATGATGGAAGAAAGTTGTATTCAGATCTCCACACTTTAGCCAATGAACTCTAGAGCATTGGTGCCAAAACTACTCTTCCTTTTCCTAAAGCATATCTAACTTACCAAACAATTCCTCTTCTTCCTTGCAACCTTCCCTTACCTCCTTATTTTGTGTTATCATAAGTTAGCCCAAGATTTCTTCTATAGCAGATTTATTATTAGGAAAAACTTGTTTACTCCATTCCATTAAAGAATTCCTACATCTCCTCATATTCTTTAACATAGTAGCAATTGCATCCTCTTTAGCCCCATTGCTCCATCCCTTAGCTATGATATTTTTGCAATCCTCATTTGATAGCCACATGTTCTCAAATCGAAATCTCCATGCCGCCTTACTATCCTACCCATCCAAATTTATAACCAAGGTAATATGGTCTGATCTATTGGTTGGTTGATGAAAAATTTGACAATGAGGGAACTTCTCAATCCACTCCATTGATCCCAATCCTCTATCAATCCTTTCTTTCACTAAGATTCCATTAAACTGTCTATTTGACTAACTACACTTTGGTCTTTTAAAGCCCAAATCTTGCAGATTTGTGTCAAAAATCATGGATTGAAAACCATTTATTAATCTTACTTCTTTCCTATTCCCACTCGATTTCTCATGATCTTATATGGCATTAAAGTCTCCAATACACAACTATGGTTCTGTAATAGCAACTACTTTTTGTCTCAACATGTTCCATAATCTCATTTCTTTTATCAAAATTTGTATGAGAATGAATCTAAGTAACCTTCCCTAAGTAGCTGCCATCTTGATATTGTATTATAGTATCAATAAAGTGAAAATTTTCTTCCAAAACATCAACATGAACCCCATCATTCCACCACAAACCTAGGCCAATAGTAAGGCCTAGTCTCTAGACATAAAAATGTCTTCTATACCTCTACTGATTTTAGATTTTTTCTCTTTTATTTTTTGAATTTTTTGTCTCCATCAAGAAAATAATTGATGGATTAAATTTATTAATTAAGCCTTTTAGGTGTCAAACTATCTTAGGAGGCCCCAACCCTTAATAGCTCCAATTCATAAAGTTCATGGATCCCTTATGGCTATTCCAGGCTAGCCACCATTACCTATATTTTCACAACAGCTAATTGGGACTTCAACCCAAGTTCCTTCTATTTCCTTAATCACTTTAGTCACATACACTACCATTGATTTCTTTACGCTTCTTCCTTTCTTTTTTGTTGCTTTTTTGGGCTTAATTTTTGGATTATCTTATATTCTTGCACTAGAGACATTAGTAGTAAAAGCAATGTTATCCTAAAGCACAAACTCTTCCCCTTTTAGCTTTTTATTCCTCTCCTCTAAACATCCCTACTCATCTATTTCTCTTTTCAAGTTTAACTTATGAAAAGAAGTAGTCATTTCCTTCACTAGGGTTGGAGCAGCAATCTAAAGATCTCCCTATATTAGCTTGCTGGTTTTTTGTTGAAATATCATACACCAAGTCCACTTCAACTCCTATAGTATTGCTTAGAGAAAATAGGTCAGTGTTATGGTTTGGTTTATTGGTTGCATGCGATTTAGTTGATTCATTTTTTTTTGTATTGGCATTCAAAAGTTTGGGATGTAAGAGTAGGTTATCGCTCTTATGTATTTGGGTAATTTGTGGAAATTACCAACTGTTTCTAGAAACTTTGTTGCTTTAAGTTCGAAATAGGTATAGGAGTGTTTATGGTTGATAGCAAAATATTTGGATCATGAAGGGTTTGATCACAATCTTGGTTATAAAGTGATGGCTTGTTCAATTGAGGTTTTTTTTTTTTTTTATGGGTATGTTGTGTATTTTTCGGTTGTAATTGGTTCCTTTAAATATGGGTATGTGTTCTCTTTCCCAGTGCACAAGCCATCACTCAATCCCCACTCCTTTCTTACCATCCATTCCTTTATTACATTAGCCCTCATACCACTTCCAAACTCTTCCTCCATACTAACTTCAAAGTAGCAACTCTTATTGAAGTGTCTCAACCTCCCACACTTAAAGCATCAGTCATTTAGCTTTTAATATTTAAACTAGATCTTATATCTATTTCCGTTTCCTCTTGTGATCCATAACTGTGATTTCAAAGGGTTTTCATATTTTGTTCTCACCTGAACCCTAAGAAACCCTCTCTTTCCCTTAACTCCAACACTAATGGTTCTACCTCCACTTTGTTCCCTAATTTAGATCCAATTATATGAGCATTATTAACAGACATTTGTTCCAATTTTAAACCATATATCTGCACCCAAAAAAAAATTGAATCCAATGGAATGTCTTCATTGTGACTACCATTCCTACATAACCAATTAATGTCCCATTACTGCCTACAGGCTCTCTTTCAACAAATTCAAGCTTAGTGATCTATCTTTAACCCTTATCGAAAACAAATTTGGCCTAATCTGAGACACCACCGGATCTCCATACACTTACCATGATTTCTTTGGAATGGATATAACAGCACGCTTATTAAGAATTTTGTCTTATGTTACCTTAACTACAATTAAGAACTCTTCTTTTACTTCAAAATCAGTATTGATTTCTTGATCTAGCTCTTTTATGTGTGTTTTTGCAGGTTATTAGGTCTTAGTGGATGACTCAAACAAAGCAGCAGCCATGACAATCATGAGTCTGAAAGACCTAAGAAAAATAAGTGTGAGAATGAACTGAAGAAGCTAGCAAATGCACAAATGAAGACAAAACACTACAACTAACCAAATAGGTCTAGAAAACAGAATAACAATGAAATGAAGATCTATATGAATTCATTTTCTCATCATTTTCATTTTTTTCTTTTTCTTTTTAATGTATACTTACCTAAAATGGAAAGAGCAAAGCATGATGATTGGATGTAAGATGTAATGATGATTAAGAATAGCAGGTTATAATGATTGTATAAACGAAATATGGGTTAATTATAGATTGCAGAAATGGATGATATGGAGAATTAGTGAGTTTATTAAAGAAACTGTAGGCATCTTAATGAAATGATTCAAAAATAGTGACAAAAGCACAAAAGGTATGAGCAAGGAATCTCTAACTTCCTAAACCATGCTCATAAGAGAATTTTCTCTCTCTAAGAAACAAAGACAGAGAACTTCCGTAAAAGGGTTGGAGTTAAGCAGTTGACCTAAGGTTACTAAAAATATGAAAATAAAACTTATATTTTAATTATAAAAAAAATAAATATGAAATTTCTCTTTAAAGCCATAATAGGATCAAATTCTTTATATTAGACATACCAATGAAAAACATAAAAAAAGGTCATAGTAACTGGTGATTTTAAGTTCCTCAGTGCTTTATGTTGAAATTGCATTTTCTCATCATTTTCATTTACAAGTTTGATTGAAAATTGAAATTTATTATTCTAAGGTTTTATTGTATGTAGATTTAAGGAAAAATAGTGATTAAGTTTAATCACGTCTGAAAATATAGAGTTTTTAATAAATTAAGGAAAATTGAGCATGATTAGAACTAGAAATAAATAGGCTTAGGAGTGTAGTTTAGAGCTCAAATTTTTTCCTGTAGAATACTTAAGTGATATAGAACAATGCTATGAAGCCATTTTTTTAAATTTAATTTTCAAAATTTTTAAGTAAATTTTTAGCCCTAAAATGATGGAAAAATTGGGTAATTTTGGGTTAATTAGGTGATTAAGTGATTAATTACTGATTTAGATAGTAATTAAATATTTAGGGATGTTAATCTCTAATGTGGAAACCTAATCCTAACCTTAGGAGTATTAAGTGTAATTAATGAAGGAATTATGTGGTAATTGTAGGAAATTAGGAATATGTAGAATTTGAAATTTAATAAATATAAAAAATTAGGTTTATTTAGACAATATAATAATAAAAATCAGTATATAATAAATCTGAAACAAAATTTAATTTTAGATAATTGTATAAAAAGAAGTAAGATTTTCTCACATCGGGAATAAATTCGATACCCCAATTAGGATTAGCGTATATCGAATAGTTTAGAATACTTAATTAAGACCCAATATGATATTAGAATACTCGAGCTTAATGTGATTAATTTCACATTAGGATTCGAATATATTTAAGATTCCAGAATCAAAATTAGAATCTAATTTAGAAATCGAACCTCGAAATAAGGTAGAATGAGTCATTAGTAAATAATAGGTATATATAGAGAAATGAGTTAAATTATAACTTAGAAAATGAATCATTAAAGTATAAGTACTAAAAAGACTTATTTATATTATAGGATACCTAGAGATGAATCGGCTTGCAATTAAGTGATCGGACGACTGAGAATTTCAAGTAAATTGGGTTATTAGTTACTGTATTAGAGTATTATTTTATGGTACTCGAAGACTTAAGATTGTGTATGATTATGATTATAAGTAGTTTATGCATGTGTTTAAGTATCTGAATTCAGGCTAAAATTTGTAATGTGATTGATTTTGTATTATGATTAGATTGGTGTGAAATTGTTTGAACACCCTAAATACAATTTAATCTTTTTCGACTATAATGACATAAATTGTCATGCATTGCAACCCTTTAGGGAATTATTAGGGTTTTCCAACCAAATACCAATACCTTCGATAAAGATAGCGCTGGATAGCAATTGGTGATTGAGAATTTCAAGTAAATTGGGTTATTACTTACTGTATTAGAGTACTATTTTATGGTACTCGGAGACTTAGGATTGTGTTTGATTGTGATTGTAAGTAGTTTATGCATGTATTTGAGTATCTGAATTTGGGCTAAAATTTGCAATGTGATTGATTTTGTATTATGATTAAATTGGTATGAAATTGTTTGAACACCCTAAATACAATTTAATCTTTTTTGACCATAATGACATAAATTGTCACGCATTGCATTGCAACCCTTTAGGGAATTATTAGGGTTCTCCAACCAAATACCGATACCTTCGATAAAGATAGCGCTGGATAGTAATTGGTCTTTTTCTCATCCTTAAACTAAACTAAGTGATAGGAGAGGAGGTCGCGGTGAGGATGAGGGCATTGGTTCGAAGGATAGTCTTAAGAGGAGCAGTGTCTCTATTGTACAAATCTGGATTTGGTTATGAGCTGTTGCATAACATGAAAACTCCTCAATCCGGATTAGGGTAGGTGAAATTTCTCTGATTTCACAACGGATCGGATTACGTTGTGTGATGACATTTGCTTGTTGCATTGCATGAAAATAATTGCTTGATAATCTTGTTTGTGTTTGTATTTGTATATTTTCATGAGTCTTCAATTCAACTTACTGAGCTGTAGTTGCTCATGCCCATATAGATCCTTTTGCAAGTCCTGATTTTTGAATACTTCGAGTGTTATGCCGCCTTACAACTATCTAGAGATTAGCTCTTTTGAAGCTTGGGGTGTGAGAATCAATTCGCTTAGCAGTGGATGTATAGTTAGAGTGTCCTTAATAGTTTAAGAATGAAAGATTGATAGTCGTTATGTAAATTAGTGAACTGTTATATTTATATAGAGTTTCTTGGGAAGTTCTATGGAAGTTACATATAATTTTGTATGTCGATCTAAAATTTGTGACAATTACTATAATTTTAGTTAAACATGTAATTAGACTGTTTATTTCAAAGTGAAGAGTCGTTGATACCTTGTGTAGATCATGTCTATGGTAAATACTGTGAGGCCAGTTATTATCATAAAATTGTTTACACGGTAGGATTGTTGCGATTCTGCGACTTTGGGGCATAACAACGACCTCTATATTTAATAAAGTGGAAGATACAAGAAAGGCCTAACTTACATTTAACTAAGCTAGATCAAGAAAAATAAAAAAATAAAGAGTTTGTCCCATGGTAGGGATGGTAGACAACATATAAGCACGATCCCTTCCTATTGGGGTCACATCCCGCTCAACTGACCTTAAGGATAGATCGTTCTAGAAATCAAGAATAAAATAATGTTAATGGACACATGTCGCATTATGATATGTCCATTTTGGTAACTCAGGTAAGGGTCATTAACATAATTAATAAGGGTAGTAAAAATACCAACAATAAAGTTAATTAGGTATGAAATTGGCGTTTTAGAAGTTTAGGTAGTATTTTTAGCTATTACGTAAAAATTTGAGTAGTATTTATACCATTTACCTTTATATTATTGTGTTACTTTTTATTTATTTTATCGTTTTTAATTTTTCTTTTACTTTTTGATTATTAAATATTTTTGAAATTTCCATTTTTTTCCAAATAATTAAATATTATATGTTATTATCTTTTTAATAAATTAATTATTTCAATTAATTAGATTGCACAATGCGTCATTCTCTAATAGAGACTTATTTGCAAATGTTTACAAATGTTGAAGACTTAAATGTAAAAAAGTAGAGGTTTAGGATTGAAATAGAAAAATAGTGAAGTGTGACTAAATTTGCATTCTCCCCTTTATTTCATTAGTCTCGTGAAAATAATTAATTGGATATATCTTGATATAGCCGTAAGTTGTAATGTAACATAGATTGTGAAATCGGCATCTGATTTTGAAATAAATAAATTAATTAATTATTTTATTACACGCAACGGTCCATGCGGAAATCGCAAAGTAAGGCTTTGCACTGAAATAGAAAGTAACAAGGACACCAACTTTTTACCTGTAATGTTAAGATAATTAAAAGTAGAATATATTCCATTAACGCATCCTGGTATATTGATCATTCTTTATTAATTTGGAAAGTTCACTACGGAGCTACCTTCTGTGTGTTATGAACAAGATGAACCATAAATGCAAGTCCGCTTTGGGTTAAATTTTTAGACCGGAGAAGCATAAATTTGAAATAGCAAAGCAAATATTAATACTGCTTGTGCTTGGTGGGCTTGACGTTGCTAGAAATCTTAATAAGGGAAGGGTAAAGTTTGAATTTCAAAATCGTAGCAGAGGGGTAAAAATAAAAAATAGCTTCAAGTTGACCAATTACCAGTTGGCATTAGAACATGACAGAAGGCTTTAGGAGATGATAGGGTTTAGTTTCTAGAATGACGATTTAATCCACATCTCTTATTTACGTTTGCTTTGACTGCTATCTTTGACGGTTCTAATCAGAAGGGTGTGTTGGTCAAATTCAGGACGCTCAGGTGTTCCATGCAAAATTTAAGACATCAATGATGAGATGAATACAGAGAATGTTGCATATGAGGAACTATTTGATGGAGTTGCTTGTTGGCAATGCCTTTGCAAAGGAAATTCTGTTTCATGTACGTAATTGGTTGACTGAAACACGGCTAATGTACTTGTTTGTATTAGGATTAGGATTAGGATTCTATCGTGTAAATTTTTTTTTTCTTTTTTTTAGTTAATAACTCTTTCTTTTCACAGCAATTAAATGAAGTCTGAGGTAATATGATGGTTTATTTTTCATTTAGACGGGAGAAATGTTAACATTGGGATGTATTCTAGAAGAAGATGTATAGATTCAAATATTTAGACTAACTTGATTTTCCTAGTGATCTTTTAATTCAAATTTGTGGTCCTGACATACATGAGCACGATATGTGGGAAGATGAAGAGAATTTGAGAGGAAAAAAATATGAAGGAAAAAATATAAATTCTCTTATTTGGTTAAGGAATATATAAAAGTAGAGGGAAAGTTAATAAAAAAATTATTTATTTTATTAAAATGTTAAAATATATATATATAACTTTAAAACATACTTTCTGCTACGATTTTGAAATTCAAACTTTACCCTTCCTCAATAGAACACTCCAGACATTAGACATTTCAGAATTTCAACCCCTCCAAGTCTCCCCCTTAAATTCTCCCCTCTCCTTCTTATATGCAACTACACACCCCAAAAACACCATCAACCTATACACACTAAAACCTCCTTCCTCCTCCTCCATCTAAATTGAAAAAGGCAAAAAAAAAAAAAAAAAAAAAAAGGAGAAAAGAGAAACAAAACCCAGACAAAAACTAAGGTTGTCCTTGTATTGAAAGGAAAAGAAGAAAAAATTAATAAAAGATGGGTACTTTGATAGGTCATGTTGCACCAGGAGGTGGGTTCTTGCTCATTGGGTTATGGCATCTTTTCAACCACATCAAGCTATATGTCCTCCGTCCAAACTCATACACCTCTCCTCCGTGGTTTGTCACCTCAAGAATCAAATACTTAGAACTGTATCTGATCATGGGTGGTTGTACCATGTCCATAGCCATGGAACTATTCATTGGTCCAGATAGGCACCAGCCGCTGGACCCTGATGGAACCATACCTTCAAATCACCTCCACAACTTCGAACACTCCCTAATTTCCCTGACCTTCTTCATGTATGCTATTTTCGCTTTACTCCTTGACAAAATTAGGCCAATAGCCCATTGTGGTCTGACCCAATTGTTAGGTGCAGTTGCTTTTGCCCAACAACTCCTACTATTCCACCTTCACTCTGCTGACCACATGGGCGTTGAGGGACAGTACCACTTGCTCTTACAACTCGTGATTCTTGTGTCTCTCTCCACAACTTTGATTGGTATAGGATATCCAAGGAGTTTCTTGATCAGCTTCCTTAGGTCAGCAAGTATTGCTTTCCAAGGTGTTTGGTTAATTGTTATGGGGTATATGCTTTGGACTCCAGGGTTGATTCCAAAAGGGTGTTTTCTGAATTCGGAGGAAGGTCACCAAGTGGTCAGGTGCCACTCCGATGAGGCACTACACAGGGCTAAATCCTTAGTAAATATTGGGTTTAGCTGGTTTTTAATTTTGACCACAGTTTTTTCAGTTTCTTTGTACTTGGGGTTGGTCAAACTCTATGGTGGCAACATTGAGTACAGGTCACTTACCAAGGAAGCTATGTTGGATGAAGACAGTGATGATGTTGAATCCCCCAAAAGAATAAACTATGGTGAGTCCAAGAGCTTCCTTCCAGTGTCTAAACCTCAAGTATCGAGCGATATGGAACGGTAGGACAACATAATCAAAGGAAAGATCAGGTATTAGGTAGATATGTCGTAAAAAATTATATCTGGTCAAATAATTAGTGCTTTTATCCCCTCTTTTTTTTTTTATTTCCCTTTCTTTTGGAAAAAGAAATTATATTGCTCGGTTATCAGTGGTGGCATTAAGACCACATAGTTCTAGGGGAAAGTGAAAATGTGGAGGGATTTGTGTGGATTACGCAATTGTTATTGTTATTTTTAAATTTGTATATTTGCTCCAGCTTGTAATGGGGCGGGGGTGTTCGTTTGTGTCTGCCGGTTTGTAAAGAAAGCGTTATAGAAACGTAAGTTGTTTATCGTACTTTATGGACCCACTTGAAACATCTCCATCCATCTCATTCGAACACAGCTCGGAAAGAATTTCAGGATACGGATTTGATGTATTGACTAATGCTGTAGGGTAGAAATCTACGGAAATTTAGCTGGCCAATACGTAGTAGGTGTTGATTTCTCATTGAACTTATCCCGATGCAATAATATGATTACAAATAAGATCCGATTGCAAAGACGATTGTAAAGATAAAACATGGAGTTATATGATAAATTGATGAAAAGAAACTGTTATAATGATTATATCTTTTTAGCATTTATACAAATTCTATACCATATAACATCAAATTGGGTTAACTAACATGAATGTGATGGACGTTACTTACAAGGGGAAAAAAAAAACAGATATACTAGGATAACAAATAGATAGATAGATTCCCTATTTATTTTAGCAACATTTTTCATTGGATAAATATTTTATTGATATTATGTGTGAATCAATGAGTAGTGTTTAATTACTTATAAGATTTTTATATATAAAAACATAATTAATACTTTTTTAAAAAATATGATCTTTAATTAGTAAGTGTTAAAATTTTATTAATAACTACTTATCTTTCGTTGATTCACGTTTAATACTATTGAATATTTAAAACATATAAGATAAATGGGATTAAATAACTCATTAATCTTATGCGTCACACTTTTAAATTTTAATGAAGGATTTTACTAAAAATAGGCTATATACTATATATATGAATTTGATGCAAGCTAGCTTGCGCACCAAGAATATGCTGGAATTGTTGTTGCGTGTGTATGTGCAAGTGCCGAAGTTTCATGCCAAAAACGTGCATTTCCTTACTTGTGTTGATTTCACAGATGAAATGA
This sequence comes from Lumnitzera littorea, assembly GCA_024138015.1. Lineage (NCBI taxonomy): Eukaryota > Viridiplantae > Streptophyta > Magnoliopsida > Myrtales > Combretaceae > Lumnitzera > Lumnitzera littorea. Next base: position 16,558,601 of record JAMXBB010000005.1, on the reverse strand, counting down.
GCAGTTGAAGGAAGCGTGCGGAACAATTAGAATACGGAAATAGGTTGGTGCCTTCTCTCCCACGAAATAGTGAGCAATTAAATGAAAGGCGGCAATTCTATGTTCTATAGGTATATGTGTCAAATTTGTTTGAATGTTCGTAGGAACCTTCGACACCATAACTTGAAATTAAATGATATTGTATTGGCTATCGTGTGAAAGGAACCAAAAAGGTGATGTCTATTGATCCTGTGTTGAAACCCCACACTTCGCTGACGGAGTTCAATTACTTTCACAGCCACGTAAATAGGATAAGGCAAATCCGAGATGACGTGTTTAGGTTGAATCTTCTGACACACATGTACAGTGTACTTCTCTGTCTTGGGAAGTATAAGGGAAAAGGCAGTTTGTTTTGCAGTCTGTTTTAGTCAAATCAAAACTGTGGGCGGATGGAATGCATTTGTTTCATGTAAATATAATAAATATACAGCTTCATGTCTTATTTATTTGAGTTCCATAATTAGCGGCTAAGACCATTCAATTAAATCTTGGTTAAGCCTCAACAGACTCAGAACCAACTCAAAATCATTGGTCCATCATTTAATATTTCATTGAATTGTGATTAGCCTATCTAGGATCGGTTTTGAGTCGATTTATGGGGCATATCGGTTTTTGGGTTTGTGAAACAAATATGTAATAATTTTTATATATATTTAAAATACGTATATTATATGTATATATTATACTACATATATTAATATGTATGATATTTATATAATATATTAATATGTATAATATATATAATATGTAGAATACATAATTATAAACTAGAGGGTCCTTGTATAAGCCTTGTAATCAAATGATTCAGGATTTAATCCATAGAATTTAAAATGATTGAATAAGTTATTCGATTGAACCAAATTTTTACAACGATGTTAGAAATATTAGTAAAAATGATATTATGAGTTTGGATTTAAAAAATAAATAATTAAATAATTAATTATTATAATATTGAATTATATGTATATTATCCGTTATTTATTGAAAACGTATAAAATGAGTTTCGATAACTAACGAATTGATAGAAATAAATTATATATACACTAAAAATTATAAAATAACATAAATAATATTTAGAAGTATTTACTTATATTATATATGCATTTATGTAAAGGTAAAAATATGCGAAATTATTTAAAATAACTAAACTAAGCTAAAATAACACCAAAATAATTGAAGAAAATTCATAAATTATAGAAAATCAAGAAAAATGCTAGAAAAATATGGAATGGTCTGGAAATGAGGTGTGACATGCTATGAGTGAAGAAACAAATCAACCAATAAAATTGAAACAATTAGAAAGTGGAATTGAAAGATGATAAGGGGCATTTGGCACTTGTAAAATTAAAGAAAACCTTAACTAGCTCTATAAAAACAATAGACCTTCATCAAAACTCATTTTGGTTATTTTAGAATTAAAAAAAGTTAAGGAGATGAGAGAAAAGAAAAAAGAGTATTTTTACAAAAAATGACAAAATTATAATGCAATTAGAGCTTGTAAAGTAAATCTATGACCAACAGTTACCTGGAAATGAACGGCTGCCACTATCGCCTAATCTGGTCGACATACATAGAGCTACTGTTGGTGGCTAGAAGTTGATGAGATAGGAGAGTCAGGTTTCTAATCCGGTTTTGTTTAATTTTGTACAAATATCAATTGTATTTAGAAAATTATGAAATTTGATATTTTGATATTTTTATGTATGTAGATTTAGAGAAAAATATTGATTTGATTAAATTATATCTAGAAATATATATTGCTTATAAAACTTCGTAAACCTGGGCATATTTCGATTTAGAAATAAATAGCTTTACAAATATAGTTTCGAGCTTAATTTTTTTATGTAGACTAACATGATGTGGAAAAATGCTATGAAGAGATTTTTCGAAATTTAATTTTTGAAATTTTTAGATGATTTTTAAGCCTTAAAATAATGCATAAAATGGGTAATTAAAGGGATAATTACCGATTTAGTGTATAATTAGGTATTTAAGAATGTTAATTTTTTATGTGGTATGATAATTGTAACATTTAAGGTGTTAAATGTAATTATTAGGTGTACTATGTAGTGAATATGTAAAAATTAATAATATATGAAATTAGATTTATAATAAATATAAAAGATTAGGTTAGAATTTATGATATAATAATAATAGAATTATGTAATAAATCTAGTAAGAAATTTAAATTAGGGTAATTATATGAAAAATATAAAATTTCCTCATATCGGGAGTAAAATTGGTAATTAAATTAGAATTACAATATATTGTGTGGACTGGAACATTAGTTAGGGATTAAAAGTGATATTTCAGATATCTAATTATAATATAATTAATTTCATATTATGGTTTAGAATAAGTTTTTTTTTTTAGGGTTCTTGTATAACTCGTAATTAGAAATTGACTTAAAACTTAATTTAGAAGCTAACTTCAAAACTTAATTAGAGCCTAACCTAAATTAAGAATAACTATAAGAGACTTAAAAGCCTGAATAATTAGGTATATTAAAACCTTAAACTAAAGATAACAATACGTTATAGAGTAAAGCCAATCTCTACCAGTTATGTGAAAACTGAAACCATATTTGTATTATAAGAATTATCGGCAATGACCTATGCGAGTCGTATCTTGAGTGAGTAAGCGGTAAGTCCAAGTAAATTGAAATCGATACTTTATTGTATTTTGGAGTACTGTTGATAGTACTCGAAGATTTGAAATTATACTTGATTGTGGTTCTCAGATAGATGACCGTGCGTATGCTTATATGTGCTTGTTTTTTAGTTTGATGATATGATTATAGTTTACTGCTTTGGTTGGTATTTGTGTGATTTGTTTGAAGTGATTAAATACCTTAAACTAGATCTAATTAAATATATGACTTGAAATTCTAAATCGAACTTGCATAGTAACTCATTAGGGGAAAGGTTAAGGTTCTTCAGCCAAATACCGATCCCTTTGAAAGGGACAGCGCTAGATAGTATTATGGGTTCCTTCTTCATCCTTAGTCAAACTAAGTGACATATGAGGAAGCTGCGGCAAGTGTGAAGTCAATGGTTTAAAGGTAGTTATAAGAGGAGCAGTGTCTTCATTGCACAAGTTGTAAGACCCATGATCAGCTATTCAAAGTTTAACTCATAGAATTTAGCGCGATCGGTTAAAAGATTTAATCGAGCCTAAATTATCAAATAAAGTTAGAAATATTAGTAAAATAGATCCCGTAAGTTTGAATTTAAGAAAATAAGCAATAAAATAAAAGAGTATAAAATTTCCAAATTTAATTTTAAGTATATAACTTGTTATTTATCAAAAATGCATAAAATGTATTCTAATAACTAACGAATCGCTAAATATAAATTATATGTATACTTAAAATCATAAAATGACCTAAATAATATTTAGGAATATTTATTTATACTATATATGAATTTACATGTAGGTAGAAATACACGTAATTACTTAAAATACGCGAAATGTATAAAAATAATACTAAATAATTAAATAAAATTCATAACTATTTAATGAAAAATAAAGAAAAATCAGAAAAAATAAGGAATGGTCCAAATTTGGGTCGTGGCAGCTGGGAAAAATAAGAAAAAAAATTACCCAATTAAATTAGAACAACACAAAAGGCAAATTGGAAGAAGATAAAGCAATTGTCAAATCAAATTAATGCATAATAATTCCTTAAGATCTTTATAAATATCCTAAATTTTTCAGAAGCTTATTTTGGATGTCAGGAAGTTTAGAAAATTAAAGAGAGGTGAAATTGAGAGTAAATTAGGGTTTAACAAAAATTTAGTAAAAATCTGTATAGTTAGGGTTTTTGAAGAGAACCTAGACTCAATGAGCAATTAGGAGTGGACGGTCACTACTATCACATGGTGGTGGCAGCGCCCAGGTAGACCGACAAACCCATGGTCACCGACAATGGTTGGAGCCACTTAAATCGGTGAGTTTGATTTTCAACCCGATTTTGTGTAATTTTATAAAAATAGTAAATATTCTTAGAAAATTATGAATTTTGTTATTTTGGAATATTTTAGTATTTAGTTTTTAAGAAAAATATTATTTTGATGAAAACATATCCCGTGATATATGGTCCTTAAAAAATTATGCAAAATCAAGTATGTTTCGGTTTAGAAATTAATGACCTTAAAAGTGTAGTTTTGAGCCCAAAATTTTTGTGTAAACTACTTAGCTGATATAGAATAGTGTCACAAAGCCCTTTTTCAAAAATGAATTTTCTAAAATTTTAGATAATTTTTAAGCCTTAAAATGAGGCATAAAATGGGTAATTTTGGGTTAATTAGGTAATTAAATAGATAATTACTTATTTAGTAAATCATTATATGTCTTAAGATGTTGAAATTTGATGGAGTATGATATTGGTAGCATTTAGGGTGTTAGATGTAATTATTAGGCTAATTATGTAATAAATAAGTAATAAGGAAAAATAGTAAATTTTTAGTTAATTTTGTAAATTAGGGCAATTAGGTGTAAAATCTGATTTAGGATGAATTTAGATATTTTGAAATGATAATTGATGTTGGAAGATGGTAATTAGAGTGATAGAAATATTAGATGTGTATTATGTATATAATAAGTGATAGTACATAATATGCAATTATTGGAAATATAATAAATAAAAGATATTAGGCTAAAAATTGATATTATATAAATAATAGGGATATATAATAAATCTTATAGAAAACTTAAATTTATACAATTATATGAAAAATATAAAAATTTCTCACATTAGGAGTAAATTCAGTACACTAATAAGGATTTAAGTGTATCGGTTGGAATAAAATACCGACTAGGGGTAATTATAGTATTTAGGATATCTGAAAGTAATGTGATTAATTTCACATTATGAGTTGAAACGAGTTTCTAGAGTTTGAGTATAAAACAATACTTAGAAATCGAACTAGAACCTAATTTAGAAATCGGTGTCGAAATTGAACCCGAACCTGGCCTTAACCTAGAATAATTGTAAAAGATTTGAAAACCTAAATAATTGGACATATTAAACCCAAAACAAAAGATAACAATAAGTGTTATAGGATGAAACCAACTTATAATAGTTATATGAAAAATTGAAACCACGTTTATGTTATAAGGATGATCGGCGATGGCCTGAGCAAGTCAGATCTCGAGTTAATGAGCGAGGAGTAGAGGTAAGTTGGGATTAATATAGTGTTGTATTTTGGAGGCTTGAAATTGTACTTGATTGTGCTTGTTGTGAGCTGATGATATAATTTTTTATTTGCTACTTGGCTTGTATTGTATGATTTGTATGAAATTATTAATCACCCTAAATTGGACCTAATTAAATATATGACCTGCAATCATAAATTGGACCTGTATAGCAACCCATTAGGGGAAACCTAGGATTCTTCGACCAAATATCGACCCCTTCGAAAGGAATAACGTTGAATAGCATAATGAGTCCCTTCTTCATCCTTAGTCGAATTAAGTGACAGGTGAAGAGGTTGCAACAATGGTAAAGTCAATGGTTCAAAGGTAGTTGCGGGAGGAGCGGTGTCTCCATTGCATAAACTTGGGTTTGGTCATAAGCTGTTGCATTAACAGTAACTCCTTAACCCGGATTAGAGTAGGCACAATTTCTCTAATCTTACGATAGGCCGAACAAAGTCGTACGATGGTATTTGCTTAAACATGCATTATATCTAATAAGTTGGTTAATAACCTTGTTTGTGTTTGTGCTATAATTTTAAGTCCTCCATCCTAACTTATTGAACTGTGGTTGCTCATATCCCTATAGACGTTGTTGCAGGTGCTGGCTAAGAAGCGGCTTACAACTACTTTAAAATCAACAATTATTGGATCTTGAGAAGTGAGGAAAAACATTTGAAGAATAGATATATATTTTTAAGGTATAAGCTCTTATCTTAGAATTTTTCATTTCTAAATAATGTATTAATTAGGAAATAAATTACGGTGAAAAGTTGTAAACGTTAATTTTAATATCTGAATTCTAGTTTATATATGTATATCCTTACTTTCTTAATTAAATGATTTATTTAAATTACGAATTGTTTACTTTAAAGCGGGTTAGTCGTGGATACCTTGTGTACATTAGGTCTAGGATAGTGGTTGTAAGGCTAACTTCTATCTTAGAATGGTTTACATGGTGAGACTGTTATGACTCTGCCGCTTCAAGGTATAGCACAATTTTGGGTTTGATTATGAGTTATTGCATTATATGGAAACTCCTTAATTCATATTAGAGTAGGTATAATTTCTATAATCTTACGACGGATCGAACAACATCATACGATGGCATCTGATTAATTTGGTTGATAACCTTGTTTGTATTTAATGTATAGTTTTAAGTCATCAGCCCAACTTACTAAACTGTTGATTGCTCACATTTCTATAGATGTTGTAGGTGCTAACTAAGAAGCAGCCATATAATTACTTTAAAGCTCGCAATTGTTAGATCTTAGGGAGTGAAGATATAAAATTGAAGATTTGATATACTTTCATGTTTGGATTTTATTTTTAAAGCTTTTAACAATAATTTATGTATTTTTTAAGTAGATTATGATCAGGTTACTAAATCTTATAATGTACTTAGACTATTTTAGTGTAAATATGTATCTTTATAATTTCATAGGTAAATAACATATTTATTTATGAGTTATTTACTTCAAAGCAGGTTAGTCGTGGACGCTAGAGGTGTGTAAACGGGGTAAAATAAGCCAACCTAGCCTAGCTCACTTTGGTCTACGGGTTAAATGGGTCAGGCTCATTTGACCCGTTGTTAAACGGATTAAAAAATCTTGGCCCTAATCCATTAAAAAAGCAGGTTAAATGAGTCGGTCATTCGGCCAAAGCATAAATGTATTAAATAGATTGACCTAAACCTACCCACTTTGACTCATGGGCTAAACGGGCTAGGTTCATTTGGCTTGCTTTTAAACGGGCCAAAAATCCTTGGCCTAAACCCATTTAAAAAGTGGGTTAAACGGGCTAGCTCGCGAGCCAAAACTTACTTGTATATCTTTAGTAGACGCCTTGTGTAAATTAGGTCTAAGATAACGGCTGTATAAATTACTTCTATCTTAGAATAGTTTACATGGTAGAATTGTTATGAATTTACTACTTCAGGGCATAACACTTTAGCCGATTCAATCCCACTACAAATGGGCCCGTTTTGGTTCATTAAACCGACAAACTAATGTGGACTAGTTCATGATTTGGAACTGACCATTCCCTAGATCTACATTCAATTGTCCTTTCATTTATCATTATTGTTTTTCTTTTCCTTGATCATAAATTATCATTCTAAGCTTCTGACTTTATTCAATGACATATTATCCATTTAATATCTAAGTGTTCAATATTTACTTATAAGCATATCTACTCTCTCTCTCTCTCTCTCTCTCTCTCTTTATTTTTACCTTAAGTAAGGTACTTCTTTTCTCCATTAATATTTATTTTTTAAAAAAAAAAGGAAAACAAATCAACTATATATTTAAGACATAGCGGTTCAAATTATAGAATTAGAAATCTTATGGGGGTTATTGTAGTTGGTAGATCAATGTAGTGAACATATCGATTGACCTTAAAAAAATAGATCTAATAATATGTGAAGGAATATCATAGAAAGAGATATGAGAGGAGGTATAGACAAGATTGGATTCTTGAAGCGTGCATGATTAACTTATTCTTAAGAAATTCTAATGTTTGATCTTTCATGGAGAGATTCTAGTAAAGTAATGATGTTTGTGCAAAACTTGCTAATGATGTTGTGAATGAGGAAAAGGAGGCTCTTATATGTAAAATTTGCTCCTTATCTCAACTGCTAAATGAAATAGAGAAGGATGGATTAAATGAGCCATTGGCAATGATGATTGGATTGTTTTTACCTCCTTTTCTTTAGATTATAGGCTTTAGGTTTGAGCTTTCAGCCTACACCTAGGATAAGCCTAAAACTAAGTATTCTGAAGCTTATAAAGGAAGAAGTCATTTCCTTATAATTATAAGATAAGGCTTATGAAGGGCATTTGAAGCCCAAATGGATCTAAAAGGACCTCCTTTTAAGCTTATTTTTGCATGCAAGAAAATTGATCAAGATAGAATAATGAAAAAATCTAGTGGAAATCTAGAAACTAGACCTCCATATGGATGTTTTGATAGGTGAATAATGAAGAAATCTATTGGAAAGGTCTTTTATGCATGATAAAAAATAGTCCATTATATAAGGACATTAGATTAGAAAGAACTTAATGATCTTGAAAGAAGTAGAGCCAAAAGCCCTTCAAGCAAGAATACATTCCTCATCCTTCCCAATTTGATCTTATCTATCACGATTTGTTTAACGTTAGAAGCTTTTTTGTTTTCACTAAATCAATTGGCTTTATTCAAATTTCACTCCATAAGAAGCATACAGATCTTAAAACCCTAAAGGACTGTTTTTCCCATAAAACCCTTACTTTGCTTTCAATCAAGTCATCTTTGGTCATTTTTTCTCAACTTTAGTCCATAGTTTCGGGCAATGTTCTTATAGCTCATGATGTAGTTGGAATTTGATTGGGAATTAATTTCATTCTCAAATGCAAATGGGTTTCTTATTTTCAAATGAGTTTTTGAGAAAATGTGAACTTGTTGCTATCCTTGAACTTATCATACAAGTTAATATTTCGAGAAATTTTTACGAAACCCAAGAATTAGTTGAACTCTTGATTTTCTTGGTATGAGTTTTACAACAGATGAAAACACCCTAGTTTAATACAATAAAATAGAAGATCTTTACCATCCTTTATACCAGATATTGCCATTACTTGATTAGGTTAGCTATAAGCAAAGAGTAAGTAGTCTCATAGATTAATGAGTTGGTAGAAACTATTTGATGAACTTGATACTCCATTATGTTTCCGTTCTTATTTATACTTAACCTAGTAAAGGCAAAATGATAGGTTATTTGTCACTTAGCTTTAGTTATTTGTTAGTTGATAAAATAGTTTTGTAGTTTAGCACTTAATTTAAATTCTTATTTTAACTCTATTCATTTTTTTAAACCAAAGAAACACTTGCTAATAATGGCTTTGTAGTTTCTCTGAAGGATAGGAGGGGGGCCATTGGGCCTCAACTCTCTCACATTTTAAAGAACAAGTTATGTTATAATATTACACTTATTTAAGATTTGTATGGTGTAACATTAGACAAATTCTTATCCATTGTTTGGTTTATATATGAACTCAAGTTAATTGACAAAAGGAATAGAAATATTGAACAAAAGCTAAAAAAATTATATCATATATTTGGTGATATAAAAATTTTGTATAGTACAAAATAAATATACCTTTCAAAACCCCAAAAGTAGCCCTATATTAAGTTTTCTAATCAAAACATTAAAATTTGTTGTAATTTATAATATAAATAATACAAAAATTCGTATCTAGTATTACGTCATATACCAAACATAGTGCAAGAGAGTAATATTATCTCATTCTTCTTTTATCGTACCATCTAGTTCTTATTATACTATCCAATTTTAATAGCCAAATATTACTTGAGTAACTAAGTATTTGTTTTTATGAACACAAGGTGTTGGTTTAAATCCCATAAGTATCATTTTACCTTTTTAAGGAATTTATTACTTTAGTAACATTTTTCTTCTTCTTCTTTTTTTAACTTCTTTTTTTTCCCCGCAACAACTAATAACATTAAATTCATGCATTACAAAGCTATATTTAATAAACTAAATTCTCCAAAATTGCTAATTTTTATTAGTAATATACTACAAATAATAATTACATTATTCATATTACAATTATTATGGTGCTATTGCATGAATTATCAGTAAATAATGCTAATTATATGACTTGACTTAGCAATATTTTGTTTTACAATTAAGGTTGTGAAAATGAAATAGATTATTCAACAAATGATTACGTAATGATTTATATTCAAAATAATATTTTTTTAGCATTATTAGTAAAATAAATTTACAAAGTTATCATGAGAAGAAATTGTCGAATTGTTGTATTTTTGTCAATTTGCACTTTTTGTTATACTTGTAACTTCTTGTTCAAATTTTTTTATGATCTATTTTTTGTTGAAAACAAAACTTATATAAGTTTTATGTATAAGTATTTTTTCTATAAATTGATAGTTACAATTGAGACATATACCACAGTGAAAAGATAAAAAGTTTATTCTTTTAATCTATTATAAGGTGCATCGAGTACTCTTAGTCATTTTCTAAAATAGTGTTTCCAACCTATGAAGTTTTAGAAATGTTTCAAGTGCAATCATTATCAAAATCTTTTTACATATATAAGATACAATATAATCGTAATAATAAGCATTCTATAGGTGATTTTATATAGACTTAACTAAGGTAAATCTATGTCCCAATTTCCCCCTAATTATGTGATTCTGCATCCATTCTTAGTTGTTCTGATTTCCATTAGATTTAGTAATTTGTTTGGAAATTAAAAACCGTCATATTAAAACTTCCAACATGGATCCCAATGCGATCACTTGGTAAAGGACACATCACATATACCTCCCCTCATCGTTGTGGAATAACTAAGCTATATTTACTTATACTTTGAGTACATAATAGTTATTACTAAAACTACTCAATAAGAATTCATGACTATACCCTGTAAATAGTTAATGCTTGGTTACATATGAGTTTTCCATGACTATCCTAGAAAAAAAAAAAAAAAAAAAATTAAACCACCATCAAAATCTTATAATCGCTAACCTTACTTCTATTACCTTACTACTATTGCTAATTAGGGCAATATGATAATATAGATATTAATGAATATATTATATGAAATTATATTGTTATGAATAACTATATAATTATTATATAAAGTTAATATAATTATATTAAATTTATAATATCTATGATAGTAAATATAAATAATATATAATATTACATAATAAATTAATTACATGATATCTTGTAATATATATATGTGTCTGTGTGTGTGCAATTTTATGTGATATGGATGTAAAAATTAGTAATTATTCTATACATCTAATGCTTAATAAATCTTAGTTATGTAGTTACAATATTTTATCACTTTATTATAACTAACCAAATATAATCATAAAGTTATGATTATTTTATTACATTCAATATAAACATCTAAATTTTAATTACAATATTATGTAATAAATATTAATGACATAACAACTTAATTATATGATTTTTAGTATTTGTGTTATAAGTAGTGTCACAACCATCTTTTTTGAAAACTCATACTTTTAAAGAAGACAAATGTACTATTAGTTTTAACATGTTATTAAAGTAAGAGGTCTAGAGTTTAAATCCCTACATTAACAATTAACTCAAAACTAATTAAGTTCTCCATTTGCCAAGCTAAGTTAGTTCTGGCTCACAAGTAAGATGTAGTGTTATATCATAAATATAATAGTTTGTACCATATAAGCTTTTAGATGGGATGATTATGGTGTTAACCACAACAATATAACCGATAATTTTAGTATAAAATGTAACGGATAGTATATATTTTGTTGATGGTGATTTTTGTCCAACTGGTTATTAGGCTTTCTTATATCTACAAAACAATAAGAGTTGTTAGAGTAAGCATTAGAGTTTCCTCCAGTGTAGTCTTTTTGATATTTAAGTAATTTTCTGACCAATAAGTATAACTTGATAGCTATGGTAGAGTGTATGTATGTGTAAATCATCTTTAAGCTCCTTTGCAAGTACTTAGATAAGGCTTTTTATTGTTGTGGTTTAGTAGAGTCTGATCTAAGTTGGGGGGTTAGGCTAAGCTTTACAGGTTGCATCTAGTAAGGTATGGGCCTTGACATGACATCTCAATGATGGGCTTATTGTATCCTATTCGTAAGTAGTCCCATTAAATTAAATGTATTGTAGCTTAGGAGACCTCATTAGGTATGGGGTAATTTGTTAGTAGCAAGTGCTCGAGAGCACCTTTCTAATCGTCTCATGTATATCAACTCCAAGGGCCTTGATGACTGTAGGGCATTTCATTAAAGGTTAGGTGCTCAAGGTCAAGCACCTTCCTTGATGGTCTAAGGTGCTTCTCTTGGCTCATTGGGCTTAGGGTCGCTTTCTTGGGGCCTTTTGGCCTATTTTGGGCATTAAAGCCCAAGCCAAATTTTAGCTATCAACACAATTCATATATTATTAGTATTAATTTTATAATTATATGTAATCAAATCTAATCATACTATATTATGATAATTACATACAGTTATGTTTAAGTTGTATGTAGCATCACTATTGCAATGTCCTTATAATCAACTTCATGAAGAGTAACTTGCTTTATGAGGTTTTTATGTAATGGGAAAGGTCGTTAGTTAAGAACCTACTTTTTGGGGGCTTGCTTTTAGTCTTTTTTTTTTTTTTTTTTAGTTTAAATTTGCATGTTGCAGTCATATAAATAGTATTAATAAATATTAAAAAGTTTTATCGAAAATATTTTAGGAATAAAATAGAATGGTTCATAAGAGAGAGTTATATGACACCTAGAGATCTTAAAATGATGTCTTTAGTATTAGTGATGCTCTAATACTTCCATAGTTACTTGTCTCTTATTCATTAAAACCATTCAACCAAGTAAACAAATAAATAGCTATTCAGAATTATTACATTCTTATCCAAAACCGTGTGATAATCATTCATTTAGTTATTTCGACGTAACATAAGTGTAGCTATTTGATTTTAGTAATTGGTCCACCGTTCTAGTTATATATATATTGAAAAAAATTCACTACTTGCCTTAATCTAGGGACATACTGCAGAATGGATTGTAGATCGCTTTCTATTCGTCTCTGAAGTCGTCACATTTTGCATTTAATATTGCAAAATAATGGTAATAAACTTCTTGCCTTAATCTTGGGATATACTGTAGAATGGATTATAGATCGCTTTCTATTCGTGTCTGAAGTCGTCACATTTTGCCTTTAATATTGCAAAATAACGGTAATAAACTTCATAAAAAGTTTCTTTTTCTTGGCTGCTCTCTTTGGAAAGAGATCTACCGAGTCTTTATGGAGCATAAGCATGTAAGATCAAATTTAGAAATTGTAAGCAGTAAAATTAAATATTATCACTATTTTTATTATTATTATTTTTGTTATTAGCTTTTCTGTACAATCATTTAGATCAAATTGATAAGACAAAGCAAAAGAATGAAATTGAATCAACCTCCGACCATGCACCTTTTAAATAACCAAGAGTACCCCGGCGCAAAGAGCTATTAGATGAATTCATGGTAAAATGAAAGAAAATTAAGAACGATTTACATGCCAAGAGGAGTAATAACTACTGATTACATCCGAAACTACCTTTCCATGTCAGCTCGTGCAATGGATGCAAGTATTCCCGCACGAAGAAAATTCTTGGAGTCACCGTTTTTCCTCTTTGTTTCAACATCATCAAAATCATTTCCATCTTCTAGCTCCACTTCCTCAGCAAGAGATTGATACCCAACGTTGTTACCATATTTCTTAATCATAACCAAGTAAAACGCGATTATGAAGACCGTGACCATAATCACAAACCAGCTAAACGTAATATTTATAAGCGATTTAGCTCTGTGTAGTGCCCTATCACTATGGCATCCCACCACATAATGACCATGCTCCAACTTCAAGAAGCACCCTTTAGGAATCACCTCGGGAGTCCACACCATATAACCAAGAACAATCATCCAAACACCTTGGAACATAATACTAGCTGATCTGAGGAAGCTGATCAAGAAATTTTTCGGATAACCAATCGCAATTAGGGTTGTAGAGAGTGAAACAACCGTGAGGATTTGAAGCATGAGATGGTATTGGCCTTCAATACCAGTATGGTCAGTAGAGTGGAAGTGGAAAACGAGTAGTTGTTGGGAAAAAGCAACTGCAGCCAACAACTGGGTCAGATCATGTTTGGCGTCGGCTCCGGCTCCGGGTGCAGTTTTGTCTAAAAGTATAGCAAGAGCAGCATAGGTGAAGAAAGTGGAGGCAATCAGGGTGTGTTCAAAGGTGTGCAAGTGATACGAAGGTATGGTTCCATCTGCGTCCAGGGGTTGGTGCCTATCTGGGCTAATGAAAAGCATCATGGTTATGTAAATGGTACAAGCACCCATGATGAAGAAGAGTTCCAAGTACTTGGATTTCGATACGGGGAACCATGTGCGAGAGGTGTACGAGTTTGGGTGGCAAGCATGGAGCTTCGTATGGTTGAAGAGGTGCCATAACCCTATTAACAAGTAGCCCAAACCAAGCAGTATATGGCCTACCCTATTACCCATTATGTTATTGTGATTGCATGTACTAACAAACAGGATGTAATAGCATTAATAGATATAACGAGGTGATGTTGTTTCTCTTAGACGCTCAGGTTCAGTTGTCATTGCTTCCAGTTCCAGAGGTCGTTTCTTTGCTCCCACGCTCAGGTTAATAAGTTGTCGTCGCTTCCAGTCCACTCATATGGTTCGATGTTGCGATTGTTTGGGTTCGCTCAATCGGTGTCCTAGACGTGGCATTTGCTTGAATCGTCCTGATTTTGTCTCACATTTGGCAATCATTCGAGTTATTACCAAGAATGGGATGCTCATATAATGACTAAAATGTTTGCGTGATGTATGAACAAAATTTCATATCTGTTTTCATCGAAGAAAGAAAATGTTATTTCTGCCGGTGAAAATTGAAAAGTTAATGGAGCTCAATGTTTCTTTGAAGGGAAAAAAAAAACACATGGCCTAGTTTCGCCCGGTTTTGTCTTGCTTTTTACCTTTTACGTATAGTTTCTTTAAGTTAGAGTTTATGAGGATACAGGTGTTTGAAATACTAGACTTGATTTTTTTTAGTAATAATAAAATAAATTCGTAACAAGCCATATTAAAATAATATTCACTTAATTTTGACAGGGTTACATTTGTATTGAATTTTAGCCATTGATAATTTTAGAAATATAATTCATATGTAAAGAGATTATTTGTAGTGGTAAACGTTTGTCATTGTTAGAAGAAAATAATTTAAGAAGAATTTCTTATTGAGTTTGTAACCTTTTTTATATATCTTGTCACATATTATATCGAGTGTATTTTATTTTTTGGAATTTGAAAATTCTTGACTCCAGCATTTGGTATTAGAGCCTAATGATCTTAACCCAATTCTTGAGTATTCCAAAAATGGCGTCTAACTTTGTATAAACAAGAATTCCCTAATAAACTAAAGAGAACTATGAAAATTGTTGTATCCAAATCAAAGTATTATTTTGATCATAAGATTTATCACAAATTGTGGATGATGGGTTTGAGAAGCCTCTTGTAGCGCAACTAGCTACGTACGCAAGTGCGCAAAACAACAAGAGTTACCGAAAAAAGATCAAGGAGGCATTGTTTCCATTTTATCAAGGAATAGATGAGTTGACGATTGCAAATATTTCTTTTTTTTTTTTGGAAAAAAAAAATTTGACCTAAAACAAATGTCATTCTCCTGATCATGACTGGTTTAAAATAATTGTATTCAATGATCCTTAGAACATGATGAAGTGATTATAGAAAATGTTATTGAGATAAAACCACTAAAAGTATTCAAAATTTTATATATTTTTTTCATTTTAATATATAAACTTTAAATTTGCTCATGTTAATACCCTCAACTTTTTAAATGAGACAAATTTGTATTTCTATTATAACGATCGTTATAAAAAATATTTATTTGTTTTGTTTTAAAAAGTTTAAGTATCAAAGTGAAATAAAAAATTTGAGCACTAAAATGGAAATAAAATAAAAATTGATGTACTTTTATTATTATTCTATCATTTTATAGTAATAGCTCTTATAACGGATATACAAACTTATTTCATTTAAAAATTTTGAGTACTAAAAATACGAGTTTAAAATTTAGATATTAAAATGAAAAAAATATGAAATTTTAAGTATTTGTATTGGCTTTATCCCAAATGTCATTAGTCTATATAATATAGATGGGAAAAGAAAAAATCTCTATTTCTAGGAATGCCACATCGGTGTGTGATTCCCATAAACTAGTGATAGCTAGAATATTAACGATTTAAGAAAAAAAAAAAAAGAGTATTGTTGGCAAAAAAAGAAAAATAGAATAATATGTTGTAAGTTATCCTATAAATTCGTTTAGCAAACGAGTTAATTTTTTTAATCTAACTCAGATTGTTTCAGGTTGGTGACCTTTACAAGCCATATTATTAAATTCTACTTTCTAGAATTAATTTGTTGTAAGCTATCATGAGGAATCTGTAAATTTATTATTATTTTTTTATTGAAAAGTCAATCATCAAGTGCACCGTTAATATTTGAATATGAAAGTAATTAATACCAAATATTGTAATATCCACATTACAATTACAATATCCTTATGTAATGTAAATTTTGATAAATACAAGCTTTAACTCATAGTACTGATTTCGATTATAGTTATGAAATAGAGTTAGATTTTTCAACATATATATTTGCCTCTGATTGCGTATGGTTATAGCAAGCCTTTGTTCGACTTCTATCATATGATCCAATTATATTTATTGTTAATATTTTTCAAGTATGATATGGATTATTATGTTATATCTAAAAAAAAAAAGGGAGTGGTTACAGATAGGATAAGTAACTATACGCTTTACTCTATCCTATTTAATCATATATATAACTTAAATGATAAATTCCTCATATTTGTGCCATTACATCTAGAGGAGTAGATCATGTTAAAAGGAGAAGCTTACAGTCCTTGCGAGCTGGGTTTGAGGTTTTTTTTTTTTTTTAGTGAAGGAAATTAAAATAATATTTGATTATTTTACATTATTACTTGTAAATGTAAGTCAGAAAAAGAGAAATGGAGAAAAAGTTAATGATACTCAAGTAATTGAAAAGTCAGCAACTTACGCCTAAGTTTGAACACATGGTTGCAGCTATCGAGGAGTCCACAGACTTTGCAAATCTAATGGTTGAAGAGCTTCTTGACTCGTTACAAGTACAAGAGCAATGTATTCAGAGGAATGTAAGATCTTCTACGATAGAAAAAGCACTTGAGTCTAATTATCAATTCATGAGCAAAAAGGTAGGCAACAAAGAGGCAGTAGCCATGCATGTGGTAAAAGATCATGGAAACTATCAAAATCGTGGCCAAAATCATGTAAAGAACTCTATTCGAGTAAAGGGAATTATAAGAGGACAAAGGACTCTGAATGATCGAGGAAACGCCAAAACATTCAGTGCTACAATTGCCATAATTATGAACATTACGCATTATAATATTGGAAGAAATCCTTAGAACAAAAACAAGTAAATTATTTTGAAGCATCAAAACTTGAGGAAGATGAACCACATTACTTTTATCACATGAAGAAGACACCAATTAGAAGAATATGTGGTTTTTTTTATTCAGGTGCATGTAATCACATGTGTGGGAGAAAAGACCTCTTTGTGGAGAATGATGAAAATATTCATAGAAATGTTAGTTTGAGTAACTCCTCCAAACTAATTGTAATAAGAAAAGGAAACATAAAAATTGTTTGAAGGAATGTTGTTGATGGGGTACTCTTGATTATCGGTAGCCTTCTAACTTGTTCTTGGCTTGGCTAAGCTTGATAGAGCCAACACGAGGAGCAAATGTGAGCTAGGAGGACGCATTGGAGGTGGCTCTGGCATCTGTACTCTAATACTTCAGTTAGGAATAGTGATCGAGAGTCGGTTATCAACTAGAGAAAAGACTGGCTAGGTTTCATAACCTTTAACTGGAGGGGTAACCACCTATTTATAGATGCCCTTAGGGAGTTTGGTAGGCCATTAGAATTTTGTGGGTCCCTCTGTACAATTTGAGTTTATGCGAGAAAGCCTGTTAATTATAATCTGCATGCTTTCTTTATCTGCTTGCGTCTTTTCTTTCCGCGTCTAAGGAAAGGACCTTGTGTCAAATCCATCTTGAGAAGGCCTGTAGTAGGAAAACCAATACAAACACTTGCACTTCATAACCTGCCCCCCAACCACCCGAAGAAACCCCCCGTGGTAGTCGACTGGTTGAGGGGGAGCGGCCATATTGATTGGGATTCAAAATACAAGGGTGAAGGCCATTATTGCAAAGTATTCTGGGATGACTTCGGCCAAGGACGATGAGTGGTTGAGCATACTTGGTTCTAAACCCATCCGATGGTAAGTTGTTTGATCAAATATCAAGTTGGCTAAGGCTCCTTCTGGGTGTTCAAAGGTCGAAGCTACGATCAGTATGTGGGGTCTTAGGATACCAAATAGGGGGTACTAGAGGGAGTATTGATCTTGAGGTCATGTTTGGTCGGCGACCTATACAAGAGATGTTGAGCTTCTAATGATTGATTCGACTCTTGACTTGAGTAGAAGCAATGCTTAGGTGTTTGTATTAGATTAGCAGCTGTAAACTGCATAATTTGTTGCATAGGTATTTGGCTAATAGTTTAATATAGCTGTGTGCTGTTATCACAACGGGGAGCATTTAGTCATTTATGACCTTTTGATTGTTTAATCTAGGATTCGAGACGCATTTTTTGTTTTGTCTTACACATATAAATATATGTATTAACTACTAAAGATGTGTACCACTTAAGGATTGAGCACATCCATATCTGTGCTGCAGCCTTATTCGCGTGATGGCAACATAGACAAATCTCCTCGTCAATGCTATGTTATATGTGCATTTGGACGGTTGGAGTTGAAAGAAATCCTTAAGCCTTTATAATGTCTTTTTGCATATTTCCTCGTCATGATTTCATCCTTCTATAAAAGAGGCTTGCCGTATTCATTTTTCACTATTTTGCTTGTTTTAAGTTTTCGCTTGTCAGACATCCTTTTCATTAAAAGAATTCTCTCTTTCTAGTGAAAGTTTCGATTGCATATTTTAAGCTTCTTTTTTTCTTTTCTTTTTTTTTTTTTTTAATCTAATCAAGTACAAAATGCTTCCTAGTTTTTTTTTATTCTTTCAATCCTAAATGTCGTTCTCCCCCTAGTAGCCATAGATGCAGGCAATGGCTGCTTTGCGAACATAGTTCGTGTGCAGGGCTTGATGTATGGTGAGGGATTGACCACGAGGCTTGAATTTCACGTGAAAGGACAACATTTAGTATTTAGAATGCTTAAGAAATGGGTTTAAGCCGATAGAACTTGGAGATCTCTAGGGCTTCATAAATGAGTAGGGGTGTAGGTTATAGTACTGTCATGATTACTTGTTGGCTTACTCGTTCTTTATCACGATTGCATGGTTTTTCTTCATTCTGTGGCTCATTTGTGAGTATGTCTCGATGTTGATCTTATTATTAATGATGACCATTAGCAGAAAACCTTTAAATTTGCGACAATCGTGTCATCTTGGTGACTCTTGCTTTTATTTTGCAAAAATGGTTCCAAAGGCATTGATTATGAAGGAGATGACTCGTACTCTTTCCATGAGAAAGGGTAGCGTAAGTCAAGCAAAAGGAAAATGTATTGTTGGTTGTCAGGCTTACTTGAGTTAGCCTTCTTATAATTCGGCTTAGGAGGATAGGCCATTTGGTTGTTCTTCAGTTCATGGGGACGGAAGAAGGTCCTTGTGTTTGAAGAGGTTAGTACTAGTAAGGTGGCACATTCTAAGGAAGCCAGAGAAGTTGGTACGGTAGAGGGGGGTAGGGGTCATCTTAAGGACTCTACCCGCTAAAGCTGGGCCTTGTGAAGTAGACCCAAGTGGTAGAGGTCGTCAAGATTGCTGGTGATCGTATTGATGTTGCTACCCCTGTTATTACGATTCAGGAGAGGAAGGGGAAGGGTAAGGAGTCTATGCCTTCACCCTCTTAGTCTAGCGGGGATGAAAAGTATGTTCGAGGTTGGCATATGCTTTATTTGGATGCAACTTAGCAGGATGCACGTATAAATGCTCACCTATTCTTAGGTGTTCTCTTGCCGAAGGATAGACGAGTTTGAATAATGTCCATAGAAATGTCTATGGATGGTACGTTGAAGTCGTTGTTCTTCGGCATGTACATAGAAGTATGGTGATTCTAAATCATGCTAGTAATGCCCCTTGTATTTTGTTCATGCTTCGGTTATGAAGTTGTTAGTTGAGCTAAATCACATGGGTCAGCGGCAAAACAAGAGGAATAATGTCGTTTATGAGCATGATCAGCTCGAGTAACGGCTAAAGACAACGAAACTAAGAGCCGCCATACTATGTAGAAAGAATATACCCACTACACAGAATACCCATGAAACACTGAAGCACTACTTCACAACTCTCAACATAACCCAAATAGTACAAGACACCAATAACTCTTACATTACACTCCATGATACAAACGATAGCTCCTTCTCGAAATCCCTACTCTAATATCAAGATAACATACCATGCCAAGGATGAATAAGGGAGATGATATCAAGGATGGTTTTGAGCCAAGCTATGGATCGAAAAATGTACAAAAATAGGGGTAAGGTTTAGGTAACTTACAAGCCGTTTGATAGATATTGTACAACAAGGAACACTTGTATACCCATTAACTAAGTTGATATTATGCACAATTAGCTACTAGGGGTACTCGCCACTAAGATTTGCTCAAGAGTATGGATAAGAGTAAAAAGTAAAAAGACTCATGAGTAATAAGTGCAATTTATAGAGAAAATAAGTATGTCCTATTACCAAGGATAATGACTGTGGCTTATTTTACAAAAGGGTATTTATACCCAAAATTCTAGGTTAAATTACAATTGTGAGTTAATTACTGAAAGGGGGCAACTATCCCAAAAAGGAAAAAACTAAATGATTTGGTACGAATGTTGAAGGGTGAGGACGGTTGGCTTTATCTGGCTGGATGAGGATCCGTTGGGCATATGAGACAGAGTAGGATTTGGACACAACTAGACGGCGGTTCTAGGCAACTCGGCATATGAATTGGGGTAAAGTCGGCTGTTATCTCTTGCAAGTCCTTAGCTAGGATAGTTTGGAAATATGTGGAGAAGGTTGGCTGTCCGGTGAGAAGATTGGAGGTCGACATGGCAAGCTCAGAGATACGACGATTGTGCCATTAGCCACACTTGTCGAGCTATTGGGGAAATTGTTCGGACTCACTTTAGGTTGACACATCTGGGTTTCGACTTGTAGCAAAGTATAAGGCTCAAAACCACTGAGGTAAGACAGCTCTGTGCTAAACAACAGGTCAAACTCTTTGGTATTGGGTTGGAGTGAAAGAATTCACTGTGCGATTCTTTTTAGTTCTTAAGTCCTAACTCAAGTGATAGGTCTAAGAGATTGATCCCTATCATTTTTCCTTTTTCATAAAATGAAGCGTAGATTGATTTTTTTTTCACTTGGTCTCTCAAGTTGTTATATCTAGACTGATTATAATAAACTTTTTGATATATATATATATATATAGATACAAACACACATGCATACATTCATTTATATGTACATACATTCATACACATACATATATTTTTTATGGCTTTTACTAGAATGAAACATATTCATATCCTAGTTTTTCTTTTTTTTTTTTCCAATGAACAGTAGGATTGAATTTAGATATGGAAATCAACAACATAAAAAAATATAATATATATATATATTATATTGTTTGCTTTTCCCGTACAACCATTAAACCAAATACATTAGACCAAGCAAAACAATGAAAGCACATCAATCTGCGAACTTGCACTTTTTAAATGACCAAGACGAACCCAAATAGATATAGGATGAATTCGTGAAAAAAAAAATAAAAAATTAGAATGATTTACTTGCGCCTACGGAATAATAATGCCCAATCCGGAACTACCTTTCCAAAACAACTCGCGCAATGGATGCAAGCTTGCCCACACAAAGTAAATTCTTGGACTCTCCATTCTTCCTTTTTGCCTCAAAATCATCATCATTTTCACCTTCTGGTTCCACTTTCTCAACAATCGATCGATACTCAACGTTGTTACCATATCTCTTAACAATAACCAAGTAAAACGCGATCATGAATACTGTGAACATGATCACAAGCCAGCTAAACAAAAGATTTGCTAGTGATTTAGCTCTGTATAGTGCCTTATCACTATGGCATCTCACCACATAATGGCCATCCTCCAAGTTCATGAAGCAATCTTTAGGAATAAGCCCCGGAGTCCACAGCATATAACCCATAACCATCATCCAAACACCTTGGAAGGCAATACTAGCTGATCTAAGGAAGCCAATAAAGAAATTTTTGGGATAACCGATTCCAATTAGGCCAATAGAGAGTGTAACAAGAGTGAGGATTTGTAGCATAAGATGGTACTGGCCTTCAAGACCGGTATGGTCAGTAGAGTGGAAGTGGAAAAGGAGCAGTTGTTGGGCAAAAGCAACTAAACCCAACAATTGGATTAGATCGTCTTTGACTTTGGCTCCAGTTTTGTCTAGAAGTATGGAAAGAGCAGCATAGGTGAAGAAAGACATGGATATCAAGGAGTGTTCAAAGGTGTGTAGGTGATATGAAGGGATGGTTCCATCCGTGTCAAGTGGTTGGTGCTTACTTGGACCGACAAATAATTCCATGATTATGTCGAGTGTGGCAGCAACCATGATAAAAAAGAGTTCCAAGTGCTTGGATTTTGATATGGGAAACCATGCTCGAGAGGTGTACGAATTTGGGTGGCGAGCATGGAGCTTGGTATGGTTGAACATGTGCCATAACCCTATTATTAAGTACCCTACAGCTGGCAGTACATGGCCTATTTTGGAACCCATTCTATATGTTATTGCTATAACTTTTTATAATACCAAATACTTGCATAAATAGGTGTATTTATACAAAGAAGTGGACGTCGTTGCTTCTCTTGGGCTCACTTGTTGCTTCCACTCATATGCTTGGAAGTTGTAAAAGTTTGGCTTTGGTCTATTCATGAAATTTCCTCGATATAGCATTTGCATGAATCGTCCTTATTATGTCTCATACTTTACAATCGATCAAGTTGTTTTTATCAAGATTGAAGCTGAAGCTAGGAACCGTCAACCAACATTGAAATGCCCATAAACACTAGAACGGTTGCTTGATGAATGAGCCGATATTACTATCTGCCAGTTAAAACTTAAAAGCTAACGGACACCCAATTTTCATCGAAGTTTTCCTCTTCCAGAGTGGTCGAGACCATCACCGTCTTTTTGTTTAACTCTTATGATTGGTGGAAATTTAATGCTTACACACTCTAAACCGTATGTAAATTTGTCCAACCACTAGGTCGTCATTTTTTGGGTATGGTAAAGTTAATGATTGGGCATGTTCAATGCTGATTGAAATACCCCCACATGAAGGAATAAAATTATAGAAAAGAAATCAATTAATTAATATGGTTTTAAGATAGGATCAAAGGTTAAAGAGGTAAAATCAGATTCAATCAAGATTTGATTAAAATCGAACTAGATCGATATTATAATCTGATTAAATTGAACCAGATTGAATTGTATAGATTAATTGACGTATGATGGTATTGGTTTCAATTGACCCTAATTTCCTAGATGCTTGTCCATATTCAACATCATTTTACTATCTCAATGACTGACTTTCTTTCTTTCTTTTTTTTTTTTTTTTTAAGCCACCAGGACCGCATTGCAATTTCAGCAACTAAACTATTACATTAACTCGATAGAAGTTGAGCCTAGTTCCTCTGTGAAACAAATGGCTTCTTTGTGTTTTTGTTTTTCCTACTAATGCATCTCTTTCACCAGGGGGGAAAAAAATCAAACTTAATAGAAGCTATATTGATTTAATTAAAAGTTATAACCTAAAGAGTGAATTTCAAATTTACAAATTGTAAGCTGAGAAGATGGATTATGGCTCAATGTCGATTACCAATGACAGTGCCACGCTGTCGAGCTATCTGCGAATAATATAACTTGTAGTATGAGATGACCATGTGTGGTTTAATTTTTCGACTCCTCTCCGATGAGGATGGTGAACTGCCGTGTCTCTGAGGGCTAAATAATTGAATATGAAATGATGGGACCGTTAGTCCATGAAAATTTTATATTTAATTATCTGATTTAGATCATTGTTTTATTTTATAATTTTAGGTTTGATATAGTATTATTATTATTATTATTATTATTAAGCTATTACATTTGATTAGATATAATTAGATATTATTCATTTTCTATTATTTTCTTAGACATCAAATAATAACCGTTAGATTACGTTTCTATTGTAGGGTTCGTATTTAACATTACTCTCTATAAACAATCTTTTCTTGCAGACATGATCATTATTGATTGAATAAAATTTATTTTGTTCAATATTGGAGTGATTCTCACTGTGTGACATGAGACTATATAATCTATGGGTAGTGTGAAGGTACCAAACTATCTGGTATTATATTAAATTGTCGTTGCAAATTTCCCTCTAGAGACGTAATATTTTTTCGTTCTCCATCCATTGGCTAATTCTTGCTTACGGACTATTTCAACGTCATCTCCTGAGTAAGAGGAATTCTGGAGATATAGTCTTGAATTACAAGCCCTTCAATTAAATTCCCACCGTGACCATATAAACAATTGAAAGCGTTGGTGATGTTGAAGGACCGACCGTGACGAGCTTCGACTCCGAGTCCTTAAATCAAGATTCTCGTTCCCTACTTTGCCGTCCATTGATTTTGGCTTTGTAATTAGAAATCAAATTCAGGATTGGGAATTTTATTAGTGAAGAAGATCCTTTTAATTACTTGCGATGAACTGTTTTAGTAGTCTCATTATAATCATTGCATAATTTAGTTTTCTAATTTAAATTCCAATCATTCACATAGTTTCATTCTCTTTAAATTAGTCCACTTCCATTTATCTTGCATCATGAAAACTTGTTAATTCCATCTAGTAAAGAAATGAACTAATATAGAGCCAAGCAACTTACGAGCATCTATGAAGGTGAGCGTGGATTGGTTTGGTTCCGTTTTTCCTTTAAATCAAACCAAATCATAAAAATGCGATTTGATTTTTTATAGTTTTGAATCAAATTGTACGACTTGGATCGAGAATTTTTTCGAATCCTAAAATTTCGGTTTAATTTATTGATTGAACCATATCTTCTAGTGTCGAAAAGTGTATTCGTAAAATATATAATCTCATATAAAAACTACTAAACCGATTTAAAAACAATAAATATTATTATAATAGAGGTCGATAAAATTAATATTCACATGACTAACAATTTTCAAATGTTTATTAATACTTAATGTCATTTATAAAGATAGAATATAGTATAAACATTTAGTTAAAGTATATATATAATTTATACATTATGGTAGTTAAAAATTTAATACACATACATTTCAATGAATATAAAAAAATTCTTTTAAGTGTTATATTATAACAAAAAAATTCTTTAATTGAAGTGAAATATCATTATGTTTTCTAGAAAAAGATTTGGTTTGGTTTTATGAATTAGTTTAGTTTATTCTTTCAAATTAACTATAAATTATCGATTTGATTCGGATTGAAAATTTTCTAAATCAAATTGTATTTTCGATTTGGTTTAGTTCGATTTATAGGTTAGTTCAACTTGATTAGTTTTTTTCTCACCCCTAATTGTCTATTAACAAATCGCAGCAATTGGTGTGGAAGGTAAAAAGAAAGTGAGTTATAAGGGTAAATTTGCAATATTGACTAGTCATTTCACTAAAGAAATGCTGTCTATAGAAATGAAATATCTCACACGATGGAAAAGGAAGTTCTATGATTTTGAAGAGCTCAATTATGGAGCACCAACTTTGAAATTACTATGTCAGCAGATTAAAACTAGTAAGGACAAACTTTTTAGGTTATGCACCAATGAAGAGTGTCAAAAGACAAGATAACAATGAAGAAGGAATGACCCACTCCAGTCTATATTACATTATTTTCTCCCCTAAATATTTATTTTCCCTCATCAATAAATGAACTTAACCATTTTCTTAATATCACTGGTACTTTTATATTGTATTAGATTAAAAAAAAGAAAAAGAAAAAGAAAATTGTTTCTACATCAACATTTTTTAATAATTCATCTACATAAAAAATATTCCTAATTCATTAGCGCATTCAAATTGTTGAGTAAGATTCTGTTTGTAGAGGATAAGTGTTTTAGGCCTTAGGAGAGCTATAAGTAGACTTATAAAAGAGAAAACAGTGAGAGGCATAAAGGTATTGTCCGATTGTAGCTACTTCGATACTCAAATCAGCAAGAGTAGGAAGGTGAATGTAAGAGAGTAAGAGAGCTTGAGTGCTTAGCATGCATAGGAAAGTCAAGGTGCTTTACCATTGGGGAGCTTCATCTAGTTATAAGGAAAACATGGCAAGAATTTAGAGGTATGTCTTAATTTAAATATTTAAACCACAGATAAAGTGTTGTCCGAACCTATACTTCAAAGCTTAGCTCTTAAGGTCTTGATCCTAAACTAATCCAAGCTCTCCTTATTTAGTTTGAGCTCTTACTTGAGGTTTGCATCTAGGCTGATTATTTAGCTATGATGAGGTGCAGCCTTTTACTTGAACTTAAGATTGACCATCCAAAATAGGTTAGATTAGTCTTTGGCAACTCAACTCGGCTTGCATGGAGGTTGGCCTAGGCCCATTAGACCTTTAAGAGAAATTTCCTATCAACACTTGTTGATGAGGTATTAGTAATGAGTGTACTATGTCAAGCCTCTTGACTTAATATGACTTTGCCAATACGGAATAGCTCAATAAGCAAGTTATTTGAGCTAGACAGGCCCCATACTCGATAAAATAAACTACATAAGTTCGATTTCGTTCTTAAATGAGAGTTGTCCTTATCTACCCAAGTACTTTGTGCCTTATTTGAGCTAAAAAAAAATCTTATATCATAGTTATCTATGGTAGCTCAACTTCCAACTTATTAACAGGCTTTAGTAATTCAAAGATACCTTGGAAGTTTATTTGAGGGGGCTTTGAATTCCGCTTGCATTATACATGCGTACATAATCGACCTAACATTATAATGAAATTGTGACACAGTATTTAAGTAAATGCACTGCATGCACATAAATAACTAATTACAGCCACAAGTAAAGACATACTTAAGTCTCCAAGTAATCCGAAAGAATCCTTCGAAATGTTACAAGGCATTGATCGCAACAGACCTAGATTACTCGTTACTCGGCTATTTGTAGTTGTAGACATCCTTAGTTGATATTTCATATATTATAAATGACACTTTTAATATTTGTACAAGTTATGAAATATCAGTATTCTACTTATTATTCTTAGAATCAAGTTCATTAGCCTTTGCGTTTAGATAATTATTACTATTATAATTAAGTATTTAAGTTTTAGGGTCATTTTAGGTTGACTCCTACATAGGTTATCTTCTAGGTCATCCTTTGGATTATACTCCAAAGCATGCTTTGAGTCGAATCAATTTAAAGTTGTTAAAAATATCCTCTAATCTAATCACTGAATCTATCTTAGTCATAAGTCACATATAAGTGTCCTTTGTTTTGGCTTCTAATTAGGTTTTTAGTATAATATTACTTAGCAAATCCTTTAAGATATCCTCAAATCCTACTCAAATACTTCATATTCAACTAGATTTCAACCACCTCACCCCACTTTTAATTAGAAACCAACAACCAAACTTTTGCTGCAACTACTAACCATCCCATACTTCACGAAAAACTATATCTAACTCTCTATGAAAATAAAATAACAAAGTCTCATATTAGAGAATTCTACAATGTTAGACAGTAAAACTTAATATTCTTAAAATCAACCACTTCCACTTGTAGATTTTGTTGGGAAAGGAACGCTTATACTATTGTATATTTAAATAACTTCTTTCCCATGTGTGATAATATGAAAACAAGAAATAACAAGTGCCAAGAATAATAAATAATAGAAGCCAAGATATTATGTAAAGAATTGAAATACCTTAGGATTTTGACCTAATATGATAACTGTAGGATCTAAGCCTCTAAATTTAAAGCGTTGATCTATATAATCGATTTTAATTCAAATTTTAACAGGAAGGTTAGAAAAGTTAGATAAAGTAATTCAAGTAAAATTAATTTCTTGACACAAGCTATATAAAAGGATTAATTTAAGAAAAATGACAATTTATTGATAAAGCGGATGAATATTGAAAATGTAAAATTCAACCTTTTAGATATAATGAGATATTAGAGATAAATTATTAACTTATAAAAATAAGAAATGAAGCGAATTATATATAATATACATGTAATTACATGTGATATACATTATATGTATTAAATATATATAATAATAATAAATTATAAAAAATAACGAAAATTAGTATAAATTAATGGAAAATTAATAAAAAATGAATAAATGAGCCATCAAATGATGTGACAGCTTAGGATTAATTAGAAAACATGAGGCAATATCTAATTAATTAGAAAATGACACATGACACCTAAAAAAATGGAAAATTGACATGTGGCATACACATGTCCAATTTCTATTAAATTAAGTAAACTTAAAAAACTATAGATAGGACTCAAACCCTCAATTACAACATTTTAAAACTTTGAAAATAAAATAACACAATTTATAAAAATTAGAAAAAATAAAATAAAAATAGAACAAAAAATAGAGTTGAAGCTAGTATAGGATGATTCGTATAACAAACCACAATGTAAAATGAAAACTTTTTAGGGGTATATAAAGGGTTGCTAGATAAGTTTGGAATGTATGATTTTTAGAGTTTTTAGTTTAGTACTAAAGCTTATTCGAGTTAATTACATAATTATGGTAATGTATAGTCGAGTTAGTAATACAAAAAGATATTTTTGAGCACTTGACAATATTGATTAATCTTGATTCTTAAGATATCTTAATAGAACTTGAAATAACGATCATGACAATATAAAGTTTACTGAAATCAAATAAAGAATTCATAAGATATGGTCAAATGAATTTTAAAAACATGATAACAAAGCCTTATAAGAGTTTAGGTTTGACCTGTAATTAATTTGAAGACTATGTTATATTTTCATAGGTGTGATAAAAAAGGAAGGATCATGTCATCAAGTTTAGGATTTTGCATTATTATTAACCTCAGGTAAGTGGATCTAGCCTATACTTAAAGTAGATATATTGCTACTTATAATATTGTGATGAATGTTGACGTGATGATTTTGAATGATGGTAGGTATAGCTGAGTTAAACTATTATATTGCTATGTTAAGTGTTGATGTGATGCTTACAAATAATTGTACTAACTTGGAGAGTTGAAAGATTACTAACTTAATCTTCTAGGTATTCATCTAAGTGAACCATAAGTAAGATGCTAGAATTCCACTGTGGAGAGTCCGAAAACTAGAATCAGACAATTAAGTTGAATAAAACTTAAAGACCGATTATGCCAAATGATGTACTTGAATTGTTATTGCATATCATGATATAGCATGGCACAAAAAAGGACCTATGGGTCAAAATTTTCAAAATAAGGCTTCCAAGTGATCATAGAAATAGCATGGTTTTATGAACCTAATTTTTGAAAGCATATAAATTTGTATTGCTTGAATATCTTGACTATTTTGATAGTCAGATTTGGTAGACTATAGTGTGTAAACTAATTTTCCCTTGTTGTTTTTTTGATTTAGTAAACTACAGTGTATAGTCTAATTTTGTAAAATAAAGTTAAGGGTCCTACTCTTAAGTAGCTCCTTGTTACCTTTTTCATATTGGTAAACTGTAGTGTATAGTTTAATTTGACGGGAGTCCTACTCCTAGGCAGTTCCTTGTTATCCCTGAGTTCCTAGACATTATATCCAAATACTTAGTTATATCAACTAATCGGATGCAAATATTAAAGGGCATAAGATATTGGTATTGATGTGCATAATGTACATAAGCATAGCATGTTACATTACTAGCAATAAATGCCTAGTTAGGCTAATGTATAAGTGAAGCTAAACCTGTTGGTTGTGATTGAAATGCTTCGAGTGTAAGTTGTTTATATTATATTGTTTGTTATCCATTCTCACTTAATTTTAGTAGCTAAAAGGATAAAATGTTTTATCCTCAAATTAACAGCATCTTAAAGAACTCAATACTAAAGGGAGATGTATACTAAGAGTATGAGTCGGAATTGGCGATTTTTATATGGAATCGGCAATTTTTATACAGAATCTTTACTAAGTTGAGAAATCCTACTATTGTAAAGATGACAACAAAAAAAATATTGATTTATATTTTGATGTAAATATTATACTGTACAAATAAATTGTAACAGAATATTCAGCTGAATTCTGATATAGTAACTTTTTTATCATATAAACAAAGTTATTTTTTGATGAATAAACATTTAGATTAAGTTTTTAATAAATATTTTTATATGATGATACATTTCATACTAAGTAAAGATATAACAAGAACCCCAAACAAGAAATTACAAGACCACATAAACAAAATATTTCCCTTATAGAAATAATGAAATTACAAATATATATCTTCCATTTCTACAATAGGTGACACACACTCAAGTAATCCCTTAGATAATAAAACAATATAAAATATGCACACAATTAGATGAGGAAAAAGTTACCCGCAATCATCAACTTCCAAAATCAAACGGCTTCTATTTACATTCTCTAACTCTCGTTTATCCTACTACCATCTTCATTTCATCACCAGCCTCATCATCGGCTAATGATTATTGTAGTCATTGTATATGTGTATGTTGTTTGTTAAATAGCTGCATGAGGCACATTTATAGATGCTGATGGGCGGTTCCCTTTTCCCCCAACACAACCCTACCCCCACACAGTGGGTCCCACATGAGGTGGACCCCACATGCACAACACATTCATTGCAATATCACCCTTTCTCATTGAATTACCTCTCAAGTCATCTTAAGTTAAAATCCAAATAAATCTCTTCAAGAAAACTTAATAAAATCTTTTTTATTCCAATTTAACCTTAATTGACAAGTTCAAAAATTAACAAAATTATAGTAAATAATCTCAGCAAGACTTTTTAAATAGCAACTATCTAAATATTATAGAAAACTCACACAAAAATTTTGAAGTCAAAATAATATAATTTATGTGTTTGAAAATAAAATCAAAATTCATTTAGTTTTAGCCATTTCTTAGAGACAATTTATAAAGATTTTTAATTTCAACAAAATAACATTTTTTTTTTTTTTATGATTCTAAATACAAAATAATATAAGAACAAAATTTTCTAAAATTTCCTAACATGACTTAGTATTTTTAGTAATTTAAGAAAGATCGAAGTAAATTGCATAATTTACCGGCACGACAAGTTGCAGTGGCCGGCGGCAGGGCAGCAATGAGGATGTCAATGCTTCCAGACGGTATGTGAACTATTGGATGATGGTGGCCACTTGCTGTCAAGTCTTAGTCTTCTCCTTAATCCCACACGACCTACTCTTTGCTCTAAGTTTTTCCCCCAATTTTTTCTAATCTCTCTACAACCTGCTTCAAGCTACTCCTAATTTTCTTAAGTTACTATCTGACCAGAGGACATTTTTTATAGAAGCATTTGGGGGTCGATGGTGATTGTTAATGTAGTTTATGTGTTCAAGTTCAGCAAATTTTTTAGTTATTAGTGTAACCATGTGTCATTTGGCATTTGAGATCCTTGTTATCTGGCAAGTATTTCTCTACCAATGTCAAGCTCCCTCGATATTTATTTAATTATTTTCTTTAATCTTTTAGCTAATTTTGGCTATATTTCACATGTATATGTATATATATTTTGGAGTTTTTTAATTAAATTAATTTTTCATGGTATATATGTTTGATTTACATACATACTAAATATTATTTCATACCATCATATTGCTGTTATTATTCAAATAATTTATTTCTAAAAACTTATTAATTATTAGAATTGAAATCACGTAGTTTTGATAAATAATAAATAATTTAATTACAATTAGCTTTTTATTTATTTTATTATTTTAGGACTTGGTCACTTAAACTAACTTTTTTATAACCTAATCACAAGTTTTGGGCCTACATGGACAGCATTTATGAGCGCCCCTCCCCTCACTTTGGTGCTAGGCATGGGAATGTCTCGCACAGAGAATACATGAAACAAGAAACATTCATCAAGTTTTATTGACAGAGAGATGCATGTCCTTCTCCCCTAGAAAACGTGAGAGAAACTGATGGTTCTACATTATCCCTTTAGAAAGTGCACATTGTATCTACATAATAATTGCCATTCTTCACCGACAAGCACCATAATACAGGAGCAAAGATTCAAGAACACATACACAGTTTCAAATAATTGGAACGAAAGAATATTAAGGAAACAAGGGAGGATAAGATACACTAACGCCTATCTAATCCTCCAAGCCAATCTTCATTCGATCTAACACTCTATTCCAAGCAATGATGAAGTGAAACTACAGCGCCAGCTCCACAGGATACCTATGAATGCAATCTTGCCATGGACTGTGTTTCGATGGCTTCACATTCCGAAGAGCTTGCCAGACTGCACTGTTACATTTGAAACCGCTTCCAAAGGCGATTTGCCACACACGGTGGCCCTTCCTCATCCTCCCTTTGGCCTCAGTATAAGCCAGTTCATACCAAATTGAACTTGACGAGGTATTACCAAACCGATGCAAAGTCATCCTAGATGCCTCAACATGCTCTGGAAGAAGCTGCAAGTTCTTCTCAAGCTCATCAATCACAGCCCTGCCCCCAGCATGAACACAGAAATGCTCGAAGGCAAGCTTGAAATCTGGGATGTATGGCTTGATCTTCGCATTAAACAACCTCTTAGCAACCAATGTGAGAAAGAACAGAATCTGCTCACTAATAGGCAAAACAAGAGGACCCAGGGTAGTGATATTAGTCTTAAGTGCCCCACCAGCAATAGCCATAAGATCCTTGGACAACGAAACGCCAATTTTACCCTCATCATCCTCTTCCTGATAAACACACTTAAACGCCTTATCATCCGCCCCTTGGTGAGTCCTAACGACATGAACGAGCTTATACTTAGCCCGTCTCTGGTCCCCGGACTTATTTGACAACAAAATAGCAGCACCCCCAACTCTAAACAAGCAATTAGGAATCAACATTGACTTCTTATTCCCAGAATACCAATTCTGAGTAATATTCTCGGTACTAACAACAACAGCATAAGTATTACTATGAACTTGTAACATGTCTTTAGCAAGATCAACAGCTATAACACCAGCACTACATCCCATACCCCCCAAATTAAAGCTCTTAATATTGCCCCTTAGCTTATACTTATTCACAATCATAGCAGACAAAGACGGTGTCGGATTAAATAAGCTACAGTTCACAACAAGAACGCCAATGTCCTTTGGTTTAACGTTAGTATTAGCAAATAAATTATCCAAAGCACCAAACATGACCTGCTCGGCTTCTTCTCTAGCAGCAGCCATGGAGGGTCTAGGTGGTATAGAATGCATAGCTTCAGGTGCACAGGTTTCTTCACCAAGACCAGATCTTTCCAATATTTTCCTTTGGAATTCAAATGAAGATTCATTAAAACAGCCAATAAGTTTAATATGTTCCGTGAATTGATGATATTTCACTTTACAATGGTCTGGGGGTCTATAACATGAATAATCCACCAAGTAAACAGACCTGTGTCTTGTCAAAATATACATGGTGGATCCAAATACAATAAAAGTTGAGAGAATGACGACACTCACAAGGTTGTACTTCAAGTGGAGCCACAATTGGTAAACGTCATCAGGGTTTAATCTGGAAGCTTGGATTATGGTAATCGCCATTGAAGGGACAAATAAAAGTGTTAAGAAATGAGTCATTAGGTAGTGGTACCCTAACTTTACGTACTTCAGATTCACGCTTTGGAGGAAATCAGGGAGTCTACGGTGGTGGTGGACCTCGACGCCGCCGGTGGTGGCGGAGGGTGGTGCTGCGGCGTTCATGGTGTGTGGTGGAGAAATGGTGGTTCAGGTCAAGATTGGATTTTGATTGCAAAGTTTTGATCTTTCGTGGCTTGGGTATAATGGGCTATGCAGGGTTTGTTTTGTATTGTATTGTTTATGTAGGAATGGAGAAGATGGCTCTGGAAATTTGGATGGAATGGGTATGTGAGTTGGGAGGTCAATAGTGGATACAACTGCTAGCAACGACCTGGAACGGTATTTAAACACGGAGAGTAAGGAGGCGTTTTGCTGAAGGAAGATGAAGAGACAGACTGCGGAAACAGAGACAGAGTCTCTGAGAAGTCAAAACCCCCAACACCGCACCCGGAAGTTTTGAGTCTCTTTTTTTGGGTGATAGAGCGAAAGGTTCAAAGGTGTGACCTTGCATGTATAAACATTGCCAAGGAAAGGATACAGGACAAGAGGGCAACCGGGAAGTTTTGATTTGGGTGTTCATGTTTGGTTTCTTAGTACCAAACAAAACATGAACATTGTAATCACTAAGAACCCAATTTACACGTTTGTTGCTTTTTTTCACGCTAAAGGTGGTAGATTGTGGTGTAAGATGTCAAGGAAAGTTTCTTGAATAAGTTGAGTTTGAACTGCTATGGAAACTTCTATGGTAAGTCCCGCAAGGCAAATGCAATGCCATCCATCTAGTTCTCCCTGTTTCCGGAGAAAAGTTTCCTTTTTCCTGTTTCCAACTTCCTTGGATCTGGGGAAAAGGAAATTTTCATTTGAGGTGTGTTTGTTTCTCCAAATAACAAATAAAAATTTTATAGTTCTAAAAATGTCATTACAGTATTTTTAAGAGGTTATAATTTGCATATACTAATATCTTTCCATGATAAATGATAATGGAAAACTAATGATAATGGCACATTTATTTAACTTCATAAAGATATAATAAAATTATTATTTATTCCTTACAAGCTTATTTTTGTGTTCAATTAATAGAATGGTTATTTCATGGAATTACTAATACTACAATATAAAGAATTACAATCTCTGTATAAGATTAAGGGAATAATCTTTTTTTTTTAATTTCTTTTCCAACCATATTTTTATATCTATCCATGACACATCAAATAAATTATAAAGAAGAGCTATTACTTCCAATTCCATTTTTTTAAGAATTGCAATTATGTTCCTTCCTTATTCATTTTGCAAACCAAACATGCCATATCAATCTCGCCTCTCTTTCATACCATCCCCTAATACTATATTTCTTTAGAGACTAGGACCTTTTGTCATGATTTCTACTCAGTGCATACCTTGCTCTATTTCTATCCAAATAGCATTTCATGTTGCAGTTTGAGCAACAAATGGTGTATCCCTTCATGCACCTTTGAATGTATAAGTAACAACAAAGGACCAAGAAAATCCTCAATCTTGTGCATTTCTAGCAGTCACAATGTTGTTGTTAACTCATTTAAACACGAATCGCTCCCTTTAGTATTTGTCATGTGTTTTTACATGAGACAATACGTACATTTCTATGTGAACCAAGTTTTTAATATAGATTTTGTCATGCTTTATTATCTCATAAATTGAAATTTGAGATATATGGATGTATCCATTTTATTTCATGTCAAAGCAAATCATCACTTGCTAGTAACTACAATCTTCTCGAGATTATTATGGTGATATTTGATAACTCTAAAGTTTGTATCATAACA
Organism: Lumnitzera littorea; assembly: GCA_024138015.1. Taxonomy (NCBI): domain Eukaryota; kingdom Viridiplantae; phylum Streptophyta; class Magnoliopsida; order Myrtales; family Combretaceae; genus Lumnitzera; species Lumnitzera littorea. The sequence goes on along the minus strand of JAMXBB010000005.1, from coordinate 16,523,003 downwards.
AATGCTAGAAAAAAAAATATACAAAAGATTTTCCACAAAACAAATGTACCCTAAATCATTCTTATTTTCCAAGAGTCAAATGTAGAAAAATTAAATTAAGTATAGCAGTCATGAGGTTTATCGTGAATTGAAAACCAAAACTCAAATTTATCTCGAGTTTAAACTAATAAGTTACTCAAACTGAAACTCACCTAAAAAAAATTGCTTGACAAATTCAAACTCAATTTAACTACCCTTGTTCAACTTGATTTTTATGATAAATTTTAATTTTCTTTAATAATTTTAATTTCCATTTTGAAGATGGAAAAGGATGCAAAGAGTTTAAACTAATAGGTTACTTAAACTAGAACGCACCTAAAAAATTTCTCGATAAATTTAAACTTAACTAGAATAATCTTGTGCAGCTTGATTTTTATGATAAATTTTAATTTTCTTTAATAATTTTTATTTCCAATCGAAAAGGACACTTAGACAGCAAAATTCGATAAAAGCTCAAACTCCATTCAAACTTAATTAACATCATGACCTAACATAGGAGTTACCATTCCAAATTCAACCTAGTAAATTAACAAGGTGCTTATGAGCAAAACTAGTTCATCGTTTACAAGAAAATTCCGTCAAGTGCTCTATTCACCAACTATGTAGGTTGAAGCTTTTTTAAGTTTAGAATCATATGAAAGGGAGGAAAGAAACAACATTGCCAATAGCAAATGTCCTACTCAAGGAAAATGAAAAAAAAAAAAAAAGAGTGGCAAATGCCTTATATTTAGGACAGTTGGAGTATATCCAATAGGCCAATTGCTAATACGATTGCAACAATAGGAAAAGAATTAGGTTAACTCTTGTAAAATACACGATGATTCGTTTTTTAATCTATTGGGTTAAGTTTAAATCCTTTTTTATATTATATATTAAAAAAAAAAAAGATGGACAGATTTTTTAAAGTAATTATTAAAGTTTAAAAGGATTTTTTTTTTATTTTTTTCATATTTTTAAAAGGGAAAATCAAGCGTGTGCCCTTAATTGGAGACTTGACATTTACTGCAAAGCCAGCTTCCCCACGCGTGCTATTCACATTTCCTAAACTCATACACAATCGTATTGAAAGTGTTGAAATTAGATCACTTGATCAGCTTACAACTCCAGCATTCCTTACCTTCTTTGTCAAATGGGACCTGGAACGTGCAACCTAAACGACAAATGGTGTAAACTGCGAATATTTCATATTAGTTTATCTTAAGTGTACTTTAATCCTTTTATTTTTAAAATCCACCGTTTAAATCTCAAATTCAAAAAGAGAAAAGTGCATTCAAATTCCTTAAGTGTTTTGACCAAAGAAAAAAAAAAAACATTTTTATCTAAATGCTCAAGATAAAAATAATAATAGATTAATAGCACATAAAACAAAATATAAACAGATGTATTCATAATTTATCCAAACAAATGTCATCACTACAATAAGTATCTGTCGCGACTTTCAATGTATCGCCTGTCTTTTTCTCTTATTCCGTTAAATTCAGAAAAAGGTTTTGGTATAATTTAATTTGTTTTAAAAGGGATTTTAGTAACTATATGACGATGATATTACACTACTTTTAGCATAAATTATAAATATATTTCTTCGTTAGTATTTTTTATGCGTCTAGCTCATTTACTTTTGAAATTGAGCAACGAGATGCTTTCAGAACCCACATCACTATTTTATGCTTGATAAAATAATAAACAAAAACTTACTCAATTTAAGAATATGCATAAAATAAAAAAAAATAGAGACTATTCATTTTATTATTTTATTTTTAAATATCTCGTTGTACTCAATATGCATGAAAGTATAAAAGCACATCTTTTAAAATTTTGAAGTCTTAACACTATTTTCAGGATATGGGAAAGAGATGGGAATAAAAGACACTAGGATGAAAGAATTGTGAGGGAAAAAAAGGACAGGAAATTTGCTTGAATAGGAAAGAAATGGAAATGAACGACTACGAAGGAAAATTAATCGAATATTTCATAAACTTGTCAAAATCTCAAAATGCTTTTAAATTTTTAAATGTCCTTTTTATTGAGAGCCTATTTGGGCCACTTTCTTGAATTTCTTTTAATTTTTTTTTTCCATGTAAATGAAATGATTTTGGTAAGGTGTAAGGAAAATCTTCTCTTATAAATTTATTTCCTCTCATTTTCTATACTTTTCCAAGCTAAGGAAACATAATATTTCCTTTCTAGTTTCTTTCTTTTCCTTTCTAGGGTATTTATGGTTTGGTTCAGTTCAAGAATAGAATTAAATTAAATGAAATTTGAAACAATTCAGTTCAAACGAATAATGAATCAAATTGCTTTTAATGGTTTAAGGTTTTGAATTTGATCCAACTCAATTTAAATTGCTTTTTGAAAACATCATTTTGTTTTATAATACTAATAGTTATTGAAGTTTTTAACGAACATTGATGTCTAAATTGAATAACATTATATAAGAATTAAAACCACATAATATTATATTATATTATATCATAAGGACATTGTATCTTAAGTGATAGTGAAAGCACGCAAATCTATTAGAAATGAGAAACAACGATGAAGAAAAAGAAGTAGATTGTAAAGAGTGAGAGTGAAATGAGAAATGGAAAAAAAAAAGGTAAAAAAAGATTAGACTAGGATATTAACGAAGTAAATGACAAATAACAAGAAGATGGGCTAAATAAGGTCATACTAGAAAAGCCTAACCCTTGATTACCCATGATCACGAGTCTAATAGCTCATGATATAATGCTTTAATACCATTAAAGCTACAATATGTAGAACTAAAGTGCTGCAACTTGTCATGTGTCAACCGTAGATGTTTACATGCTAAGGCATCTAAAAGTTGTAAACCTATCTAAATGCACATTTGGAACAATATGTGTAAATCCTTAATAAGTAACCAAGAGAGGGACAAAGAAAAGTAGGGGGAGGATGGTGTTAGTGGGGTAAGGTGGGGTGAGGCTATTAAAAACTTTAGAAAAATAATACTTTAGAAAATTAAAACCCCTTAATTATTTGTATGTTTAACATAAAAGTATGAGCAATAATAAGAAACAAAAATATAAGATAGATATGCATGAAATAAAAGGAGAAAGGATATAGAGGATTAAGCAAATCAATTATAGTGCTTCAGTTTTATGTGTAATGCACTCTTTCAGCTCTACCACTTGAAATGCAATATCCCACATTGGAGCCATTGCACTATACACTTCAATCAAACAAATTAACTTAAGAGATTACAATTTATAATCAATTCCTTTACTCTAATTTCCTAGTCTAATCTTGGCTAAACTCATGTCTACAAAGAGACAAGTGTAATCCTCTCATTAACAATAAATCCTAACTCTCAAAAGATTAAACTAAACAATGAGGAAATTGTATAATTGGATCCTTAAATAATAAGCATGATATAAAAATATAAATATGGAATTTGTATGTCCAAGTATATCATCTAATTTATCCTTTGATTTTTCTGATATGAATTGTTTTTTGAATTTTCAATACAAATCTTGGTATCATTTTCTTGCGTTTGATTTTTAAATCACTCAGACTTATATAAGTTGCTTTGTAACAGCTAAATGAAGAAAATTATGGAGATTTCCCAACAATTTTTTACTTATGTGAGTATGGAAAGCATATCACCTTTGTGCTTAATCCACCTCATATTAGTTGTCATAAATTTGAATTTTAAATTGAAGACTTCTAGCCTTGGTGTCTTATCACTTACTTGTTGATCCTTTTCTTAAAAATAAATATTTTTTTGTTCTACAAAAGCTCCTTGCATTTCTTGAAAATAATAATAAATATTGCTTTGATGTTGTACTTTACTCTTGATCTACTATAGGCAAATTTTTGAATTTTTGAATGAGTAACCAACTATAAAATATTCAAACTTATTATAGCTCATGTGATTTCTGTTCTTGTAAAATTATGCCTATTGTGGAACTTGACACATTTTGAATTTTCTTGACTAAGATGATTATAGACTTGATTTTCCTCCTTGTTCTTGGCCTATAATTGCTTAGATGATTTGTTAATATGATTTTCTTAGAATACTCTAGCATGTTTGATTAAAATTCCATTTAAATTGAGAAATATAAGTTACATCTTAATGATGTGAATTTTCTTTTGGAAAATATCTCATATCTCCATATCATTTCTTTCTAAAGATATAAAATCCAACCATATCATCACAAAATATCTTCTTTCCCCCTTTAAAATATGATACTTATCACATCCAACTCATCAAGATATCTTACCAAGCTTCTTCTTTAATTTTTGGAACCATTAGATGTAAAGGAACTCATTAAAAAATAAAAATCTGCACAAAATTATTTAAATAAATTTGATAAAATAATTCCTTAATTTATTCCCCATGAATTATTGTCCAATTTGATGGAACACATTGGATGCATTAACAAAATATATTAAATAAGTAGAGCCAGATATTTCAATAAATGAAATCCGTTAACTGAAATCTCAACTTCTCTTCAAGTACTAGAAATAAAATGTACAATTGGAGACCATCCATTTGGAAATTAAACATAATTGAAGTCTCATGTGACTCCCCATAACTAAATATAATCAAATAGCTAAATAAAGAATAATAGTCTATTTTCTAGGTATTATAACTCAATAACCTATAGACTACGCAATCCCACTTCCACCATCATGGAGTTGGTAATAACCTTCAATCTCATTGTCATAAAGATAATCATAATTATAATTGCCATAGAAGTCTAGACTATCCTCATGCCTTATATATGTCAATAAATGTAGCAAACACTAGTTCTTATATTTTAATTTGGTCCAATAGACGGCATAGTCTTAGCGTCTTAAAACATGAGATAACATATGGTACTAGCATATATATGTATTTACACACACACACACATACACACACACACACACACTATATATATATATATATATATATAGTATTGGTAGAAACCATAAATCCAAGAAACTCCTAAGTTTACCTAGATTGCATCAGTATGGGACTTCACTCAGGATAATATCATGTAGAAATCATTAGGATGCCTTACCAACACACTAAGACTCCTAGGGTATCAGCACACAATACTCATTTACATAAGTTGAATAAGTACTAAGTTCATTTGAGTATCCTGCCTACTAAACACATGCAATAGACAAGTATCTAATACCTAAACCATCATACTCACAAAAAGCCAAAGGATTCTCAAACTTAGAACTTGGCCTCAAGTAACACCAATCTTAGAATTTTTTCTCTAAACAACTCATTTCACTCTCTCATTTCCATTCTTGATACCTCGTTATACATACGCACTTAAGATAAAAGAATTTAATCTTGATAAAGAGTGGTTAAAAACATGTTAATGGTAGATAAAATAGTTTCAAAATATGTAACAAATAATTAGGAATAGGACTTATGGGAAAAAGAAGTGAAGCAAAGAAAATTAAATGAAGCTGTGCATGGGAGGAAACCAACTGGTCAACCAATTCTTATATGAATCGGCATGTCAATTTAAAGAAATCCCAACACCTCAAAGATCGGCAAGCTGTTACGCCCCGAAGTCGCGAAGTCGCAACATCCCGCCGTGTAAACCATTCTATGATAGAAACTGGCCTCACAATTCCTACCATAGAGATAATCTACACAAGGCGTCGACGACCACTCGCTTTGAAGTAAACAGTTCGATTAAAGATTATACTACAAATATGATAAGTAACTCAAATTACTATTAAACATAGATAATCATATAAATAAGTCCACAGAGCTTCCCAGGAAGATTTACATAATAACTACAGTTTACTAATTTACAGAATAACTAACAGTTTTCATCCTTTAACTACAAGGTCAGTCTAGTTACACATTAAGCTAAATAACTTGATCCTCACACCCCTGGCTTCAAAAAGACTAACCTCTGGATAATTGTAGGGCGGCATGGTACTTGAAGAGATTACAAATCAGAACCTGCAAAAGGATCTATAAAGGTATAAGCAACTTCAGCTCAGTAAGTTGAATTGGAGACTCGTGAATGCATACAAGCACAAACAGGGTTATCAAACAATTATTTTCATGCAATGCAACAATCAAGTGTCATCGCACAACGTAGTCCGGTCCGTTGTGAAATCAGAGAAATTTCACCCGCTCCGATCCAGGTTGAGGAGTTCCATGTTATGCAGCAGCTCACAACTAAACCCAAGCTTGTGCAATGGAGACCTCGCTCCTCCCGCGACTACCTTCGAACCATTAACTTCACCCCCGCCGCGACCTCCTCTTCTGTCACTTAGTTCGACTGAGGATGAAGAAGGGACCATTTTGCAATCCTGCGCTATCCCTTTCGAAGGGGTCGGTATTTGGTTGGAGAGTCCTATGATCCCCTAACGGATTGCAATGCATGACGTTTTCGGTTATTATGGTCGACTAAGATTAAATTCCGGTTAAGGTTTACAAACAAGTTCATACCAATTAAATCAGTCACAAAATTACTCACAGCACAAATTCCAGCACGAATTCAGATACATCAAACACATGCGCAAACTACTTACAATCACAAGCATATACAAGCCTAAGTCTCCGAGCACTACAAAACTAGTACTCTATTACAATAAGCAATAACCCAACTTACTTGAATTTGCTTGATCGCTCGATCCTCAAATTGCAAGCTGATTTGTTTCTGGGTGTCCTATAATGCAAAGAGGTCCTTTTAGTACTTATTTTTATGGATTCTTATTCTAATTTATAATGTAACTCATTTTCCTCATATATACCTACAACGTATTAATAATTCGTTGTATTTTATTTCGGGGTTCGGCTTCTAAACTAGACTCTAGTTTTAATTCCTAAGTCGTAATTAGGCTCGAATCCCAATGTAACATTAATCACCTTATGCTCGGGTATTCAAATATCCTATTGGGTCGTAATTTTTGGTATTCTAACTATTCGGTACACACTAACCCTAATTGGGATATCGGATTTATTCCCGATGTGTAAAAATCTTACATTTTAAGATATTTACTTAAAATTAAATATTAATTCCGATTTATTATTTTTCTGATTTCAATTATAATATTATCTAAATAACTTTATTTTTTTTTAATTTTGTAATTTATATTTTCACATATTCCTAATTTCTCATATTCTTTACCTAATTTCCCTAATTACCCATAATTAGTACCTAAAAGCTAGGATTAGGGTTCCACTGCAGAGATTAACTTCCTTAATCATCTAATCAAGATCCAAATCAGTAATTAACATCCTAATTACCTAATTAATCCCAAATCACCCAATTTTACCATCATTTTAGGGCTAAAAATTAACTTAAAATTTTCGAAAATTAATTTAAAAAAAAAGGGCTTCGTAGCACTATTCTAAATCATATGAGAATCCTACAGAAAAATTTTGAGCCCCAAACTACATCCCTAAGCCTATTTAATTTCCGGTTTAATCATGCTCGGTTTTGATCAATTTCTTAAGAACCCTATATTTCCAGACATAATTAAACTAAATCAATATTTTTCCCTAAATCTACATACAATAAAACCTCAGAATAACAAGTTTCATAATTTTCTGGGCAAAATAACTAATTTTACAAAATTATACAAAAATCAGGATGAGTAAATGACTAACCGGTTCAAGGATTTCTGGCCGTCCAAACCCGGTCCAAGGCTGTTGGCCGGTCCAGACGCTGGTCCTAGGGTAGGGTGGTGGTGGTGGTTCGGTCCCAGGTGGTGGTGGGTGGTGGTGGGTGGTGGTTCTAGTTCACCTTGCTAATCTGCACAGTTTTTTTTTTTTTTTTTTTTTCTGGAATTTCTCTCGATTTTTCTTGTGTTTCAATTTTTCTCAGATTACAAACTGTCCAAATGTCTTCTGTGAATTTTTTCCTTATTTGTAGACAAACATAGTAATTAATGTGCATTAATTTGATGTGATTTTGTCCATTTCCTTGATTTTAGGCTTTTAGTTTGGCAAAATCTTATTGGCTAATTTTTTTTCTTTTCAGCCACGACTTGATCTGGTTGCAGACCTCTCCTTCTGATTTTTTTCTGATTTTTTTATAATTATTTTGTATTTTTCTTTAATTATTTACTTAATTTTCGGCCTATTTTAGCAATTACGCGTATTTTTATCTACACGTAAATACATGTAGGGTACACGTGAATATTCCTAAATATTATTTTGGTCATTCTAAAATTTTTAGTATACATATAATCTATCTCTGCTAATTTATTAGTTATTATATTACACTTTTTGCATTTTCGGTAATTAGCAGTTATTATGTTTAAAATTTGAAAATTTTATAGTCTCCTATTTTACTACTTACTTTCTTAAATTTAAGTTTACAGGGTCAGTTTTACTGGTATTTTGCTAAATAGTTTATAAATTGGGTTTGATCGGATCCTTTAGCCGATCGTCCTAAACCTTGGGTTTTAAGTTCAAACCTATGGTTACTTGGCTTGGCTTTAGGGCTTACACAAGCTAGCTTTTACCACTGCAATTTTGCACATTTTTATTTTCTTCAAAAATTCTTTTAGCAAATCATGAACCTAATCATCCCTCGCTAAAACCATCTAAAATCCTTTCAACTTTCTTTCGTGACAATACTCCAACACTTAAAATTCCAAAATATCACACAAAATTCGATAACATTGGTTCCAAACATCCTTTAAATAATAAAATAACCAAAAATGACAAGAGGTAAATAATGCAAGACTTATATGTAAAACTTCCATCATGTTGCAATATACATCTTACAACGACTCTTCAACATAATGTTGCAAAACACAACCTACAATGACTCTTCAACACAAACTTATGGAGAAAAAAGAATCAACAAATCTCCACGCTTCAAACCATTACCAAAGAACTCTTTTAAAACATTTTTTCCTTGACTTCTATTTGTCAAACTTGCAAAATCGAATCTCCTTCCTAGTCTTGATAGAGCATACGTAGAGAAACTGCTAAAGGAAGAGGCAACGTAATGAAAGAAAGATGGTAAAATGGGGAAAGGGGAAAGATACCATAGTTTTTAATGGGCAAGGTTTTTATACCCATAAAAAGACCAATTGCCATTGCTCACTAAAGGTATTCTTTACAATGCCGTTATTTTAAAAATTTTATAAAACCCTACTTTGTTTATTTATTTATTGAGATTGGTATCACAATTTGTTTTTTTAGCTTTTTATAAATTACACAAAATACTTATAATAATCTTGTAAATAAGTTTCATTTCATTCTTATTGAATATTCTTAAAAAATATTGCAACATACTTATTGAAATTTCTTTTGTAACTTAAAATGAAGTCAAATAACAATGAGATATTTCTCTACTATTAATTCTAATATTAAAGAACATAACTTTGCCTCAAGTCATATGGTTCCAAGTTCATCCTTAATGTTCATGAAATCAAAATAACCACATGACCATAAATGCGCTACAAGAAAATTCACTTATGGAGATGTGTACATGATTATTATATGAGTCTTTGATTGTAACATGGTGCTTGAGGGTTCAAGCAAATAGCTACTTATCATCTTGTCATAATTTTAAAAGTTTTATACTAAGCAACAATTATAATCCAATTGATAATATTTTTAGGTAAAATAAAAAAGATGGTGATTCGTGAGTAGATAAGTCACAATCTAGTGGAGGAATGTTCAATGGATTGCCAATTATGACATAAACTAAGTAATCAATCTAAAATAAGAGAGGAAAAAAGCTTATGTAAGAGAAGAGTTGTCCAAAGGTCTTATTAGACAGGTTCAAATGACTCCTCTCCAAATGCATAAAGTTTCTATCAAAAATCAAAAGTTTAAAGTCTTGTTAGATGAATTCAAAAGACTTCTCTCTAAATGTCAAAAGTGTTTTATAGAGATAGCATGTTTGAACATCTCATTAGACTAGTTCGAACATTTTATTCAATAAAATATTATAGATGGTTGTTTCACAAAAAAAAAAAAAAACTAACCTTAACTCAAATAATTGTATTGTTTCAATTATTTAGGGATATGTTGCTTCATGTTGTATGGTTTAAATCAATCAATAATGATTTAGATTCAAATTAACGCTTATGATTTAATTTTTTCAAGAAATATGATTTTTAAGAAAATCTTGAGGCATCACAACGGGTGAATAAATACTCATGGCATAAGCTCTTCAACAATGAGTAGATTTTGCACAAATATTTTATTTATTTATTCCTAGTTTTGTTAAAAAAAAAAAACTTGAAAAATGCTCTTCGAGTTTCTAGACTTAATTGTATCTTTACAAAAGTTTGCATTAAGTAAATCCTTAGCATTATTTCTATAGGAGGTATTAAATTTCCTAAGGAAAGTGATTTATCATACCTCCAAGTCATGAAATCATTTTTTTCATATTCATCTATCATAAACTTATATTTCTAATACTTAGGGGGCAAAATCCTTATGCAATGGATAAAAAATTACATTTTTTTTCTTTTTTTAATTTTTAAATGTCTAATTGCTAACTCTCAAAATATAAATGATTAAATGTATAGTGAGAAAATATAAGGGGTTGTTAATGGTTTTTCATAAAATGGATTATAAATTGTTTTTTGCATTCTTCTCTCAAGTTATCACATTTAAAATAATTATAACAAACTTTGTAATAATGTCTTTTTCTTGTTTGCTTTCTTTGGAACGAAATCTATTCAATCTTAGTTTTTCTTTTTCTTTAATGAATGGTAGGATCAAATTTAGATATGGAAAGTAAGGATATAACTAGTCAGGTTGTTATAAAATATATGACCTTCCTACCTACTAAAAACCCTATATAATACTACTTAATAGAGTTTTGAAACGAGTTTTAGGATATAGCTAAAAGCTCATTAGGAATCTAGGATGGGTTTTGGAATTTTTTTTTTTAAAAAAAAACAATAGGAAACCTATTGCCCAATAGAAAATAATAAATTAATAATACAATATTAATTAAAATTTCTAATACTTAAAATAATAAATAGATAGAAACAAGGATGACAACAATTTTGATGGTGTTTACTATTTTCTATTAGTATTCGTGGACATGTATCTATGATTTTTTTTTTTTTAAGCTAAGAGAAGGTAATTATGTGTTTATTATATAATAGGGAGAAATAGTGTAAAACCCAGTAAAAAAAAGTTATATAAAAATAATAATAATAATAATAATGTTAGAAATGTAAAAAGAGGAAAGGAATATAATAATATAATAAAGGCTTGAAGACATAATATGGCTTGCAATTGACTAGAGATAATAGAGATAATATTTTCATGAAAAAATATTCAGACTTCCTACTATCATTTATCCCAAATAAAAATATTTCTTAACTCCATATCTTCCCCTTAACAAAACATTACCTTAGTTTTTTTTTTCATAAATGGAAAACTTTAAATCTTTAACCAAATACCAAAACTCTAATCAAGATTAGTAATAATTGAACATGGGATTTAATAAAGAATCAATCCTTATGTGTTTCTCAAGTAAGTTTCCTTTATTTATTATGTTCTTCATAAATTATATTTTCTTTAGGGTTTTCTTTGAGTTTTAAGAGAATGTGTAGTAATTGTTGGTGTAGTAGTGGTACTAGATGATAATCGTTGGTTAGAGTACTAGTGCACTAAGATACAAAGAGTAAGATAAGTTCTTTATACAATTTTCCAAGTTCCATTCTTTTCTACATTCGAGGTTTGTGTATGTCATGAAAAGCGTATGTATACGTGTAGATTTTTGTGTGCGACACATAACGTGTACGGATGTGTGCACAGTTCTGTGTGCCGTGTAGTGTATGTGTAGTTTTAGTCATGTGGTGGGAATTGCATATATGGGTATGTTGATGTATGCATGTAATAAGTGTTCATGTGTGTATTAGGAAGTGTGCTCCATAGGATGAGTGTGTATGTGCAGTCAGCGTGAGGATGTGTGTATAGGGGGGAAGGGCGTGTATATGTATGTGAGTGTGGGGTAGGGGATGGAAGATGAGAGGAGAGATGAGAGACAAGAGGACAGCGAGAGAAAGAGAAGAAAATAGCAAGAGAGGGAAAGAAAAGAAAACAAAGAAGGAAGGGCAAAGGAAAAAAAAAAAGAAAATAATAAATAAATAATATATAATCATATATATATTTGCATAATATATATATTAAATGTATGTAAAATATAAAATAATGTATATAATATGTGATGTTTGTATGTGTGTAATGGTTGGTGTGTGTATATTATGGAATATTGAAAAGTATATGGAAAGATATGAAAAGATATATAGAGTACAGTTCAAAAACTTGAATGTTGGGACAAAGGGTTTAATAAAAACAGAAAAAGTATTGAGTTGAGTTAAAAATAAATGAATTGAGTTTTAAATCTAGTATCTGTATTTGTGAATAGGTACTAGGAGTCACATGGTATCGAACCTCGTTGAAATAGGAGTATTAGGTATGAGATACATGATTGATGATTGTGTGTGCTAGGATGATGTATGATAACTGAACTTAATTGAAACTTAGACTTAATTGATTACTGCTTATGTTTGGCTTCAACCAACCACTGGTCTGGCCTAGTGGTGCTGGTGAAGCACCTGGTAATTTTTCCACGATACTGTCCCCCATGGAGTCCCACACTAAAAGGACTCAAATAAAGCTAGGATGGTTTTTGATACTCGGGTGATTGAGGAAAACCCAACACCAATACTTATGTAGTATTTATATATTATATATGTAAGGGTTGTGAGTAACCCTAAGTCTCAAGATGTTGGGATTGTGCCACTTATGGACTTAAATACCAAGATCCAATTGGTTAATTGTTGCATTTATGAGTATTACTTATGTGTACTTGACTTGTTATATGTATATTCATGCATATGTATGTAGTATTCTATACTGAGCATTAACTCATCCTACAGAGGTTACTATTGTTAACTGCAGGTTCAGGTTATGATGATATGATAGAGAGTTATGATGGTACTAGCTGAGTTTATAATTAAGAAGAGAATAGAGATTACTACTATGGGATGAGTAGAGTTAAGCATAGAATAGACGATATGCATGAAAAAAGAATTAAGATTTTATTTTATTACCAACTATAGGATGGAGTTGCTTGTGACCCTTATAGGTTATATATTTTATGATATTTGTAAAGTTATGAGATTTCTAGTTAAGTTGTTATATTTATATTATTCTAAGCAAATAATGGGACATCCTAATGTAGGATGAAATGAATGAGTATTTATGTTACTTTTTTTACTAATGATTGAGGAGTTAATATTGTGAATTGACATATTATTATTTTTTAGCTGGAAAATTTTATGCAATTATTTTGTGGATTTTAAACAGTTTACAGGTTCTTAGAAACTTAATGTATTAATAGAGGCTAGGAACACGTGACAAGTTTTAGTATTCCAGGTTTTAGAGCGTTACAAATAGTTAAGTAAATAACATATTTGATGCAAATATTAATTATATCCATGAAATCAAAACATGTTAAAAATCAAGATGGAAAGTACATAAATCATCAAACTTATTGTACAACAATACTATTAGGTGCTCCATTGATGCTGTTACAAGATATAAATACATAGCATGAAAAGGCCACAACAAATTGATTCTTCAATTTTCATTATGTTACTCATGTTCTATAAATAATATAAATCAATTTCTTGTGTAATGACTAATGAAGTAAAAAAGTTATTTGTTAAAAATAAAAAAAAAAGAAAATTATAAATGGATCTAGCGAGTTGAAAAGTAGATATCCTATTAAGATAGCAAGATGAGTTCTAGATATATGGTGAAAAACTCGACAGAATTTTGAGACGGGTTTGATAACCTGTTGTGTAGTAAGATAGGTTATGGGTTCCTGTACAACCACTAAATCGAATTCGTCAGACCAAGCAAAATAATGAAATTACATCAACCTCCCAATATGCACCTTTTAAGCAATCAAGGGTAACCCAAACACATATATGATGAATACATGAAAGAAAATTAAGAATTATTTACATGCCGAGGAAATAATAATTCCCAATTATTATATCCTGATCTACCTTTACATAACAACTCGTGCAATGGGTGCAAACTTGCCCGCACAAAGAAAATTCTTGGACTCTCCATTTTCCCTCCTTGCTTCAATATCGTCATTATTTCCATCTTCTTCTAGCTCCACTTCCCCAACAAGTGATCGATATTCAACGTTGTTACCATGTGTCTTAATCATAACCAAGTAAAACATAATCGTGAATACTAGGAACATGATCACAAACCAGCTAAACAGAAGATTTGCTAGTGATTTAGCTCTGTATAGTGCCTTATCACTATGGCATCTCACCACATAATGACCATCCTCCAAGTTCATGAAGCACCCTTTAGGGATAAGCCCCGGAGTCCACAGCATATAACCCATAACCATCATCCAAACACCTTGGAAGGCAATACTGGCTGACCGAAGGAAGCCAATAAAGAAACTTTTGGGATAACCAATTCCAATTAGGCCTATAAAGAGGGTAACAAGAGTGAGGATTTGTAGCATAAGATGGTATTGGCCTTCAAGATCGGCATGGTCAGTAGAGTGGAAGTGGAAAAGGAGTAGTTGTTGGGAAAAAGCAATCGCACCCAACAATTGGGTCAGATCGTGTTTGGCTGCGGCACCACTTTTGTCTAGAAGTATGGAAAGAGCAGCATAGGTGAAGAAAGACATTGAAATCAAGGAGTGTTCAAAGGTGTGCAGGTGATATGAAGGTATGGTACCATCCGTGTCTAGTGGTTGGTGCCTATCTGGAGCGACAAATTGTTCCATGATTATGTCCAGTGTGCAAGCAACCATGATCAGAAGGAGTTCCAAGTACTTGGATTTTGATATGGGAAACCATGCGCGAGAGGTGTACGAATTCGGGTGGCGAGCATGGAGCTTGGTATGGTTGAACATGTGCCATAAGCCTATTAGCAAGTACCCCACAGCAGGCAGTACATGGCCTATTTTAGAACCCATTATATGTTATTGCCACGACTTTTTATCATACACCAATATAGCATTAACTAATAAGAGCATTTATATAAAGAGGTGGACGTACGTCGTTGCTTCTCTCGGCCTCAGTTGTTGCTTCCACCCATATCTATGGTTGATGTTGTAAAAGTTTGGCTTTGGTCTGTTCGTGAAATTTCCTACATAAAGCATTTGCATGAGTCGTCCTTGTTATGCATCATACTTTACAATCGATCGATCGTCCTTATTGCAGTACTCCCCTATTGAGTCCTATGCCTTCCTTGTTACGCTATTTTAGTTATTGTTGTCCAACGCGGTTCATACGCCTTTTTTTTTTTTTCCTTTTTTCAGTAAGGTGGTTCATACGTCTTTGCTAAGCAGAATACTCTACCCAGTTAAAGAAAATAATTCTCTGCTTGTGTGAAATTTTTCCTCTTCTGGAGTAGAAACCCATCATGTCGTTCTGTTTAACAATATGTTTGTTGGAAATTTAATCCTTAAAACATTCTAAAACGTATGATAATGTGTCCAGCCACTAGGCAATTTTTTGGGGTTATTTTAAGGAACGATATGATAAAATTAATGTTTGAGCTAATTTCTTAACGGTTGAAGGGAGTCCTTTACTCATTAAATAGATAAAATACACACAAACCCAAGCTTCTTCACCTCCTTTTTCAATTATTTCTTGACATGGATTTTATCGCGATTTCGCTTTTTAAATCTGTGCCCGTCTTGATTTATACTTGCTTGATCCTCACTTGACATGGTCTTTTTGCAGATTTTTTATGAGGCTCGTCATATTTGGAGTAGAGAAATGGCAGCAGCTTGTTCAATGCAGAGCAAGTCCACCGGCTATTTGTTGGACGAGATTGCTCCGTCATTAACTTGCTGAACCCAAAGTAGGAGCATTAGCAAGCCTTCACGGTGTGTGATGGTAAATAACTTAATATTAGTTGCTTGGTATATTTTTGTGGTACAGCACTTGATAAATCTTTTAATTTATTGTGTGATTTGCATATTGATTCAAGTTATAAATAAAACAATCTTTTGAGGTGGTATATTTTGTGCTATAAAAATCAATTCATACTATAAAATAATTATATCTTCAAAATCCAAAAAATAACCTTATACCAAAATCCAAAATTATTGACATACTTCATCTTTCTTTTTTCTTTTTTTTTTTTCCCCTCTTTCTATTCAATACTCACATATATCAAATAGAAAACATTACAAAAATCCGTATATTGTATCACACAAACCAGATACTAAATATGGTATAAAAAGATTATATATATTACTTTCCTTATACTGCGTTATCAAATTCTCTTTATACAATTGAATGCTAGACTTTGTCAATATATGACTTATTTATATTTATAAATGTGTATAGTTAGTTAAGAAGTAGTTAGAGTTAGTTTTATGACTCTTCATGTGAAAATATTGTAGTCACATTTAGTAAGAGATAGATCTTTCATTCCATCATTTTAGTTGTTCTGCATATTACTATTTATGCTCTACTCTCGGACTTTATTCTTATCTGCATGCTCATGGTTGCTGTACAACACAATCTAAATAATCTATATCAGGTTTTCCTCATGATATCAAAGCATGCAGATACTATCTTTTAGATTCTTTATTTAGCTTACTTGTACAATTGAATTAGCAAATAGACATTCATGAATAATCAGATTCAAGTTGATGATATGTCAATAACTTATCCACTTTTCATTTCTCCTTCGGATAATCCTTCTATGGTAATTGGAAACATTATCTTGAATGGATCTAATTACCTCTCGTGGAGTAGATCGATTAAGATTGGTTTAGGTGCAAAGTTGAAACTAAGTTTTATAGATGACTCAATTGAAAAACTTAGCAAGGATTCACAAGATTTTATCATGTGGTGAGATATGATTTCATGATTAGGAGTTAGATTTTGAATCCTATGACAAGTGATATATCTCAAAATTTCTTGTATTCACAATTAGCCTTCAACTTATGGAATGAAGTCAAAGATCAATATGGACATTCTAATGGACTGCTTGTATTTTAAATCAAACACGAAATCAATAATCTTAGGCAAGGAAATGTGTCAGTTGCAATATATTTCAATAAGTAGAAAAAATTCTAGGATGAGTCGCAATCTATGAATGGAATGCCTAATTGTACATGTGGTTTGTGTATTTGCAAGCTTAAAGAAAAACTTAGTGAATTTGAGATGCAATGTAGTTCTTAATGGGATAGTCTAATTCTTATGAAATTGTATGTAATCACATACCATCAATGGATCCTTTGCCTAATGTGAGTTGTGCTTTCTATATAGTCCAACAAATCGAGAAACAAAGACAAATCACTAATTCGTAGATAGGAGTTTCTGATATATCAGTTCTTTATGCTAATAAAACTAATGCTAGAACAACTATTGTTGATAAGAAGAGGATGAAATCTATAGGCGATCGGGTTATATATAAACATTGCAAGAATGAAGGGCATAGTATTGATCAATGTTTCCAAATTGTCGGGCATCTGAAATGGTACAAAGGAACAGGATTTATAAAAACAGGGCAAGTGCTTCTATTGTTTTATGGATAGATCCCATACTAGCGTTGCTACTCCTTTTGAGTAGTTTTCTACTCAAGATGAAAAATAATCAGTTCAACCAACACTATCCATCCTGATATGGTGCAATTGGTTTGTCAAGAGATCTATAAGATGATAAAAGGGAAAGCGGTAGTAGATGAAAGAAATGGAGCAAGACCAGCTACTAGTGCAAGTATAACAGCAAATTTTGTGGACTTTGTAGGTATTAATTCAATTTCATGTTTTAATGTTTCAAAAAAAGTTGGATCTTGAATAGTTGATTCTAAAGCCAGTGATCACATGATTCCATTCCCTTCTTTGTTAGCTAATAAACAAATTCTTTCTAAATCAATTCCTATCAAGTTACCTGATGGTAGTGTTAAGTTTATCTATACCGTTGGTTTCATCATAATCAATTCAAGTTTGACATTAACCAATGCGTTCCTTGTTCCTTCTTTACACATAATTTACTATCAGTCAATAAACCTTTAAAGGATGAACAACTTAAAGTTATCTTTGATGCTTCATGTTGTAAATTTTACGACTTGAACACTATTGGAATTCAAGCTATAGCCCTAGCCTATCAAGGCCTTTATGTCTTGCAATGTGAAGCTAACATGAGCTCTTTAAGACTAGCTGATAACAATTAAGAAATATCTTATTGTACTGTTCTTAGTAGTTCTAAACAACATTCTTTCTACTTGTTACATGCTAGACTTAGTCATTTGTCTGTAGGGAAAATGAAACTCTTACCAATGTGTAAACATTCAGACTTTACCAATTTCTTTTTTGATGTTTGTTGTGAAGCTAAACTTCATAGACATTCCTTTACCAAAAGTAATACGCATTCTCCTTTTTCTTTTCATCTCTTACACATTGACATTTGGGGACCATATCATGAACCTTCGATTATTGGTGCTAAATTCTTCTTGACCATATTGGATGACTTTAGTCATTGCAAATGGGCATATATGTTGAATTAGAAACATCAAGTTCCTACTATCCTTGATCATTTTCTACAATACATTAAGAATCATTTTTCTACAGTTCCCAAGTTCATTCATAGTGACAATGGGCCAAAATTTCTTTCTCATCAATGTTAGTCCTTGTTCAATTCGTTTGGGATAGTTCATCAAAGATGGTTAACATACACCCTACATAAAATGGGCAAATAGAACAGAAACACCGACATTTGCTTGAAACTTCTCGTGCTTTGCGTATATAAGCCAACCTACCTAAGAAATGTTGCAATGAGTGTATTCTAGCTACCACACATCTCATTAATAAGATGCCCTCTTCAATCTTAAACGGCCAAACACCTTGTCAGTTACTTCATGGTACTTCGCCTAATTATTCACAGCTCAAGACTATGGGATGTCTTTGTTTTGCCATGCATCATTCTTCTAAGATTGATAAGTTTAAACCAAAGGGAAGTCAATGTGTGTTTTTAGGTTACTTACAAGGGCAGAAAGGCTATAAACTTTTTTACCTTGTCGATTAGGTCATCTTCCATAGTAGGGATGTGGTTTTTCAAGAAGATGTCTTTCCTTTAGACTCTTACATCTATTGATTCTAATTCTAGTCCTACTATTCCCGCTATTGTTGCTCATCATTCTATTTCCTATGACTCAACCACTACAATATTTATTCAACAATCTTCAATATCCTTGAATCCCGATACTTATCCTACATCACCCTTAACACTTGTTCCTCTACCATTTCTATTTTCAGTTGAAACAGTATGCAAGATACTTCTTTAAAAAGATCAAGTAGAGCTAGACCACCTCTTATTTAGCTTAAGTACTATATACATAATGTTGCTTATGTTCATTCTTCCCAACCACCTATCAATCCTACTGTTAAATATTCTCTCTTTAACTCAAACACATTTGCCTAATATCCATCCGATTATCTTATTTCACTTGCTACTATCTTAAGTATGCAAGAACCAACTTCTTATCTTGAAGCATCTAAAAACGGTAACTAGGTGAAAGTCATGCAAAGTGAAATTGATGCATTAGAATGCAATGATCCATGGGAGCTTATGTAAGCTTCCAAAATTGAGTTTAGGATAACCGAGTTCAGATTTAGGGCTTTTAGGGTAACTTATCCAATTGAGCCCAAACTTTGCAACTAGAATGAAAAAGTTAGTCGAGATATTACAGTGAAGTTAGATTTTAGTAATAATGATCCGAAATCCCAATTTTTCCCTTAGAAATTAGAGTATTTACTAAAACCCTAAAATGTTCAGAACTCCTAAAATTGAACTTAGATTACAACGAGAACTTAGAGATAAGTTAATTGAGCTATAAAATGAGATAATGTAGTATAATTTACTATAAAAAAATACACGTATTTTTTTTAGTATACCCGGTACAAATAATAATAATACTCATAAATTAACTTTAAATTGAGTAATTATATATATATTGTGTTGAATTCATGAAATTAACCTTAGAATGTATCCTAAAAATAAAAGATATGCTAGAAACTTAATTATATGAGAGAAGTTATATATTTCACGTGTTATTTACATAAGATATAACTTAGTATATTAATTAAATAATTAATTCTAACATATAATATTTATACTTAAGTAATTATTTAATAAAAGAAAAAGAAAAATTAAATAAATAACATTGGAAGGAGGCGTGGCAGGAGGATGAAATTGCAATGCTGATTCAAAAGGTGAATGTATAATCTTTGGACACCTCATGCATAAAAAAAAAAAAAAGGAAATTGGAAAAGAAAATATGAATTAAATAAAGGAAAAACCCTTAAACCGACTTTGAGGCACTATAAAAAGCCAAGATCATCAAACAAGATAGTTTTAGCAATTTGGAATCAGAGAAAATCAGAAAGAAAAATTAGAAAAAATCGTAGAAAAAATAAATAAATTTAGAAAAAAACAGAAAAAATTAATGAAAGTGTGGAAACCTAACCTAGAGTAGATCTGCTGTGAAACCCAGCCAACCCTACACGGTCCACCCACCGCGCCAGCCGTCCGACAACCGCCCAGCCGCCGCCGGCCACCGGAGCACCCAAGAACACCAAGGTCAAATTTCTGCCCTGTTTTTCAATAATTTCTAAAAAATAGTAAATCCGCCCAGAAAATTTTGAAAAAAATTACACTTAGGTTATTTTAGATATACTTTCATGTGATATTTTTATTTTTGAAAAATTCGTAATATTTAATATACTTTATTAAGAAATCTGTAATTCATCCGAATATATATTAGTGAAATAAATATACTATATGATGTTGTTTCTAGCTAAAAATTTTTGTGTAGGATGTGTATGATATGTGGGTAATTGCTACGTAGCCCAAATTTTTATTTGAATAATTTTAATATTTATTGAATTTTTAGGCCTGAAATTGGTTCGAAAATAGGCTAAAATTATGAATTTAATAGGAAATTATGAAATTAATTGATGAAATGGACATGTACTGATCTATAATAAATAATAATGGTATTGAGTCAGATTGGAATTAATTGGATGCTAAAAGAATTATAATTGGATAATTTATCAAATTTAGGGGTAAAATCGTCAATACGAAAATATAGGCAATAGGTCGAAAACTTGAAACCGAGTGATAATTAAATTCCCTATATTTTTAGAAGTCCATAGAAATTTTCGGGGAATTATTAGGTAATCCGAACTATTTACTACGAATTTATTAAGTAAAATAGCTTAAATTACAAGTCGAGGTGTATTTGTAATATTAATAGACTAAAATGAGTAAAATAGTTAAATAAAACCTATATATAGGATTGCTGGTCGAATTGGATTAAATAGAGATTTTATTACAATTATTAATATTTTCTAATCGGGATGTACTTTAGGTGTATTAAAATTGAATAATACTTATATTATTACAATATAAGGACAAATTGGATAAAATATAATTTAAAACTGTAAATTTCGCATAATACGGTCGTTTTTATATAATTATGTATAATTGTATTAAAAATTCAAACTACCCGTTAAAATCCATCTCTAGGAACAGGACTCATAAGATGTGTCGTTAAGTCTATACGAACTCAATAACACTAGTTTTGTTGAAATCGGATAACCTTAAGCAAACTAGCTTATATCTATAACATATTCAAGAATATACACATTTTCGGTAACTCTACCGGAATCAAAACGTGAATTAATAAATAAAAAGTACGTTTCGATACGATCAAAACGATATATAATACGTAATAGTAAATATGATGTACAATGTTAATAATTAATAATTTAATAACATGACTGTATATTATGGAAATAATATATATATATGTTTTAGATTAAACCCTAATGTTTTCATAATTATTACGAAAACTAAATTTAGACCTTTTGTGTAATTAGGACCTTCCAAAGACGGCTGACAATTCAAGTCAGAAATAACGAACGTCTGAACAAGTAAGTTGGGATGGTAGCTTCGCCGCTGTTTGGGTACTATTTAAAAGTATCCGGAAACCCAAGAGTACTTCTGGTTGTGTTTGTAGTTAGATGATTATGCGCATGCTATGTGTGTGAATGATACTCTGTTATGACAGGAGTTCAACTCCTTGGTGTGCTGTTCTGCATATTTGCATGGATTCTGTATTGTGTGAACTTATTGGTCACCCCTGATTATCACTAATGATTATTCGATTAAAGTGTAATTGGTCATGCATAATCACCCGTTAGGGGAAACGATTAAGAGTGTTAAGCCAAACACCGACTTCCTTCGATAAGGATAGCTGAAATGGT
Organism: Lumnitzera littorea; assembly: GCA_024138015.1. Taxonomy (NCBI): domain Eukaryota; kingdom Viridiplantae; phylum Streptophyta; class Magnoliopsida; order Myrtales; family Combretaceae; genus Lumnitzera; species Lumnitzera littorea. The sequence goes on along the minus strand of JAMXBB010000005.1, from coordinate 16,500,714 downwards.
CCTTTCCCCATCCTTAGTCGAACTAAGTGATAGGCGAGGAGGTCGCGGCAAGGTTGGGGGCCGTGGTTCAAAGGCGGTCTTGGGAGGGGGGTGTTCTCTATTGTACAAGCCTGGGTTTGGTTTAACTTGAGTCGCGATGAAACTCCTCAATCCGGGTTGGAGCGGATGAAATTTCTCTAACCTCACAGTGGACCGGTTAACACTGTGCGATGTTTTCATTTAAGTGATTGCATTGCATTTCATCATAATTATTAACCTTATTTGTGATTGTATAGTACTCTTTTGACTCCGCCCCACTTACTGAGCTAGTTGTGCTCACACCCCTACAGACTCTTTTGCAGGTACTGAGTGAAGATAAAAGATGTTTCGGTACCACCGTTCTCAGGTTAATGTGCTGCTGTATGGGAAAGTGAGGAACGAGGAATTTAACTGAACCTGAGCTTTTACTTTGTCTTTAAGTTTTGAAGAAAACTAAATGGGAATTCCCTGGGAGCCCACTAGTTTTCTAAATTATTGTATATAAATCGTATAACCTGTGGTTTTTAAAAGACTCTGATTATAATCTTTACCCTTGGACGTGAAATGTTGTATAATTACTGTTGTAGTACTAAACTACAGATTGTATAGAACAAGTATTTTGTTAAAGCTCTACCACAGGTTTGGATATTAACAGATGTCAGAACAGACATTTCAAGCTGGTTGAGTTGTGCGCCTTGTGTAAACTGCGTCTACGATAGCAGCTGTGAGGTCAGCTTCTATCTTAGATTAGTTTACACGGCGGGACTGTTATGACTCTTCTTGTTCGGGGCGTGACAGCTTACTACTTTACTAGAGGGTAAGAAAGCTATAGGCTCCAAGTAGGTATATAAATCAAAGTTTAAACTTGGTGGACAAATAGAAAGATTTAAGACAAGGCTTATAGCAAAAGGGTATACTTAAGTTGAATGTGTGGATTACCATGACACATTTTCACTTATAGCAAAATTAGGTATTGTTAGAATAATTATAGTTGTTGTAACAGCTTTGAACTGGCCAATACATCAAGTTAGCATCAACAACGCCTTTCTTCATGGTTTTATAGATGAAGAAATATATACGTGGCCTCCAGAGGGTTATTCTAAAGCCTTACTTCATCAAGTTTGTAAACTCAAACACTCTCTCTATGGCATCAAACAAACTTCACACTAATAGAACTTGGAAATCTCATGTTTTCTTTTGTAGCAAGGCTTTCAACAGTCTAAGAGTGATTATTCAGTCTTTACTAAATGTTCGGGTGATTCTTTTTTGGTTACACTATTATATGTTGATGATCTTTTGTTGACAGGTACTTATGATTCAAACATTGCTTCTCTTAAATCTGCCTAGGATTCTGCTTTTTCTAGTAAGGATTTAAGGTTAGCTCGGTTTTTCTTAGGATTAGAAATCTATTGCACAATCCTTGGAACTTTAATCAATCAATGCATATTCATCTTAGATGTTCTATCTGATGTTGGATTGTCCACTTGTAAGCCCACTAAGACTCCCCTGCCTACAAAGTTGACTGATGGCACTCTAGTTTTAGATGAATCTTTGTACCAAAGGATTATTGGTAGACCGATGTATCTTACATTGACAAGGCCTGCTTCAGTTTTATAGCTCATAAACTTAGCCAATTTTGATCTCATCCTCATAAACCTCATCTAGATTCTACTTTTCATGTACTTAAGTACTTAAAAGGAATTGTTTCATGTAAGGTCTTTTACTTTAGTTCAAATTCATTAAATCTCCTTAGATATTCTGATGCGAATTGGGGATCAGATTGTATGGATCAAAAGTCAATCAGTGATTATTGTATTCTCTTAGGTAATGTTGTGGTTTCATGGAACACAAAAAAACACAACATTGTTGCAACATCAACAGTTGAGGAGGCCATATGGTCCTCTCTAACTTTTGCTTTTTTTTTTTTTTCCTTATTATCTTTGTGGAAGTTTTCATCATTTCATTTGAAATCTATAGAATAATAGCACCTTTATGGCATCATTTTTTTTATTAGAAAAAAAATGAAATACCCTAAGAAAATAAAATAATAGAGGGATTTTTTACAATATCAAGTCATTTAAAATGGGAAAATTTTTGAGTTTTGGAATAAAATTTTCAAAAAATTTTACCACTTTTAATCTTATTCGAAAATTCTTTCCCATAACAATTGAAAATGGAGCAATTGATGTGTTTTGCCAAAAGTATCCAACCATGAGCTTAATATGCGAGTTTGGGAATGGGACCAAAAGCTTTGGGAATGGGGCAGAAGTTTGCATATGGAAAGATAGAGGAGAAAAGGCAAAAGAAAAAATTGATGTCTTGTTTAGTTCGTAGAAATTATTTACAATGGAAATGAGAAGCTAAATGGTAAATTCTTTCATATGTAATGGAATAAAATAAAATAGAAATCTCATAATTAAATTAAAGGTTAAATAAGTAATTTGATTGATAATCATAAATGTGTATGGAAGGGAATGGCCGATTCTACTTTATCAAAAGCAAAATTCCTCCTTCAAACCAAAATGACTGTTTCCATGGAATCATGATTTTTACTTCTAAATGTACTTTTTCATTTTTAAGTATAGGGAAAGGGAATAAAACTTAGAATCACAATTCCATTTTAGTCCATTCCCACATATCGAATTTGAAATAAAACCTACCATAAGTTGTGTACCCATTGGCCCCTTACCCATTCCCTAACTATTAGCAATCTACGATTCTTAAATAATTTTCACTTTAGCTAATTGCTACCATTAACAATCTATGATTCTTGTCCATATATTCAATGCTACTTGATATGTCCCTAGTTCTGATTATTATTATAGCATGTTTTATAAATTATAATACTAGATTTTCCTTATTTTTTTTCCTTTTAAATTACAATGACATGAAAGCTATTCAAGTCATGAAAAAAATTGGAATTTTTAAAATATAACATTTAACTTTCTTAAAAAAAAAAAAAAAACTCATGTGAATAAACATAAGTTTTTTCTTTTGAAAACTTTTTTAGCAATCATATCTGTTGATGAGCAATTTTGGATTATAGGCTCTCAAGATCCATTCCGACCTCTACAAACCATAGGCTAATCTATCTTGATCCATGACCCCTTGAAGGTTAGGTTAGTACTTCAGTCCCTACACCTTGGTCTAACGCCTCTTACCATAAGGACCTTAGACCTTAAGATTTGCTCCAAGAACCTTGGACCTTGCATGCCAAAGACATCGTAGAGGTACCACTCAGTGAGAAGGTTTTAGGTGTTACGTTACCTCTAAGAATCTCGAACCATTTTCAAAGATACACTTATCTAATTGGTTAAGATATAAATCTATCCAGATTATTTCCAAGAAGCTTATAACGAAAGGGTTAAACCTCACATGTAAGACACTTTTCCACATATTCATACGAGCCTTCTTACTCTCTATCTTTCTCTAATCCCTTAAATATTAACTTAAGTATTAAAATAACTGCATCTAACAACCCTTTGGTGCCCACGAACCATATTTTATCTCACAGATTCAAGCTTACTTTCAAGTCTAAAGTGCATAATCTTTATGGACAAAATTCATGCAACAACAATATATTTTTAATCTATAGTATCCTTTCAAATTAACCTTTTTAATACTCATATCTTTTCAGTTTATAATATCCTATCTACTTAAACTATTTAAAAATAATGTTTCTTTACTATGGTACCTTTTTAAAAAACAAATGATATCCTTTTGTTTCATCTAATGTTAATTGTCCTTCACCTATCAAAGCAAATGGTAAAATTTTATAAACAAAAAGTGATCTTTAATTTCATTAGATGGTTACCTTATAAAACTTTCATTTTCATTACATGTTTACCTTAGAAAATAATAATAATAAAAAAAAAAAATCATCATCATCTATCAAAACAAACAATAAACTTTATAAACAAAAACTAAACTTATATTTCATTTCAACTTTATTTTATATTCACTTCACCCCACCATAGTGAACTTTATAAACAAAAAGTAAACTTTCAATTTTATATTTTATAAATAGCAACAAACATGATGTTCCACATTTATATTTTTAGAAGTTATAGTTCTTTTTAAACAGCACATCATTTCAAATGGAAAACTGTTTGGTTTTCACATTAAAATATAATATATTAATCTTTTGTTAAATTAAATAATAGTATATATTATATGTAAAAAAAAAAATTACAATCATATATTATTAATTATCAATTGTGATATTTTAAATGTAAATTTAATACCTTTTGCTTATAAACCAATATCCATATATTACGTGGGGCTTTAAGCCTTTTTTTTATTATTATTATACCTTTTCACTCATTACTTTTTATTTTCTATTATAACATATATCAGTATTACCTTGTTGTTATTACAGCTCTTTAATATTAGTTTTTTATTACATTATCTCTTCCATGTCAATTTTTATTTTTAAAATTTTTGTCGAAAGAAATGATTATATTTCTTTATATTAGTATTTTGTTTCAATATTCAGCAAAAAGCCTTTTGCTATAATATAATTAAAGTAGGAAAATTGTAGTGCTTCTTTGATAGTTTTTACTTATTACAATTCACGAAATAAAGCCTTACTATCTGTTCTTTTCTCTTTTTACCCTTTTTTTTTCCCTTTTCATGCAATAAATGTCTTGATATCGAAAGTAGACAATGGTTCACTAACCGAAACAAATTCTCCTACATTTAATATTAAAGGATCACTTACTCCCATCTCTTTTGGGAAAAATTTCTCTTTTTTTGGTGCTTTCATATTTTTTTCGCTTTTGTCTCTCTCTCACATTTTATCTTAGTTGTTAAACATTTAATTATTTGTCTCTCTCCCATTTTACCTTATTGCGGCAAGTTTCAATACTTTGAATTACTTGACTCAATACCATTCATATCATAATTAAAGTTTTTGGTTCTCCCATCTAATCTTGTTGAGTTCTTTTTAATGTTCTAAGTCATAGTTCTCGTTTCTTATTTTTTGTTTTGTATTGAGTTTTTTATTTATCTCATTTTTATTCTTTTGAAGCAATAGCTTTTCAATTTTTTTTTCTCTAGAGCCACCATTGCTATTATTTTAATATTCCCCATTTATTATATTAGTTGTTCATAAATAGTAATTATTAATATGTTGATTGTGATAATTTTTAAGTAAATTTGTGAATTTTCTTTTTAAATAAAAAACTCACTAAATATGCAAGCAATTAACTAGTTTCATATAATTTTCGAAACACTTGCTTCTTATAAAAAGAGAATAATTTAATATAATGTATTTTCATTATATTTTAAGTAATTATTATTATTATTACTACTATTCGTTAGTAAATAAGTATACTACCAGACACCACATTTGTGTTACATGTCATTATAAAACTATCCATGTTCTTTAGTATTTAATTATATAAAGAAAAATATTTTTCCATTTAAGATCTTATACAATTATTACATACATTTCATAGTAAGCGTGGAAAAACTATGATATGATGTGTGTCTAAGAGAAATACTAAGTTGTCCTTCTTCGTTTTTTTTCTCTTAATACTAACATAATCACTTTATATTTTTTTCCTTTAAATATTCAGCAAATCATATATAACTAATCATTTATTTTTGCGACCTTTTATTGCTTAAATAGTTTTTAAATTTTTTTATAATACATAAAAATCATTAGATTATATTAACATTTTTTTTGTTTTTAAAAAAAAATTATAATCATTATTCAAATTTTTATCCACGCATTATTTAAAGGGTGGAAGCAACCATGATCAAGAGGAGTTCCAAGTACTTAGGATTATGAAATGTGAAACCATGTATGAGAGGTGTATGAATTTGGGTGGCAAGCATGGAGCTTGGGATGGTTGAACATGTGCCATAAGCCTATTAGCAAGTACCTCACAGCTGGCAGTACATGTCCCACCTTAGAAACCATTTTCTGTTTATTGTTATAAAACTCACAATAAAAATAGTAGCATTAACAGGAGTATTTATATACAGGTGCGCGTCGCTGCTTCTCTCAAGCTTAGTAATAGTTGTTGCTTCCACGGGTATTTTTAGGAATATTTATATTTATATAAACTGGATGACTCAGGCTTAGTAGTTACTTCAATTCATATGCTTCGGAGTATTATATTTATATAAAGAAGTGGACTCTGGCTTGGTTCTACTTGCTTCGACTCATGATGAGCTTAGTATTCATGATTGTTTATCTTGGCTCTTGGCTTTGGCCGAGTCATGAAATTAATTATTCGTTCATGTTTTTAAGATATGTTGTAAACTTATGTGACACTACCTCTCCTTTATTTATTTACTAAGTATGGCTCAAAACAATAAAATGAATGAATAAATAAATACTACTACTTTCTCATTTCCAAATAAGATACATCAATTCATTTACAGAAAAGTTTTAAATATACTATATAAATTGATGAGTAACATGAAAATATCAATAAAATTTTTATATATAAAAACATAATTGATATTTTTTCAAGAAGAATATTTTTTTAATTTTAAATATTTAAATATCATTAGTACTTACTTATCGATTCATGTAGCATATTAATATTGTTGCATCTTTTTTCATCAACTATTGGAATTTGTGAAATGTTGACTTTAAGTGATAAGAAATTTGTGTTGTTGGGTTATTGTTTGATTTGGAATATTCTATATCGCAATTATATCAAAAAACTGGAGATATGTTACTAATTCATTGCTCTTGCTTCGGAAAAAAAAAACGATAGCTTTTGAAACTTGCTTCCCATGATGTGTATTACTATATTGAAGTCGCTAATAAATGCGAAGGAAAACGTAAATAATAACAAAAATATATGTCTAAATTTTGTTTCACTTGCATCGCAAGTTCTTGTACAAAGGTATTGACATGCTATCAAGTTTGTCGGTTTAATTTGCTAACAAGCTAGATACAAACAAATACTCTATGCAATCTTTTCACATTCAATTATTGAAGGGGTGAGAATACACGTACAAACTAAGCCTTGCATGGAGATTAGATCCACATCCTAGTACTGGCAAGATGCCTATGGGTAGATGGACACCATGTTATAAGCCTTGCTTAGGTCAAAGCCATGACTTGCTTAGGTCCAAGCCATGACCAAGCATGCATGACCCAATGCATTGAGCTGATGGTTTCATTTTTATTTTTATTCTTTTTCTTTAAAATTTTCCTCAATGACAACTGGTTGTTGTTACTCGAGTATTAAGACGTAACTTGTGCTTTCTAATGCACGACAATCCACTATCATGAAATGACAATTTATGGAGTACTTGGATCATCAAAAGCATAGGAAGGAGCCATCCAAAGATGCCAATCAAAAGCGGCGTGGGTAAAAAAACAGGGGAAGCTCGGAGGTAATGAGAAAACGTTCGACAACCAACAAAAGAAGTCAGAAACAGTCAGAAGCAATGGAGAGTTGATCTGTTTTTGAGTGGTGCATGGTTCAATTTTGAAAGAATATAACTAATTGTTTATAAAAAGTTACGAACCCATAATATATAAATAAAAATTAAATTGAGCCTACTACAGTTAGATACAAACTACCTTGCCTTTTGGTGGCATTTTTGAGGTCAAATCTTGGTGTTTTCATAGTGTAGTGGGTCGTCAAAGATTTTTCTGCTTATTTAGGAAAATATATTTTGGTTTATTTGGCAACCTCTTCCTTTAATTCCAATTTTTTTCTGTTTCTGTAATGATTCTAGGATTTTAGACTTATAAATAATCCTATGGAATAGTGCAATGAACAATTGTTAATTAATATAAATTATTTTTTTCTCTCATATTGCATCAATTTTTGAAGTGACATACCATGATGAATTGACAGACCCAAAGAGGGAAAATAAATAAATAAATAAATAAAGTCCGCATACCTATTCTACTTGTTACAATACTAAACCCCAATAATTCTCTTATTTTTTTTAATTTTTTTAATTTTAAGACTATAGACTACCGTTTAATTTATCATCTAATCATTGAATTCCCATTGCATTAATTCTTTCAATTATTTCAATTATCAGAAGATATACTCGATAATACCATCGCCAGATCTCATATGATGTTATACAATAAAGAGGAAAAATAAACAAATAAAAACTGAAAACGCATGTACAAATTTGTTACAGGGTACTGATCAAGTTCCTTTCGAAAAGTTTACTTGAAGTACGTGTTAAAAATCTTTGCATTTTAGTTTGTAAATAGTAAAAGGAAGAAAGAGAGAAAGAATGTACTCTAATATCCTAATAAAGTTTTGAAGCACCGTCAAATTCTTAATTTTAGTTCGTTCGTAGGCTGTGTATGCGTGGATGTTCTACCCAAAGGTAGATCTTGAATCTCAGCAAATTAATTTGCTAAAGGGACGAGGACCCTCATGTAAACCGTACCTCGAATGATGATAACTGAAAGTGGGCACTACGCTAGACCGACCCAAGAATGGCACAAAAACAAAATTCTTTGTCATAGCTCGATGGTCCTAGGTCGGTCATGCATGACGAGATGAGCAAGAGCAACCCAAGCACAAGCCATGCTTAGGCCTTAGTCGTGACGAGGCCTTCATGGCTCAACCCCATTGAGCAATATATATATATATATTGATTTCATCGACAATAATCTATTTTGTTAGAGATAATAATAAGCTGTTGAGCACAAAATAGAATAGATTGTATTATGATATTTGATAATTCATTCTTATTTTAAGTACTTGTTTCTATCAAATTGCAACCCACACCTTAATCTCAATATGTTTGAGATTATTGCATGTATAGTTATTCGTTTATTTCTAATTATAAAATATACTAGTCCTGGTTGGAAGGACGATGGTCGTTAAATCTCTGGCCAAAAAATTTAAAAAAAAAAAAAGAATAAAAAACTATCCTTGTAAATCAATGCGGTGCTATTCCCGTATTGGATTTGATTAGCAAATTTGTGAGAAATGTGTTGAATTTATTAAGAAAACTGGATAAGTGAGTTTTCTTCTGGACATGTAGATCGGCGTGTATCAGGATGAGCCTACTTGTGCAAAGCTCGAAAATGCATGGAGACTGGAAAGTCTTTTATCGAGGAGTATGGAATAAATTGGTCAAGCTTACTAGTAAGTTTGATTTAATAATAGAAGAGTTATCAAGTCAAGTTTTAATTTTAATATTTAGCTCAATTAAATTGTAAGTTAATTGTGCTCGAATCAATTCTATATATCATTCAAGTTTCTCGGAAAGTTTATATGTTTATATTATTTTTATTAGGAAAAAAATTTTCAAAAGCCGGATGTCGGAGTTTAAACCCAAACCCAGTACCATGCTGTTTTGATTGGGCTGGACTTATTTTTATAGTTCTAGATTAATAGCATAGGCCGGCCCGGTATGGCCGAATGCCCGCCTTTAGGTTGGAAATGCTTTAGAAAATATCGTTCTATTTCAAGGCCATGACTCATACACGCAACCGCCTGCTTGTTTTTATACGTTGTAAAATCCTAACTGTTTTATTTCCGTATGGCCAATCAAAAGATCCCATATCGCACTCATACCTTTTTCTACCTTATCCACTTCAGTATCATTATGGATATAAATAGATTCACTCCCATGATTAGGATTATTCTATGGTTGCATTCGGATCAGCATGTTTTTTTTTTTTTCTCTTTTTCCAAATAAAGGTTAATGAGCAGTCATTCCTCCTTTTTACATCTTTTCGAGTTCAATATATAATATAAAAATAAGTCAAGAAAATCAGAACGAATATATTGATCACTAAAAAAAATCATTCGATACATTAAATTAGATGGAAAAGATAAACATTACATTTATGTTGTATTTTTCTTACATATAAATTAACATCCCCTTGTTTTTCTTTTTTCTTTTTTTTTCCCTATTTTTTAGAGAGCACTTATTGAGTATTATAAAATGAAAGTTTTCGAATTTATATAAGCAATTATATATTTTGTGAAAAAAATAATTGTAAAAAATTATGAATAAATTTCATATATTACTTAAACGATTTTAGTGATTGAGTTTTTAACCTAATTTATTGTCATGGACTAACTTATTATATTAGTGATAGAGTCTAAAGATTCGGGCTCAATTTAAAGATATCTTAATACTAAGCTTGATGTAAGGATTGTTGGACTAATTTTTTATTCTCCACCTTACTCAATTATTTTGCACATGAAAAACAAACTAAAAAAAAATATTGTAAAACCATATCCACTTTGTTTGGCCTCAATAAAAATAATCCTTAGGTTTGTTTCTTAGGAACTTCAGCTCATTTTAAGAGAAGATGTGCCATGTGTCAACATGCACCTGAAACCAATATCACAATAAGTATTCTCTAGCTTCACTAAAAATGTTTTAAGTCCAGCAAAAGATGTTATCTTTGTAAAAGACAGTAAAGAGAGGAGGAGGAGGAGTTAGGTATTCTTAGAAGAAAGATAAACCAAAGTGCTATAAGCAAACATAAAGCCATGGATCAATATGATGCATTAGAGGCCTCACTAAATCAATAGCTTTGATTTTCTAAAGTGATCTTGAAACTATCTAACTATTTCTTCAAAGATTATCATATCCTCTAAGAATATAGTTCATTAATATGATTGCAAAACAATCAAAATACATCAAATGATTAGACTCAATGTGTACATATTTTTAATTTGATTTCTTCTAATTGGTTTTGAAACAAATAATTTTATGATATACAACAAACTCGCTAGATGAATGCAAAGTCACTTAAACATTTTAAGATGATAAATGTTACTTCGAGTAGGTACTTCTAAAGCCAACTTTCAATAAGTTGTCGATATGGATATTTAGGTGCACTCTACAATAGGATGTTGGTTAGATACCTAGATGCACCCCAACCAAGATAGACAACACTAGTTTGAAGGTGATTTAATGATATGGAGGAAAGTGTACATGGCTACCCTAAAGTTTTCCTAATATGCCATAATGTGGTGGTTGATCTTTCAAGTTGTGTGATGAAGAGATAAGTACCTATGTGTTTGGACTTTGATTGAAATGCAAAGGACCACATGAGCTAGATTCATTCTGAAATCCTACTTGCAAGATACCTTTGTAAAGATGCAAGAGTTGAAGTAATAGAACTGAACTGTTAATGAGTATGTTTAGAAATTTCAAAAATACTTATATGAAGTAAATGAGCCGGAAGCCCATACTATTTCGAGATTCCTCACTAGCTTAAGGTACAAGCTTAGTGATATTGTTGAGGTTTAGCAATTCACCACTCTTGAATAGGTCGTCAAGATCACCTAGTGCATGGAGAGGTAGAAGAGAAACAAGCCTTTTCGAGCACATGTAAGCTGATCTTTTTTGTCTACTTAACCTATTCAAATTAGGTCTAAAGGGATAAATAATTCAGAACCGAGTAAGAGAAAAGAGGTCAAGCTCAACCTAAAATCCTGAGCTTTTGATAAGGAGATGCTAACGAAGTTTGAGAAGGGTTAAATATCAAGATGAAAGATGAGTGAAATCAAGTATTTTCGAGTGCCAGGGTTTTGGACACATAGCTAATCAATGTCTAAACCATCAAACTATGGTCACTAAGGGAGATGTACAAACCTTTTGAGGTGGATAGCACTGATGAGGAAGTTAAGGAGAAAGAACATGAGGTGAAGTGTGTTTAGGAGACCTTAGAAGGGGTCATAGAAAATATTTATGTCGAAGATTAACATCTTCTAAGCTTGGTCATCCATTAAGCTATGAGTATTGAGCCATCTAAAGAGAACAAAGCGGGAAAGCTTGTTCCAAATCACGTGCAAGGTTAATGAACAAAGATGTACCTTGATGGTAGACAATGGAGTTGTATCAATATTACATCCATTAGTCTGGTGCAACAATTGAAGTTGCTGACTTCCCTACATCTTAAGTCATATAAGCTACATTGATTAAATGAGAATAGATCACTATAAGTTTTTCATCAAGTATTGTTGTCGATCTCCATCGAGGGTTACCTAAAAGAGATCTTATGTGATATATTGCCAATGTGTGCCTCACATATACATTGAAGCTAACTTTAGCTATTTGACAAAAAGGTCATGCAAGATGTGTTCCATATTACTTATGCATTTGAGAAGGAAAGAGGACTGTTTTATTGAATCCTATGACACCCAGCCAGGTGAGCAACATGCAAGCTAATAAGTGTAAACTTTATAATTTATCTTGACTTTATACTACACTTATGTGGATATTTTCTTTATCTTTTTTATAGGAAAAATGTGCAGATTGGAGAAATATATATGAAAAATATTTTAAGTGCAAGACTTATGTAGAACTTAGATCGAAAATCAAAAAGTGGCCCATTGTCTTCACGTTAGCCCATCACGTTTCGATCATAAGTGAATTTTCACAACTCAAGTTGTGAAGCCCATCCTCCAGCACATGTATAAGTTAGAAAAAAGTTCGCTTGGAACCAATTCCAATCCATGTCATGCAATAGCTATATGAAATCCATGTGAAGAATGCTAAGTCCATGTGATTTCCAACATGTCTTTGCAATTGGAATTTGAATGCGGAGGGTTTTACGGATGAATTTACAAACAATAATAATAATAACAAATAAATAAATAAAAAGAATAAAAAAAAAAAATAGAAAGTCGGCACCAAGGAACATAAAATACATTCATGCCGCAAGGAGGGAATCTTTTGGAGGAGATTCAAAGTAAAAAAGAAAAAAAAACAAACAAATCCTTTATCCATGGTCAAAGGGGAAAATCTTTTCAATTTGGAAAAAGCACAACAGAGCCTGTGAGTCTTTGGATTTTATTTTCGAAGCCATACGCTGAGAAAAGAAAATATATACATCCTTTACGATTTCCATAGCAAAGAGGAGGAGAATTGAAGAATCATTAATTTGCTTCGAATTTCGTAGCAGTCAGCATATTATTTTTCAAGCTTCTATTGCCGCACAAAGACGAAAGATTTGGATTTTCTTCCGCTTCTTCCTTAGACGCAAAGTGACAAAGACAAATTTTTAGGGTTCATAAGCGAACACAAAAGATTTAAGAAAAATCAGATTGAAAATCATATTTGTACTCTAAGAATTATAACAGAGTTTTTTAGTTCTTTTTATTTTTAAGATTTATAATGTTTTTTGAATTCTTTTGTATGACTTTTATTTTTCCTGTGCGCTAAATTAAATTTAATGAGATTTTGGCGTGGCTTAATAATTTAATTGATGCATAACTTTATTATATGTTATTATTTAATTGATTGAATTTTTAATTATTCGATTTCATGACTAACAATGTTTTCATAAATAAAACTTTAGAAACTTAAAAGAGAATAAATAGTTTATATGAAATCAGAACAAAATTAGTTCAATTGTTGACATGAAAACATGTATTTTGAGTTAGTTTTAGAATTCATATTCATAATGCGATTAGTATCAATTTTTATGACATAAAAATATATATAAATATTGCTATTAATTACGGTAGGAAATTTTGTAAGAGGAGACTTACTATATAATAGAAAATTATAGATAACCTATTCGAAAGTGATGTTTTTGCTATAATTAGGATAATATTGATTAAAAAAGGAAGTGGGATCTTGTGAATATAATTAAAAACCAATTAATTAATTTTATCATATTTTCCAAATATGTGTTGATTTGTCAAATGATAGCTTTGTTAAGACTCATATTATCATTAGTGAATTCTTTCTTTGTGACGTTAGTATTTTATTTTTAGTTCATTCATAGTTGTAATCAATTAATTCTTTTTATTTTAATTTATTTTATTATTCCGTTTTGATCGCTTAACTAAGAAAAGAATTAAATTAATTTAATATTTAGTTTCTAATTCTTAAGAGTGACCATTGTTTCATCAATTATTTTTACTACAGTATATGATCCGGTTCACTTGCGAGAGTGTTTTTTATTGATAAATTATTTTTTAAAAAAAATTGTACACATCACAAGCCAAGTTTAGTCGAGGATCCAAGACAAATTTAATGATGAGCTAAATTAAGCTTAACAAGGCATTAGAGTCAAATGCATCAACCTACTTGTTAATTTAAAGACCATTAGAGCTAAGGGAACAAGTTAAGTTACTCTAGAATATCTAAAAGCTAATTAATGAATTTATGGACCCTTTTCCTAAAGAGCGACCCAAGGGCTTACCCCTTTGAGAGAAATTAATCTCATCTACAGCAAAAAGCATTCCACCTTGAAGTCTTAGAAGCTAAGGCTTACTCTCCTTGCGTACGAGTCACCACTAATAGTAAGAGATAAGTGTTGATAATTTATTTTAGACATAGGCTTCTAAGGTTAAGCCCACCAGATTGATATTAACAAAATGCTTGGAACATAGCCTTTAGGCCCAGGTTGGTAAGTTCGACTTTAGGTGGTTTAACTAGGTTTTAGGTCGATTATCTCTAACCTAAGTTAGCTAAGCCAAGCTAATGGTTTAAACAAAGACATTAAAAAGCCTTGATGGATAAGGTAAGTCAAAAGCTCATAACTCCCTATGGTTCTCTCTACAAAGTTAAAGAGGAGATTTCAACATTAACTCATTTCCTTATACAATCCAACCATTCTTTTATAAATACAATATCAAGCCTTCTTAATAAAGGATTAAAACTCTCTTACTCTAAACACGTATTCTCTTTATTATATTCCCCCGATCCTTTGTCCTACTTAAGTATTACATTATCAATACTAATACTAACATTAACTCTAGCCTACTTCTTGCCTTTTGTAAGTACTTGAACATCAGACGAGGATTGCCCTTCAACTAGATAACTATCATACATTAATTTACTCTAGCACCCTTATACAATGTTTTAATAACTTTCATTAGATGGAAATGAATAGAAAGGAAAAGCAAAAGAGTGAAAATGAAAAAGAATAGTAGTTTTCACCTTGTGTTTAGAAGTTCAAGAAGAAAAATGAAGAAAATAGAGATAAATATTCTGTTTTCTTTATTTTGTTGGTTTTTTTAAAAAAAAAAAAAAAAGACGAAGAAAACTTGAGTTAGTATTTGACATAACTACCCATATTTTATTTTGACGCTTATTATTGTAAGGGATAAGTTTATAAATAATTATGTCTCATTTTCGCCCGTTTCTCCCTATTTCTCTTCTTATACTTATTTCCTTTTTTATCCTGTCCATTTTTACGAATTTCCTATGATTTCAGTTTTCTCCGATCCTCTTCAAACGTTTTTATCCCTTTTTTTTCTATCGATTTCCATTCATATCCACTTTTCCAATCTTATCCAGACATACTGTTAAACACTAATGTAAATTTAAATATATTTTATTATCTTCTCCTATTGTTTTGTATATTGCTTGGTTCTCAACGTAATTAATTAATTAATATTTTATTTACTTTTATCATTTTTTTTCGGGTAATATTGTTATTATTGTCGTAGATATACCCACTGCAATGCACTTCGGATAAAAAATATTGATTTTCGTTTTTTTATTTTTTGTAATTATCCTAGGCAAAAAATATTACTGTCAAAAATATCAACTGAGTTTGTTTGGCTCCATTATAATTTAATTCTTGGACAGGAGTCTCCATGTCTATGATCTTTCACCAAGTCCCACACTCCGCCTTGCGAAACTCGGTTCCCAAACGAAGAAACAAATCCTATAGTCCAAATGCTGTACTCCACGGCAGTCCACTTACAAGCCAGTTCCGCTTCCACCCTCACCTCATCACCATTTCAATCTCCAACAAAATGGCCATTATCTCAATACTCGACAAACATTTTATTGCCAAAGTCCCTTTTACCTGAAAAAACCGATTTTCTTAGGAAACTACTTTACTCGAAGATTAGAGAAAGGTCACGCCTTTATTATGTATACAGCTACAGGAAACTAACTTTAGTTACTACTGCTGTGAATGCTTCATTAATTGAAGCACCCCTTGTGTGGGCTGGTAGGCTTTGTGTTTTTTACGTGCTTTTGAAGGCGGGCTTAGCTGGATCAGACTCTAACCCACTTGTCTCTGGTACTTTCTGGGCCAATCTTATTTATTGTTTTTATTGGAATTTTTGAAATGGGTGTTTGGTTGATTTTATTTATTGATTTTTGTTTCTCTTTCTCAGAGTTGGATGATGATAGAGTTGCTGTTAGTGATGATGAATCTGGGGATTTGGGGTTCAGTAAATGGCTTGGTGGATTACAGAAAAGACCAGGTTTGTGCAAATTTTATTACTTTCTGTTTTCGTGATTCTGGGTGTATGCCTTACAATCTAGCATAACTGTAGAATAGGATGCATATAGCCGAGCTGCCCCCATGTGGTGGATATTCGGATTAGGGCTTGAAAGTAGTTGTTTATGTTGTTTGGTTGTGGGCATTGATTCACTCATAGCCCCTTTGTTGGATAACTTTAAATTTCAAGGGCAATATGGACGGGGGTCAATAGATTCATGACAATTTCAGTAGCTTATTTTGAGCATTTGGTCCTTATTATACAAGTAACTATAGGAAATTATCCTTATCAAAAAAAATATAAGTTACATGATTTTTAGATGATGCTGTATGACTGGCTTTTCAGCATAACTTTTCTGTTTTCAGTTTATTCTGAAAAATTTTGCTTTATAGTTGGATTTACGTGTGAGGACTAGAGTGAATAATTCTTGGTAATTAGCAATATTAGAGAATTCCTTCAGATTGAATTTATGTAAATTTACTTACCGAAAGAATTTATGTCAATACCTTGCCCAAAAAGATTTTGATTACAAGGTGCTGGACACTCACCTCAGGAATACAAACACAGAGAGTGTTTCGAGATGTTCAGTAGGTTTATTCATTATTATCCAATCTGAGCCAAATCGGCTTGTACATGCATTCTGGACTTTTTCTACCTACATAGTTTTGCAGCATGATGATAAAACTGCTGTATCAATGACATGATTGAATGTTTTTTTTCTAGCGTTAATAAAAAGTTCAATAAGTTTCCAGCTAATAAATTAAAAAGACTATCTGAATGTGCTGAATATCTAAGAGGATTTTAGTATTTGACAAGAGACAAGTTGCATAGCAGATACTGGATAAATTGTAAGGTACCTTGTGCCAAATCTAAGCACAGTATTGTTGGACAATTGATTTTTGATTATTGTCCCTGAGAAATTGTCAGAAAATCATAATGATTTTTAATTTTCTTTAGAGGTTAGTAACAACATTTTTATTGATGTAATGGGATATGTAACGCAATGTTTTGCAATTGGGCTGGATTTCATAAATTTTTGGCAGTTTCTTTACAAATTATTTTCACTTCCCTCACAGCAGTAAAGTCTGTACCATTCTACGATTTTTGTACCCAACAAGGTAATTCTAACTGTCGTCAAAATTTTGTAAAGCCTCCCTCAGAATTTATAACATAGCTTAGATGTTTGAAATGCTTTTCAGCATTTTGTTTTTCTTCTTCTTTTGTATCTGCATTTTTTTTTTTAATATGTACTCTCTTAATTATTCTGCTTCCTCCAAATTTCCTTAAATTATCATGATGATGTTCAATAATTCAGAAGGAAACCATACTAGTGTAGAAGCTATTCTGAATGAAAGTTCATCAAAACCATAAACCCTATATATTATAGGTCCCCTCTAATTCACCTTTTCCTCATTTTTTTGGTGCCTTTTAAACATCTATTTAAATCTTGCTTATGATAAGAATAAGACACAAAAGAAATGAAAATATAATCACTTATGTACCTCTATTCCAAAAATTAAATACCTAATAGAACCCTATAGATTTAAATCCTGTGCTAATATAGAATTCATATTCTGGTGTGCGGAGAGATCTCAGATCTGCTTGAAGCCTCCACTTTTACTAATTACTATGTAATGAATGAGTTGAGAGAATTTTGCATGAAGCTAGAACAACGACTAGAAGCTGGAATCTGTTATTCTCCTGATTCATTGAGTTCAACCTTTGTATCATTTCCTTCTGTTCCTTTTGTTTCTCTTCAAATTCACAAGCATGGAGGATCTGACTTGGAAGGCCATGTTTCTCTATTGATTAAGCATGAAGATCATTGAAAATAACAGTAAAACTTTCCTTAGCTGAACTCTCCTGTTCCTGCTAGATTTTTTATTTAGGTGAGAATTCATCAAATTCTTGGATGCAAAATTGCCTAAATGTGTTCCCCCATTTTCAGCATGTGAAATCATATGTGTGATATCTCAAGTTGAGATGCATTTTGAATGATGATCATAACAATGGGAAGCATCAATGAACGATATTAATGTTTTTCCAAGTGTTGAGAGATTAATTAGGCATATACAATGTGTGCATCTATACCATGGGAATTTTCATTTGCTGAATTTCTGCAATATTTTGATAATCAACTTGATTGTTTGATTGAAGGTGGTAGCTTTCAAACAAGGGATGTATTTTTCTTTTATTTGTAGATGGTACATTTTTTCAGTAGGTGTAGACAGACTACATGTGTAGTTAAAAAAATGGTTTGCTCCTTATTTGTGGATGGATGCATTTTTTCGGTAGGGATATCTTGGTTGCATTTTCATCAGAGATATATTTCTTATTTATTTTATTTTTTAACCCAAACAACGGTTAAAAAAAATGGTTACTGAGTTCTTGAATGCTCCATTTGTTTACCAGTGTAAGAAACAGGAAAAAGGTTTGCTCCTTCATGATTCATATTTATGAGCAGGAAACTCCTGCATCATTTTACCAACGAATTGAGCACCTGCCACCAAATACTTATCTTGGAGGATAAGGTGTTTAAGAGTTGGTTGGTTTCCGGGCTATGGAAGATAGATGTTCAGGCATTTGGAAACAATTGGATCAGTGGGACCTACATGTATCGAAATGCATACTCTGCTGATCAAATGGCTTCCACGTGCTTAGAGCAGGTTGTCATGTGCCCACACAACTCTTTTTTCATGAGAGTGGAGTAAATTTGCGGAGTTCATTCTCTGCTCTTGCTTATGGTTGCAAGATTTAAGTGTATGCTCATCCAAAGATTTTACGAAAATGGTCAATTATGTTAGGCATCACATACGTTGGCACATATCGCATGATGCAGATCAGATGCAAAAGTACCATATTCTCTACTCTTGCCTATGGTTGCAAGATTTAAGTATATGCTCATCCAAAGATTTCATGAAAAAGGTCAATTATGTTAGGCATCACATCCTTTGTCACATATCAATTGATGAAGATCAGATGCAAAGCACCAATATATATTAGCAGTCTTACATCATGGTATACAAATGACCTTTAGTTACTTGATGGGGACATGGACTTGCACATGCTTAGTTCATCTTCCATTGCTAAGCTATCTGACTTTTAAGTTTTCCTAACATGTTTTTGACAATGTTTGGAGTTTGTCTTCAATTTGAGTTGATGAATTAGGCATCTATGCAAATATAAAACCTTGTTGTGGATTGTGTTTCATTCTTATGTCCACAAGGTGCTTCTTGGGGTTTTTATTTTTATTTATTTATTTACTTATTTATTTTTGCTCAAAGAGCGAGTGAAGAAATGCTCTTATTACATCAGATAAGGATGCATCTGATAGAAGGAAACTAGTAAGCAAATGGCATGTCACAACAAAGGGCACCCTGAGGCGAAACTACAGAGTGCCTTCCAAGTCCGAAGGACGGCGTCTTCTTAAAGCCGTGGCTTCCTTACTTTCAGAGGATGACCACTTCACAGATGCCACATCTCACAAGGTAACTACTAAAATAATCAATTTGAAATGTATAGTTTTTTTTCAATGACATCGTTGTGGAAATTTATTTCCGTTTTATCCCTCTAGAAGGACCTGATCTGGTTGAAGGATGATATGCTAAGCACATGCTGGATTGATGGTTTATGTAGGGTTGTCAAATAAGGAGGGAAAGTGCTCACGGTGAAAGTGTTTGCTGCAACAATGTGAGGGCCCTGTTTGATGAGCTCCCAACTCCGCATCTCATAGTTGAAATCACAGCTTTTCCTGCAGGGCCGCTCACAGAGAAAGACTACGCCAAGGCTGAGAAACTGGAACGTGTGCTCAGAGGCGGTCCTTCTGTTTGAAATGTTTGTGATGATACGTTCTTAACCTGTAAATACCAACATCTTTAAAAATGGATTTCTGTAATGCTTATGCACGATGGGGTTTATTAGTGGGCACTTCCTTTTTTCCTTGTCTATTAAACTCCTATTTTTGATATAGCTTGGTAATTATGTGCGATCCTTTAGTCCGGGAGAAGTGAACCACCAGTGTATACGGATTCAGGAGCCCTTCAAGTCAAGAGCACATCAAGCAAATCGCCCTATTATTTATCTAGAGGCTCTTGTAGGTGCGTAGTTGTAAACATATTTTCCCATAAACACCTGCTATTTGCGTATTTTTCCCACTCTGGTACAACTCAAGCATGTTAATGATTTCTGCTGAAAAAATAATATAATAATGAATATATTTATATATGGAAGGTAAATTGCAAATGTTATTTATTGATAAAGGTTTTGTTATTAATTGCATCACGAAGCGTGGAAATCTTAGAAGAGCTCTACGACCGTGTGCTACCGGCACAATTATCAATGCTTTGAAAAGGATATTAATTTTTCTTACTTTTCGATGGTAATTACTCGCTTTATTAAGTAGTTGCACCGTTAATGGAAGACCATTAATGGAAGAGTAGCGCCTCGGAACTCGAACCGTTATGTCAGATAACTTAAAGATACCAAGGCCGCACGAAACTTCGAGCAGCTGGGACTGGAACTGCTTCTGCGTCCGACACTCCCCAATCTGGGCAAGACCATACTATTCTACACTAGAACAACCGTCCCAAGAGATGAGATAGTTTGCCAGATGGAATCAGAAGAAGTTGGGGGGGGGGGGGNAATAATAATCTTAATATCCATTTAAAATTGTGATTCTATTTAATTTAGTGATGTCATATAGCTTAAATTTAGTGATATTATATATTCTTCTTATCACATCGTAGTTTAAAATGACAAAAAAATTATGAATTCATATAGATACTTTGGCTCCCTCTTAAAAATCTATAAAGAATACGATAAATTTGAAAATCAATATTAATAGTAATATTAATATTCATTTAATACATGATTCCACTTAATTTAGTGATGTTATATAAGTTAAGTTTTTCGATTTTCTTTATCTGATAAGATTTTTTTTATTAAAACTTTTGTTTGGATTATAATATTATATTAAGTATAAATATACTATATCATTTGTTTTTGTAAAATTTAAATATTATTATAATTATTTTTTCATTATATCTATAAATATTTTATGAATTTAATAATAACTTTTTAATCATTAAATTATATTAAATTTAAAATAAATGAAATATAATAAAGTAAGATGAATTTTTATTTGTAATGTAAATAAATTTAATTCAAATACAAGATATATTACATCATGGATTTAGATTTTGATTTATGATTAATAAATGAGTTGTACGATGGATTTAGGTTTCTGTTGACACGTGAACAGGAAACACGAAAAATGATGAGTCTACTGATC
Source organism: Lumnitzera littorea (assembly GCA_024138015.1). Classification (NCBI taxonomy): domain Eukaryota; kingdom Viridiplantae; phylum Streptophyta; class Magnoliopsida; order Myrtales; family Combretaceae; genus Lumnitzera; species Lumnitzera littorea. Next base: position 16,479,237 of record JAMXBB010000005.1, on the reverse strand, counting down.
ATTTCTTGACTTGGTTGACATTTCTTGACGTGTTTATGGATTTGATGAGTCCACTGGTCAAGGATGTTCATCGCCCTCCACACCATGGACTGTAACGTACATAGCGGGACCCCAATAAAATCAAACCAAAAAATGTCAGTCGTTGAATAGAAAGCTAAGAAAATAATAAAACAAAAACAAGAAAGTGAATTATAGCAAAAAGCTTGGACTATTTCAATGTGGAGCAAGATTTTTTTTTTTTTTTTTCCATTGGCAGCATTGAAGCATTACTATTAATAACACAAAAAATAAAAATATATTTTTGATACATGTCTAATACGGTATATATGTACTTTCATTAAAAGGAAGATTTCAGTTTTTAACAATTGAAGACCTTTTTTTTTTTTTTTTCCATATTTTAGTTTTAGCCAAGCTGGACCGAGGTCCCATGCCCTTGTGTATCTACACCCTTTCTAATTAGAATGTGGTCAGTCTCCATCATCCATTGGATTGCACTATTGCTTTGATTGCTTAATTGGTCAACAATGATTCTCGTTGAACCCGTCGAGTCAATTGTCTTTACGAGTCTATTTATGTCGCTGAAAAAATTAAATGTAATGGGTTCTCTTGTCGTCAATACTTCAATTTCAAAATTTATTTATTGCATTGTATGATTTCCAACGGTCATCCTTAAGATCATTTACCAAAATAAAAATTTTATGAGGAAATATGACATAGATGGTGACTTTGTTACATAGTATACCTTATTTCGTAACCATATATTATAAGGACATAATATATGTATGACTTCTCAAAGTCATCTCTGGGTACGTACTTGAACATTACACCATTGCTTGCACTTATAGAGCTCGTAGTACCGTAGTTGTGCGATTGACATACTCCTAATTTGCTCGAACAACACTTAAAGTAGGTTGGGGTTGGAGCCGGTGGCTACTTCTTCTTGCCTCCCATGAGTTACCCCTTCATCATGATACTACTACAATGCATCTAGTCTAGGTGCTCTGTTGCCGCCGGTTTACTAAAATCTACTACTCTATATTGCTGATGACCGACGACGTCAAAGATGGGCCTATATACAACATGTCTCATCCACACATAAATTTAACCTAGACTAGATCATAAGTTTGAAAGTTGCTGACTTCATTTTGAGCTTCAAATTGGAACCAAGATCCAACCCTTGCAAAGTGAGTATTAATGTGATGAGTCGACCATAGACTAGTTGGGACTCCTTTCAAGATAATCTTCGCAACTTGCAATTGACTAATGTTTCTTTAACATTGACTGCTATTCATATTTTCCTGAAAGATAAACATTTGGTTCGATTGATTACTAGATAAAGGATACAAAAGTAGAGTGGTAAGTCAGTGCATGTATGCGTGCCCTATGGTTGGTTACGTGATGGAATTCTTCACGTATATCTCACTCCCTTGATCCTCTTTTAATTATGTAGAAAAAGAAAAAGTTGTATGAAGAAAGGATTTTTTTTTTTTTCAACATGTTTAAGTAAGAAGAAATAGGTTTTGGATTAGTATACTAATAAAATTTATTTGGCATGTGTATGCATGTATGCATGTTGTGGTGGGAGTATGATAGGAATCAAGGTCCTATAACACGGTCCCATGCCTATGGTCTTGCCACCATAGTCCGTTGAGCTCTCTAACACACTAGCTCATCATGGAAGAAGCTAAGATCCTCTATGCCGACCCATTGGAGTAACCGAGATCCTATGGGCAAATGATAATCTCTTAGATAAAGGAACTTCATACGGCTACTAAGGTCATTTAGGGCCTTAGGTCTCCAACTTTTTTGGATCCTTGGTGGGAACATGGACAACAACTTAGTCAACCGAATCAACAACTCAGCCAGTCATGTGCCAAGCTCTCAAATATGATGTAGACCCAATCAACTTGACTTAACAGTGGGCATTGAGACCTCGGTCTCCAATGTAGACTAGCAACTGCTGACCTATCTCTTACTTCCCGACTAAAAGACCACCTGACAATGCCTAGGACCACAAATTAAGCTATTAACACATGTCCTTTAGTTATCCTGGCATTGTACCATTTTAGCAAAATATTCTATTTTCTTTCTTTCTCCATTTTACCCTTTGTAAATTCCATGTAATCTAAATTAGGCAAGATACCCATTTTAGTGAATTAATGTAACCTAGTAGTTGCCCTAAATGGATAGTATAAATACCCAACTAATGTAATAGCTATAATCAATAATAAAATATTTGCTACTTCTTCCTTAAACTTGTGTTTTTCCCATGAACCAAGTCTAAAGAAACCTTACTCTTATCTAGTTCATTTGAGTGAAAGATAGTGGCGATTCATCTTAGGAAGGACTTATGCGTCATATTAAGTAATTCCTAAGTACATGTGAGGCAATCACTGAGTCATGTTTGAGTGCTTATACACTAAACTAGGTTAACCTTCGACTCTCATTTGCCTTTAGAACCATCTTACAGTTTGGACCTACTCATCTATTAGTGTTCATCTGCGGTAGCATGTCATCTTGGTATCAGAGTTTTAGCAACATTCGTTGTAGGAGTTATTGTGCTATCCTTCATGCTCTACTCTTGAAGTGTAAACTACTGTACTTGAATTTGTAGCCTTGTGGGTGTTGCAATTGTGTGGAAGTGTTGTCGAGTGAGTTGTCACTATGTTAAGTAAGTTCTTTGTGTATCCTATTTAACTCTATTTTACCTTGTCTTTGGCATTGCAAAATGAGGCAATTAGTAGTGGTCAAGTTTCTAGGTTGTTTTTATTTATGTACTAAAGGTTTGGAAAAGTGTAGTTGTTGAGTTATAACAGTGTTGCTGGAACAATTTCGTGGTTTTGTGTATAGAACTATGCCTTATTTGTATTGGTTGTTATGAAAATGACTAACTTGAGTATCGGTGCTAGTATTGGTGATAATAAGAGTGGTGTTATCTACCATGGAAAGGCTGCTCCAGCTACTCTAAGGTTAGTCGATGAGGTGCTTGATAAATTCACTGACTTGACGGAAAGCTTCTCAACAGTTATGCAAAATAATGGCTGGCCTATTAAAGCTAACCACGAAGATGCCCGAGCTAAGCAAGCATGAGATTGAGGTGATGGCTACGTATGTTGACATAATTACCTAGCAAAAATGCTCGAGCAGGAGGATTAAAAAGGCCTGCTAAGCTACATTTAGTGTTAGATTAAGTTGAGGAGGTTGGTGAAGAAGCTAAAGAGGAGTATTATGAGGTGGAAGATTAAACCGAGCTGCTAAAGTAGAAGGCCTAAAATTGCAGATACCAAGCTTCCCAAAGAATGAGGAATGTCGAGTACTACTTAGATTGGGTTGATGGAATTAAAAAGAATTTTGAGTGCCATGGGGTCTCCAAGAACTCTAAAGTCAAGCTAGCCATACTAGAATTTATTAGTTATGTCACCCTGTAGTGAAAGAACTTGCAAGCCACAAGGCAACGAGAAGCGAAACATGAAGTTAAAAACTAAGAAGAGATGAAGAGAGTGACGAGAAGAAGATTTGTGTCAAGCTATTACTTGTAGGATACATTTAGAAAGTTGCAAGAACTACAGCAAGGCAAATCAAGTGAAGACGCCTATGTGCAAGAGTTCCAAATGTTGATGATCTGTTATGAGGTAGTAGATCCTGAAGACCAAATTATATCCAAACTTATCAGTGGATTAAGATATGAGATTGGAGATACATTGAAGACTAGGGAGATTACGACTATTGACAAGGCTATCTAAGCTGCACAATAGATAGAGAGAAGTAAAATGACCAAGAACTATGTTCCGTTGTCTCCAACTTAACCTACTCGACATGTACCAAGTGTGTGATTTGAGCTGAGCAAAACTGAAGAGGTCTAACCTAATTTGAGGCCCTAACCTATCGAAAAGGAACTACTAAGAAAGTTTAAGAAGGGATAAAGTTTAAGTAGGAAGACAAGCGAGATCGAGTACTTCAAGTGTTAAAGGTATGGTCATATGGCTACTCAATGCTCAAATAAAAGGACACTGGTTAGATAAGGGGAAGTGCTAACCATTGAAGTCAACTTTACTGATGATGAGGTAGAAAAGGAGGAGGAAAGAAGGACCGAACTAGCTGATTTGTCTGAAGGGAAGAGGTCATTTTCACTTAGGAAGGAAATTTTATCCCAGCAACCATGGTCTTATGAAGGGTGATGAGTATCAGTCCAGCTCCTATGAACAAGTAGCATGAAAATCTGTTTCATAGAAGGTACGTGGTCTAAGGTATTTCGTGTACACTCATAGTTGATAGTAATGGTTGTACCAATGCTGTCTCTACATTTATGGTTGAGTAATTGAAGTTGCCGACCAAACTCCATCGTAAACCATACAAGTTACATTAGCTAAGCGATAAAGGAACCTTGCAAAGTTACAAAGCAAGTTTTAGTGTCAATCTTTATTGGAAAATACTAAGATGAGGTAATGTGTGATGTCTTACCAATGAGTGCTTCTCATATTTTACTAGGAAGGTCGTGGCTATTTGACCATCGAGTTGTATATGGTGGGTTTAGCAACACTTGCTCATTTGTACATGGAGGTAGGAGAGCGAAATTAAGTCCCATGACCCTCAACCAAGTGAAGAACATGTATTTTTCACTAAGTAGAGCTTCGAAGAAGGAAACCTTGGTAATGACAAGAGCCAAATAATTAAGAGAGATGAAGTCTAAGGTGCTACCCTTTCTATTGATTTGGAGGTTACTCGAAATGAAGGAACAAGGCACCAAGCTACTTGCTAAAGTAAAGAACTTGCTTGATAAATTTGCTAACTTATTCCTTAATGACTTACCATTTTCTAAAAGGAATACCACTGATCCGAGGTTTTAAGCATGTTATAGATTTGCAATTAAGAGCTACCTTACCGAATAAGCCACATAGTGCATGAACCATAAGTAAGCTATCGAACTTCAAATACAGGTTGACAAACTAATTGAGAGGTTATGTTTGAGAGTTGTTAAGTCCCCTATGTATTATCAACCTTATTAGTGTCGAAGAAGGATGGTATATGGATTACCAGGCTATAAATCGAATTACCATCAAGTATAAGTATCATATTCCGAGGCTTGATGACATGCTATATGAATTGCAATGGGTAAGGATATTCTCCAAGATTGATCCGAAGTCTGAATACCATCATATCAAAATGCTAGTAAGAGACAGGTAAAAGACCGCATTCAAGGCAAGGCATAGGTTATACAAATGGATTGTTATGCCATTTGGTCTATCTAATACTCTAAGCATATTTATGAGGTTAACAAACCATGTGCTCCTCCATTTGATTGATAAGTTTATGGTTGCTTACTTTGATGACATCCTTATATGTAGTCGTATCCTAGAGTCACATTGTGATCATCTCAAAATTGTGTTTTCTACCCTCCGAGCTAATAAACTCTATAGGAACCTGAAGAAGCATGATTTCTACCAAATTAAAGTGTTGTTCTTGGGTTTTGTAGTTAGTGAAGGGGGAATCCAAGTTGATGAGGATAAGGTACAAGCAACCACCAAATGGCCAATACCGACTAGTTTTGTCAATGTCCAAAGTTTTCACAGACTGGTTTCATTCTATGGATACTTCATTAAGAACTTTAGTACATTGGTGGTTCCATTGCCTAAGCTATCTAAGAAAAATGCTAAGTTTAAGTGGTGAGTAAGAGAACAAGAGTTTTGATGTGGTGAAAGAGAAGTTGATTACTACTCTCATCTTTGCTCTTCTTAACTTTGATAAAGTATTTGAACTAAAATGTCATGCTTCTAATATGGGCATAGGTGTCATGCTGATATAGGAAGGCAGGCTTATTACTTACTTTAGGGAGAAGCTTCTAGGAGCTACACTCAATTAGTCAATGTACGATAAATTCTACTCCTTAGTCCAAGTTTTGACTGTTTGGTAACATTACCTATTGCTTATGGAACATATGATCTATACTAACAATGAGTTGTTGATGTACCTGAAGAGCTAACCTAAGTTGTCCAAGCGACAAGCAAAGTGGGTCAAGTTCATGGATGGATTTTCATATGTTATGAAATATAAGAACAACAAGGCCAACATGGTAACCAATGCTCTATCCATGCGAATACCCTCTTGACTACCTCCAAATGAGGCTACTAGGATTCTTAGTGATCAAGAGCCTATATGCTAAGGATCCATATTTCGATTCAATTTACACATGGTGTGGGAAAGGATGATTTTTTTATGATTACTACAAGAAGGATAGACACCTATTTTAGAAAGGCAAACTATATATCTTGACTTATTCAATATGCAAGCTATTAGTATGAGAAGCATATGGAGGTAGATTATCTAGCTACTTTTGTAAGAAACTGACACTTGGCTATTGAAGTCAAGTTTCTTCTAGCCGAGGATGTTAAAAGATGTATACCTTAATGGGAATTAAGCCCCTGGACCAATCACTTGAAGTTGAGCTAGAGGACTCCAATGATTCGTGTAGAGAATACTAGCTCAAAACTAAAGCTGAGATGGGGATCCTTATGCCGAAGTGATCTCCTGCCAACTTGTCTATCAAATCCTCACATGTTTTAGATATGCTCCTACCCAACAACGATGCCCTATTCTAAAAGACAGCTCAAGAGTATCCAAGCCGACCTACCAGACCAACCACAAACATTTGACTCCAATTTAGTTAACTTCTTTATCGAACTGAGTGACTCCTAACCTAATCCAAATCAGGTCAGCCCCTTACTGTAAATGTTATTTTGCTTCTACCTACCTTGTATCATATTTCTCCCATCCAACCACCAAGCAACACGTGTCTTCTGACACAATTTTCTAGAACAATTCAATCCTTTCTGTACCGAATATTCTTTACCCCTTTTATGTAACCTAATTGTAGAATACCCTTTTATCTTTTCATACATATAAAGTAACCCTAGTTGATATGTATATAAACCCTTACTTTCTTGTATGCAAAAAATCAACTAATCAATACAGAATTATTCACTTTAAGCAACCTTAGTGTTCTCATTATCCTTCAACTCTTATCTATTCCCTTTTGTAAGGAGTAATGGTAAGTGACCCTTCAATTTAGATCGATGTGTCATATCTAACGGATTGTAGGCCGAGTAAGATCGAATGGTGCGTCATATCCATTTGTTAACTGCCCGAACTTTACTAACTTTTTCCCTGTTGTTTTTTGTTTTCTTTGTTATGGTGCTTCTCCGTGTGTCCAACCCTAGAGACGCATCAACATCACTAGTATCAGAGTACGGTTCTGCGAGGGAGTATATGAAGTTTTAGTTCGCTTCGCTATTGGTGGCTGTTGTGTTCCCTCCATAGCTACTGCAATGTATTTGAGTGTAAATAAGTGTAGTTTCATTTTTACTCTACTCTTACTTTGTTTTTCATTAAAAAAACAGGGCAAGCTCATTTCTATTCTATTCGAGTGATTATTGGGTATTAAAGTTGTTAGCAAGTTATTGATCCATTTGAGAAGTACCGTACCATGTCAAATTCAAATGTTTAGAGTGTTATTGGTGACCAGAGTAGTGGTGTTCGACCTGGTCAAGGTCGTAATGGTGATAACACCCCAAGGTTCGTTGATGACAAACTAACCAACCTAGTTGAGAGTCTAATCATAGCAATGCAAGTTAACAAACAATAACCCCATGGTGTACAACACCATAAGCCACAAGAAAATGCTCCTGAGAGACACCACAACCAAAGCAATCGAATCAATCGCTTAATTCAACCACAGTGAATTGGAGGAGTAGTAGACCGAGTTACTAGATGAAGACTAGAGTTGAAGGAGATTAAGGAAGATGATGAGAAGCTAGATGTTGAAAAGTTTGGAGAAGATGAAGAAGTTGACTATTACCAAGCATAAGGACGAAGACGTCGAGTCCCTCGAGGGCTAAATAATGTCAAGATTCAAATCTCGCTCTTCAGTAGAAGTGGAGATGTAGATAAATACTTAGATTAGGAAGAAAAGGTCAAGAAAGTGTTTAAATGTTATGGGTATACAGATGCTGTCAAGGTCCGACTTGCTACACTCGAGTTTATTGGATATGCTACTAGGTGGTGAAAGAATATGAATGTAGCCAAAACAAGATATGGAAGACAAGGTGTTAAAATTTGGGATAAGATAAAAAGGTTGTTAAGACGTAAATTTGTACCCGAGATCTACCTATAAGATACGTTTGCAAAGTTGCAAGAGCTTCGCCAAGGAAGCCGATCTGTTGATGACTATGTCAAAGAGTTCCAAATGCTTATGATCCAGGCTGATATAGAAGAACCCGAGGCCCACACCGTATTGAGGTTCATCTCTGGACTTTGATTTGAGATTCATAACATTGTGGAAGTGCAAAGGTTTTATACCTTGGAAGAGATGATAAAGATAGCATAGAACGTCTAAAAATAAAGAAGTGCTCCGAGCTGATCTAGGCCAATGTTCTCCCGACCCCTAATTTTGTGTCGACCTATTCAAGCCAAGCTGAGAAGGCCATATAGGGTCGAAGATAGGAATGACTGATCTGATGATAGCTAAGTAAGCTAATAGGGCCGAACCGATCAAATAGGTCAAGCAGAGGCTAGGTTAACCCCAAGGATATATGAGAAAGGGCAGATCTCTAGACTAAAGACCAGTGAGGTGAAATGCTTGGGCTTTAAACAAATAGCCGTTAAATGTCCGAATCGGCACGTCATGGTGCTTTGAAGAGGTGTAATGGACAACACCGATGAGAGCAAGCCCAAGAAAGAAGAGGATGTTGGAAAATCTGAAGTTGAAGAGGAAGAGAACAGTATCTATGCCGACCAGGAGGAAGTGATGACCTTAGTCCTCAGACGAGTACTAAATTCCTTGCCGAACTTTAAAGAGGATCAGAAGGAGAATCTATTCCATACCAAGTATATCGTCATAGGCCAATTGTGCACAATTACTGTGGATGGGGGAAGTTGTACTAATGTGTTACACAGTCCTTTGTGCAAAGGTTAAGTATGCCAACCTTAAAGCATCCCCGACCTTACAAGCTACATTGGCTTCATGATAAGGGTGCTTTGTACATAATTAAACAAGTGACTGTACCTTTCAATGTTAGGAGTATGTAAAGGGACGAAGTAGTGTGCAATGTCATCCCCATGGGAGCTTCACATCTACTACTAGGACAACCTTAGTTGTTCGACCAATGTGTTGCTCATGACGGATATAAAAACACCTATGTCTTTGTTAAGAATGAAAAGAAGATTATGTTACAACCCTTGACCTCGTCCCAACTAAACGAAGCCCACAATCAACTTACCCGAGCTAGTAAGAAGAATGCCTTAATGATGAGCTGAAGAGAGCTCTAAGCTGCTAAAAAGGCTAAAGAATCTATGTTCTTATTTATTAGAAGATTGTTGGAAATGAGAGATTTAAATGATATCCCTAATGAAATCCAAAGATTGCTAAATGAGTTTTTCGATCTATTCCCTAAAGAACTTCCTAAAGGACTACCTCCAGTCCGAGGCATTGAGCACTATATTAATTTACAGCCAGGCGCCACCCTACTAAACCGACCTGTATACAGAATAAACCTTGAGTAGGCTGTCAAGCTAAAAAGACAAGTGGACGAACTCATAGAACGAGGATATGTGAGAGAGAGTATGAGCCCTTGTGTTGTACCAACTCTGCTCATTCCTAAGAAGGGTGGTTCATCGTGCATGTGCATCGATAGTTGAGCAATCAACCAAATTACTATCAAGTATAGATACTCGATATCGAGGCTTGATGACATGTTAGATGAGCTTTATGGTGCTAAGATATTTTCGAAGCTTGATTTGCGAAACAACTACCACCAAATTTGCAAAAGGTTAGGCGATAAATGGAAGACTACTTTCAAGACTAGATATGGGCTCTACAAATGGTTGGATATGACATTTAGACTTGGTAATGCGCCAAGCACACTCAAGAGGTTGATGAACCATATAATGCACCCTCTAATTGGAAGATGTGTCATCATGTACTTTGATAACATATTGGTATACAGTGCCAACCTAAATGACTATGTCATCTCTGCGAAGTATTTAACATTTTGCAAATTGAGAAGTTGTATGGAAATGTGAAGAAATGTACATTCTGCCAAAAAGAGGTGATCTTCCTTGGGTTTATAGTGTCAGAGGAAGGACTCTAGGCAAATGAGGATAAGATCCGAGCTGTTCTTAAGTGGCCAACGCCAAAGAATATCATTAAGGTTCGAAGCTTTCATGGCCTAGCTTCTTTCTATAGACAATTTATCAAAAACTTCAGTACCATAGCCACCCCATTAACCAAGCTAACAAAGAAGAATGAAAGGTTCAGGTGGAATGATGGAGCTAAGCAAAGCTTTAGGAAAGCTAAGGGGAAGCTCGCCTCGGCAACTGTCCTTTCATTACCAGATTTTGACAAATCCTTCGAATTGAAATGTAATGCATTGGGAGTAGGAATCAGTACTATCCTAATGTAAGAGCGACAACTTATCACCTACCATAACGAGAAGCTTAGTGGTCTTGCCCTGAAATATTTTATGTATGAAAAAGAGTTGTACTCTCTTTACCAAGCCTTTATTGTTTGGCAACATCATCTGCTGCCACGAGAGTTTGTTATTTATATAGACCATAAGTCTCTAAAGCATTTAGGGAGTCAAAATAAACTTTTGAAGAGGCAAGCCATATTGATGGAGTTTATGAAAGAGTTCTTGTATGTCATCCGACATAAGAAGGGAAGCGTAAATGTGGTCGTCAATGCTTTGTTACGTTGGCAAACCTTGCTAACCACTTTGCAAACCAAATTATTGGGATTCTTACTCATTACAAAGCAATATGCTCATGATCCACATTTCGTCCCTATCATAGAACAGTGTACGGATGGAATTGCTGTCAAGCGATATTATCTTAAGGAAGGCTATCTATTCAAAGATCGAAGCTGTGCATACCAAACTATTCCATGCTTGAGCTATTGATTAGAGAAGCTTATAGTGGTAGATTATCAAGTCACTTTAGGGAGACCAAGATAGCCAATCTGTTAAGAGAGAACTTTTACTGGCTAGATTTAGGCAAGGATGTCTATAAGGTAGTTAGTAGTTATGAAGCATGCAAGCGAGCTAAATGGAAGAGAGAACCCTATGAAAAATACATACCGCTGCTAACACCAACCTTACCTTGGGTCGACCTCAGCATGGACTTTGTCTGAAGGTTATCTCGAACATCCAAAGGCAAAGATTTTATCTTTGTTATAGTTGACCGCTTCAATAAGATGGTGTACTTCGTTCCGTGTCATCGAATTAACGATGCTTTATATATTGCTGATTTATTTTTACAAAAGGTTGTCTGACTATATAAGGTACCGAAGACTATTGTCTCAGATTGGGACACAAAATTTTTGAACTATTTTTTGAAGACTCTTTGGAGAAAACTTTAAACCAAACTTGTATTTAGCTCCAATAGCTACCCTTAGACTGATGGCCAGATTGAAGCAGTAAACAGGATGCTAAGCAATCTACTCAGAACTATTGTAGGAAAGAACTTAAGGGATTGGGATTTGTGCCTACCAATTGTAGAGTCCGCATACAACCGAACTGTCTATAACACTACTAGGAAAACCTTATTCGAGGTTATCTATGGCCTTAACCTTACCATTCCTTTAGATGTGATCGTTGCTCCAATAGCTACTAAAGATAGTCAATCCAAAGTTAACCAAGCCCAAGAATTGCACGAACTACACCAATCTATAACAAAGAAGATCGCCAAATTCAATCAAAGACAATATGAAATTGGTAGCCGAAGTTGTTGAACTGTTTCCTTCCACCCAAGAGACTTGGTATGGATATACCTCAACTGAGAACGATTCCTACACTTAAGACAGAACAAGCTATCTCCTTAAACTAATGGTCTATTCAAAATCCTAAAGAAGATCAACCATAATGCATACCAAATTGAGTTGCCTGATGACTATGGTGTTTCTTCTACCTCCAATGTATCCGATCTAATCCCTCACCAATCAATAGAAGAAAACCCTACATGCGCCCTAGAAGAAGAAGCAAAAGCCCCTCTAGATTTGAGGGAAAATCTTTCCAATCCCCAAGCAAATGATGGGAATCAAGCCCTTAGACCAATCACTTGAAGCTAAGCTAGAGGACTCTAAGGACTCACACGGAGAATACTAACTCGAAACCAAAGTCGAGATGCAGATCCTTATGCCGAAGTGATCTCCTACTAACCTATCTATCATATCCTCACATGTGTCAAATTTGCTCCTGCCCAACAATAATGCCTTATTCTAGAAGACAGCCTAAGAGTATCCGAGCCGAGTTGCTGAACCGACCATAGACATATGACTCTAATTTAATTGACTTATTTATTGAATTGAGCAGCTCTCAACCTGATCCAAATCAAGTTGGCCCCTTACTGCAAACATTATTCTACTTCCGCCTACCTTGTATCATATTTCTCTCACCTAACCACTAAGCGACACGTGTCTTCAAACACAATATTCTAAAACAATTCTTTCGTTTCCGTACTAAATATTCTTTGCCCCTTTTACTTCTTTTATGTAACCTAATTGTAGAATACCATTTTGTCTTTCCATACATGTATAGTAACCCTAGTAGATAGGTACATAAACTCCTACTTTCTTGTATGCAAACAATCAACTAATTAATACAAAATTATTCACTTTAAGCAACCTTAGTGTTCTCATTATCCTTCAACTCTTATCTATTCCTTTTGGCAAAGAGTAATGGTGAGTGACCCTTCAGTTCGAACCGATATGTCATATTCAGTAGATTATAGACCAAGTGAGATCGAGTGATGTATCATATCTATTCGATAGCTACCCGAACTTTGCTAACTTTTTTCCTATTGCTTTTGGTTTGCTTTGTAGTGGTGCTTCTCCGTATGTCTGACCCTAGAGATGCATCACACTTTATCCTAGAAAGATGGGCTACCTGTAGAAGAGTCGAGAGTCGAGTTGAACAAGGGCCTTACTTGCCATTACTCTTCCCAATCAAACCATGGTCTGAGTTAACCATGGATTTTGTGCTTAGCCTACCAAGGATTTCTCAAGAGAAGTACTTCATTATGGTGGTCATCGATAGGTTCAGTAAGATGGCACACTACGTGTCGTATAACAGCACTAATAATGCTTTAGCTATCTCTTTCCTCTTTTTGCAAGAAGTACTCGAGTTGTATCAAATATCGAGGACCGTAGTGATGCGTCTCTAAGGTTAGACACATAGAGGAGCACTACAACAAAGTGAACCAAAAGAAAATAAAAGAAGACTAGCAAAGCTCAAGCAGCTATTAACTGGATATGACATACTAATCAATCTTACTCAGCCTACGATCTGCCAGATGTAACTCACCAATCTGAACTATAGGGCTACTCGCCACTACTCCTTAATAAAGAGAATAAATAAGAGTTAAAGGCAAATAAGAAGACTAGAGTTACTCAAAAGGAAAACTAATATATTCTAATAATCAAAGGGTTGTGTCTGCATATAATAAATGGGGTTTATATATTAGCTGTAAGGCCTTGTATTTCCAATATATTAGTAGAGTAACCAATATTTCCTTGACTATCGAAAAAAAAAAAAAAAAACTACTAGGTTAATAGACTAGAAAAGCTTGATTTTCATAAGGGAATTATTAAGATACTATTATAGTTATAAACATACGTTTATAGTTATAAATCAATATCTATGTACAACTCTATGATACAAACTCTAAGATGTAATTTAGTGGAAGTAATATATTACATGACTTGTGTCATCATCATTAATATACAGGTATACATTGAAAAAAATAACAATAAAAAAATAGATAAAATATCAATATAGCAACATACCTTTGGAATAGACTTATCTAGAAATATATAAAGTATAATTATTAGAAAGAACTATTATTTAGTAAAATCTACATATTTACAATTATATGCCAATTATAATTTAAAAGATACCAACATAGTTATAGCTTCTAAACTAAGATAAAGTTAATTTATTAATAAGTATTAATGATTCTCTCACTGCAGGAATAATAATATGAACTATACTAGAAATGTTATTAGGATGTAATTTTAGTCGTATCTTATAAAATACCACTCAGAATTACATACAGAATGTAATACTCGATATTATTATATGAGATTATAAAAAAGAATGTATGTGAATATATCCAAATCATTACTAGAACTTACTTATACATTACATTATTTATTTTTATAACAATCATGGAAAAACTTACTTAAAGCAAAGAAAATATATATATATATATATATAATAGATAAATAAATAGAGTAAGATAAATATTAGACGGTGACTAAATATATTTGCAATGGAAACCATGCTTTGGGAACGAGTGTATAATGTCTATATAACTAATATAAATACATGTATATACAGAAATTTAAGCATTTGTAGAAATTTTTCGTCTAAACTCAAATTCACATTGGAATCATAAAAGTTAATTGAAATGATCCATTGAGTTGGATTTTGAAAATGGAATGATAAATTAATAATACGATAAAAAGGGGTAACTATAGTAATATTATTTGTAAAATATTAGATATGTGAAACTCTAATTTCAATAATAAATGAATTCCTAGATTTAAATTATTTGAGTAATGAGAGTAATAAATAACATGAAATAATATTTAAGGAATATGTGTACAAATTAAATATACTAAATGCATGATATTATTACTTGCAGTTAATGAAAAACTCCAAATATATGTATGTATATATATATAAAGGTTCATGTGATAAAATATGTAGGGAATATAAGAAATAATTACAAGTGGTGTCCAAATGTATTGTACATGCAAGGATTTGGCACTACAGTCACCATAGAATAAATAAAGCTTTATTCACTAAGCTTGAAAGATGACACTTTGAGTAGCTAATTAATGTGTAGAATTTGTGAGCAATTCTCTTCTGATACCAAGCTGCTATATATTTTAGTAAAACTTATCATGATGCATGTAAAAAGCTACACATTCATGAGATCCTTTAATTAAATGCATATAAGACACATTAGAGGCCTCGATTAATTAACTGAAGATATATATATATATATATATATACATATTTTAAAAAAATGAAGAGAGAGAGAGACCTAAGCAAACCACCTAAACAATGGCGGTAAATAACTTGACTTTAAATGTAAGTCTCTAAACCATTACAAAAAGAAAAAACACTACACAGAAAGTAACATAGACATAAAAGGGGAGAGAGGGAGAGATTAAGAGAAAAAGATGATAATGATGATAAAAGTAATAGTAATTAATAAAGAAATGGGAGGAGCATGTAATGAGATGGGTAAGGAAAATTAAGCATAGGAGTTCTAAAGATAAGGTACGTAGATCCTATAAGAGGAATTTTTGTTGGCAATGAGATCCTTCACAATGAAAGTAACATTCTCTTGGTTTCAGTTTTTCATTAAAGAGCTCTTTAATACCTAGTTTGCAAATATAAGATTCAATGTTAGCGAAAGAGGAAATATAGCACATGATAGTTACTGGAATTAATATACTAATTAATGGAAAAATAAATAAATAAATGCTGTCAGTTATGATTATATGTGCAATGATTTGATTTAGGATTTTTTTTTTTTACTTCCTAATTGATGGTATCTACAACATACCATTATACATTGATACTTAAAGTAGGCTATTTATGTAACTTGTCCTAAATTAGGAAATAAATACAATTTTAAGTTCAACCGTATTTGCTTATGATAGTATTGAAATTTGATATGTGATAGTTATTGGTTGTGAATTTAAGATAAGAATTATAATGCATTAAGCATGACATTTATGTATTTTTGCTAAGCGTTATCGGTCTTATGGAAATTCCATTAATGATTCAATAGAAAGGATACAAGTTTATTTTATGATTATTGAATAATGGGTATTTTGCTAGGTAAAAAAAATAACTTTATCATGAGTGGAGTGTCAAATTAGTGACTTTCAGATAATAATCTAAAATTAAAATAAATATTAATTCTACTAACCAATTTAAAACATTATTAAAGGATTCCATTTCAACTACCATGGTACTTGATGATATCATTGAATGGAAAAATATATACCAATTATCGATGCCTTATGACAATATAAATGTAAATAATGGTGCTTTTGAGTCATATTTTATAATAGTATGGAAATGTGTTATCTGCTAGAGATATATTTTACAACCTCCATATTCCTTTTCGTTCAAGGAATTTAATTTGTATGAAGTAAATGATGACTAAATTAAGCAAGTTTTTTTATTTTTTATTTTTATATATTACGTTTGCTAACTAGGTAATGTGGGTAAATAGATATTTCTATAACAGAATTTAGAAGGAAAAAAAAAAGGAACATAGTATATGTTTTAATACAAAAAGGAAAAAAGAAAAGAAAATGCTATAACTCACAAGTAGTATTTAACCAACCTCGTTAACGTTCAATTATATATAGCGTGTGTCCGTATATGTATATATATATCTATTTATATACCTAATATAAAATATAGTCGTATGGTTGTTTTACTTCTATGTTAATGGACTTATGACAACTTTATAAGGCATATTATAACTATATATGGTAATCATAGGTATATAACTATTTCATAAATTTAGTACATAGCAATATTTATTAATAATAGTCAACATTTAACAACAATATTATTTTGTAACCTATATAAGTGAAACGAACTATAAGATGTTCATTAGCTTGTAAAACACTAAAATTTTATTATGCTATATAGAGGTTTCATGCGATTGGACGCCGAAGTAGGACATCAGCTTGAGTGAGTATTACTAGAGGTAAGTGGGATTAATGCTTCACAGTATTTTGAGGTATTATTTCAGAATATTTGGAGACCTTTGTATGCATTAGTTTGTGATTATAGTTAGCTGTTTATACATATACAGCGTTTGTAATTGGGTTTCAATTTGCTATGATAGGAGCTAAGCTCCATGATATGCTTGTTCTATAAATATTATTATGCTTGAATTATTTAAACTTAGTTTATCACCTTAAAAATAAACTAACTCAAACTCGGCTTAACATCTAACCCACTAAAGGTAACGATTAGGATTTTCCAGCCAAACACGAACTTCCTTTGATGGGAATAGCTGAAATGATCATTTCCTCACCCTTAGCTAAACTAAGTAATAGGAGAGGAGGCTACGGCAAGGTTGAGGGCTGTGGTTCGAAGGTGGTCATGGAAAGAGAGTGTTCTCCATTGTACAAGCCCCAATTTGGTTTTGATTCATGAGTATGTCACGTTAATCTTCTTAACCCGGATTAGAGCGGACGTAATTTCTCTGATCTTACGACGGACCGAATAACATCATGGGATGGCATTTGCTTGTACATGCATTACATCTAACCAACTTGGTTAAAAACCTAGCTTATGATCAATGCATACTTCTGTCTCCACCCTACTTACTAAGCAAATTATCGCTCATTTCCCTAAAGTTTGTTTTGCAAGTTTCAAATGGATCATAAGTACCTACTTAAAATCAAAGAACTAGCAAACTGGGATGGAGAGTGAGGTATAACAAGAAATGGTTTATTATTGTCCATAGTATTGACTTTCTTAATTTTTAAGGAAAACTACATAGAACTCCTTAAGGGGCTTGGTAGTTTTCAATGTCCTGGTTTGTATAAGAAATGATATATGCCTGTTGGATTTACCACTGCTCTTTTATAAAGTCAAATTATAGGTTTATCTTTAACAAATTATTTCTAAAGATTACTTTATAGGTTTATATCAAATAGGTATTGAATTGTATGCTTTAAAGGGGTAGAGTCAAATATGCCTAGTATAAATTAGGTCTAAAATAGCAACTGTAAGGATAATTTCTATCTTAAAATAGCTCACATGGTGGGACTATTATGACTTCACTTTTTCAGGGCGGGACACTAGCTCCACTAGGGTTTATATACTAGCCCCACTAGACAAACATACATGGAAAAGACGAAAGGGTAATTTACAATTGAGATATAGGAATGATGCTAAAAGGGAAAAAAGGGCAAAAAAGATAAAGAATATTCTATACAGAATATGAAAAATCCTTATGGAATGTTATGCTAGGAAATACGTGTCGCATGATGGTTGGCGCTCTAAAATATAGTACAATCTAAATGAAATGAGGAAAAGAGGGTCTGTAGCTAAAGTCAACTTGATATGGATCAAGTTAGAGTTCAGTCAATCAGTCACTAGAGAGTATTCAGCCTAAATTGGGGTTGGGTACTAGTAGTCGGTTGTGGAGATCAACTCAAACAGTCATTTGAGGCTAATACGCTCGAATGTTGTCTATGTCATGGTGTAATTACCTGGCAGGTTAGCAAGTCTACTCAATAACTTCAGGAACTATGTTGGTGTACGTAAGAGCTCGATATTTAAGTTAGTAGTAGAGTAAATCATGGAGGTCAGGATAGGAATTCTTATCTTAGATTGGGCTTCGAGCTAATATTCTTTATGTGAGTCCTTAGAGTCCTCTTGCTCAACTATATGTGATCTGTCTATGGAGTTGATTCCTATCATCTACTTGAGGATCAAAAAGATTTATCCTCAAATTTGAAGTGGTCTCTAGTTCTTGTTCTTCCAAGGTACTTGCGAGATCTTCTTCTTCTAGTTAGTAAGGAGTTAGGTTGAACACATTGAAAGTGGAGGAAACATCATAGTCATCGGGCAACTCAATCTAGTAAGCATTGCGATTGATCTTCTTTAGAATTTTGAATGGACCATCAGCTCGTGAAGATAACTTATTTTGTCTCAAGTGCGGAAATCGTTCTCGATTGAGGTAAATCTATACTAAGTCTCTTAGTTTGAAAGAAACAATTTGGCAACCTCAACTACCAATCTCCTATTGTCTTTGATTGAACTTAGCGATCTACCTTGTCTTAGTTTGTGTAACTCCTGCAATTCTTAGGCTCGTTTAACTCTAGATTGACTCTCTTCAGTAGCTGCGAGGATACCAATCAAATCCAGAGGAATAGTAGGATTGAGGCCATAGACGACCTTAAATGGAGTCTTCTTAGTGGTGCTATAGACGGCTCAATTACATGTGAACTCTACAACTAGTAAACATAAATCCTAATTCTTTAAGTTCTTTCCTACGATAGCTCTGAGCAAAGTGCTTAGCATCCTATTCACCATTTCAGTCTAGCCATCAATTTAAGGATAGCTACTGGAGCTGAACATAAGCTTGGTTCTAAATCTTCTCTAAAGAGTTTTCTAGATATAGCTTAAGAATTTTGTATCCCAATTTGAAATAATAGTTTTCGACACTCCTTGTAGTTAAACAACTTCCTGCAAAAACAAATCAGCAATATAAAAAGCATCGTTAATTCAATGGCACAGAATGAAATGTTTCATTTTACTAAAGCGATCCAATACAACAAATATAGAATCTTTTCCCCTAGATGTTTAAGGTAACCCTAGGATAAAGTCCTTGCTGAGGTCAACCTAAGGTAAGATTGGTGTTAGCAAGAGCATATACTCTCCATGTAGTTCGCTTCTCCACTTAGCTCTCTTGCATGTTTCCTAACTACCAACTCCCAATTACTTTATGAACATCTTTTACCAAACTAGGCCAGTAAAAGTTTTCCTTCAACAGATTGGTTATCTTAGTCTCTCCAAAATGACTAGATAATCCACTACTATGAGTTTCCCTAATCAACAGCTCACACGTAGAACAGTTCGGTATGCACAGCCTTTGATCTTTAAACAAATGGTCATCCTTGAGGTAATATCCTCCAGCAACAACTCCTTCTTAGTACCACTCAAGAATGGGACCAAAATGAGGGTCATAAGCATACTGTTTAGTGATAAGTGAAAATCCCAATAACTTTGTTTACAAAGTGGTCAGCAAGGTTTGCTAACATGATAGAACATTGGTGACTATGTTGGCGCTTCCTTTCTTGTGTCAAATCACATAGGAAAAACCTTTCATAAACTCTAACCACTTAGCTTGTCTCTTTAAAATTTTGTTCTAACTCCCAAGATGCTTCAATGACTTGTAGTCAATATAGATCACAAACTCTCATGGTAGTAAGTAGTGTTTCCAAATAGTAAAAGCTAAAAAAAAGAGAGTATAACTCTTTCTCATATACAAAATAGTTCAATGCAACACTACTAAGCTTCTCACTATAGTAGGTAACCAATGGTCATTCTTGCATTAGGACAGCACATTCCAATGCCTAACAAATCATATTTCAGCTTAAACAGCTTGTCAAAATCGGGCAAAGCCAGGATAAAGGCAAAGGTAAGCTTCTCTTTAATCTCCCTAAAGCTCTGTTTAGCTCAGTCATTTCATCTTAACCCATCACGCTTCTTAGTCAACTCCATCAAGAGGGTAGTAATGGTATTGAAGTTTTCAATGAATCACTTATAAAACGAAGCAAGGCTAGGAAAACTTTGAACTTTAGTGACATTCTTTAACGTCGACCACTCCAAGAAAACTCATATCTTTTCTTTATCTGCTCAAATTTCTTCCCTTAATACCACATGTCACGCCCCAAACAAGAAGAGTCATAACAGTCCCGCCGTGTAAACTAATCTAAGATAGAAGCTGACCTCACAGCTGCTATCGTAGACGCAGTTTACACAAGGCGCACAACTCAACCAGCTTGAAACGTCTGTTCTGACATCTGTTAATATCCAAACCTGTAGTAGAGCTTTAACAAAATACTTGTTCTATACAATCTGTAGTTTAGTACTACAACAGTAATTATACAACATTTCACGTCCAAGGGTAAAGATTACAATCAGAGTCTTTTAAAAACCACAGGTTATACGATTTATATACAATAAGTTAGAAAACTAGTGGGCTCCCAGGGAATTCCCATTTAGTTTTCTTCAAAACTTAAAGACAAAGCAAAAGCTCAGGTTCAGTTAAATTCCCCATTCCTCACTTTCCCACACAGCAGCACACTAACCTGAGAACGGTGGTACCGGAACATCTTTTATCTTCACTCAGTACCTGCAAAAGAGTCTGTAGGGGTATGAGCACAACTAGCTCAGTAAGTAGGGCGGAGTCAGAAGAGTACTATACAATCACAAATAAGGTTAATAATTATGATGAAATGCAATGCAATCACTCAAATGAAAACATCGCACAGTGTTAACCGGTCCACTATGAGGTTAGAGAAATTTCATCCGCTCCAACCCGGATTGAGGAGTTTCATCGCGACTCAAGTTAAACCAAACCCGGGCTTGTGCAATGGAGAACACCCCCCTCCCAAGACCGCCTTCGAACCACGGCCCCCAACCTTGCCGCGACCTCCTCGCCTATCACTTAGTTCGATTAAGGATGGGGAAAGGACCATTTCAGCTATCCTCATCGAAGGAAGTCGGTGTTTGGCTTAACACTCTTAATCGTTTCCCCTAACGGGTGATTATGCGTGACCAATTACACTTTAGTCGAATAATCATTAGAGATAATCAGGGGTGACCAATAAGTTCACACAATACAGAATCCATGCAAATATGCAGAACAGCACACCAAAGAGTTGAACTCCTGTCACAACAGAGTATCATTCACACACATAGCATGCGCGTAATCATCTAACTACAAACACAACCAGAAGTACTCTTGGGTCTCCGGATACTTTTAAAATAGTACCCAAACAGCGGCGAAGCTACCATCCCAACTTACTTGTTCAGACGTTCGTTATTTCTGACTTGAATTGTCAGCCGTCTTTGGAAGGTCCTAATTACACAAAAGGTCTAAATTTAGTTTTCGTAATAATTATGAAAACATTAGGGTTTAATCTAAAACATATATATATATTATTTCCATAATATACAGTCATGTTATTAAATTATTAATTATTAACATTGTACATCATATTTACTATTACGTATTATATATCGTTTTGATCGTATCGAAACGTACTTTTTATTTATTAATTCACGTTTTGATTTCGGTAGAATTACCGAAATGTGTATATTCTTGAATATGTTATAGATATAAGCTAGTTTGCTTAAGGTTATCCGATTTCAACAAAACTAGTGTTATTGAGTTCGTATAGACTTAACGACACATCTTATGAGTCCTGTTCCTAGAGATGGATTTTAACGGGTAGTTTAAATTTTTAATACAATTATACATAATTATATAAAAACGACCGTATTATGCGAAATTTACAGTTTTAAATTATATTTTATCCAATTTATCCTTATATTGTAATAATATAAGTATTATTCAATTTTAATATACCTAAAGTACATCCCGATCAAAAAATATTAATAATTGTAATAAAATCTCTATTTAACCCAATTCGACCAGCAATCCTATATATAGGTTTTATTTAAGTATTTTACTCATTTTAGTCTATTAATATTACAAATACACCCCGACTTGTAATTTAAGCTATTTTACTTAATAAATTCGTAGTAAATAGTTTGGATTACCTAATAATTCCCCGAAAATTTCTATGGACTTCTAAAAATATAGGGAATTCAATTATCACTCGGTTTCAAGTTTTCGACCTATTGCCTATATTTTTGTATTGACGATTTTACCCCTAAATTTGATAAATTATCCAATTATAATTCTTTTAGCATCCAATTAATTCCAATCTGACTCAATACCATTATTATTTATTATAGATCAGTACATGTCCATTTCATCAATTAATTTCATAATTTCCTATTAAATTCATAATTTCAGCCTATTTTCGGACCAATTTCAAGCCTAAAAATTCAATAAATATTAAAATTATTCAAATAAAAATTTGGGCTACGTAGCAATTACCCATATATTATACACATCCTACACAAAAATTTTCAGCTAGAAACAACATCATATAGTATATTTATTTCACTAATATATATTCGGATGAATTACAGATTTCTTAATAAAGTATATTAAATATTACGAATTTTTCAAAAATAAAAATATCACATGAAAGCATGTCTAAAATAACCTAAGTTTAATTTTTTTCATAATTTTCTAGGCGGATTTACTATTTTTTAGAAATTATTGAAAAACAGGGCAGAAATTTGACCTTGGTGTTCTTGGGTGCTCCGGTGGCCGGCGGCGGCTGGGCGGTTGTCGGACGGCTGGCGCGGTGGGTGGACCGTGTGGGGTTGGCTGGGTTTCACAGCAGATCTACTCTAGGTTAGGTTTCCACACTTTCACTAATTTTTCTATTTTTTTTTTTCTAAATTTGTTTTTTTTTTCTACGATTTTTCCTAATTTTTCTTTCTGTTATTTTTTATTCCAAATTGTCAAATGTTATCATCCTGCTGCTGGGGTAATTTTTATACACTTCTTTCACCGCCTAAGGATTTTTCTTTATTTTTTTCTTTTGTTTTTTTCCTATTTAGCTAAGCATGTGGTGTCCTAATTTTATAAATTCTACTTTTGATTCAGCACTTTGCTTTCCCTTCTGTCTTGCCACGCCTCCTTCCAGCAATCTCATTGTTATTTAATTAATTTTTCTTTTTCTTTTATTAAATAATTACTTAAATATAGATATTATATGTTAGAATTAATTATTTAATTAATATACAAGGTTATATCTTATGTAAATAACACGTGAAATATATAACTTCACTCATATAATTAAGTTTCTAGCATATCTTTTATTTTTAGGATACATTCTAAGGTTAATTTCATGAATTCAACACAATATATATATAATTACTCAATTTAAAGTTAATTTACGAGTATAATTATTATTTGTACCGGGTATACTAAAAAATTACGTGTATTTTTTTATAGTAAATTATACTACATTATCTCATTTTATAGCTCAATTAACTTATCTCTAAGTTCTCGTTGTAATCTAAGTTCAATTTTAGGAGTTCTGAACATTTTAGGGCTTTAGTAAATACTCCAATTTCTAAGGGAAAAATTGGGATTTCAGATCATTATTACTAAAATCTAACTTCACTGTAATATCTCGACTAACTTTTTCATTCTAGTTGTAAAGTTTGGGCTCAATTGGATAAGTTACCCTAAAAGCCCTAAATCTGAGCTCGGTTATCCTAAACTCAATTTTGGAAGCTTACACCACATACCCAAGAAAAATCACTTTACCCAAATAGAAGGTACACTTCTTGAGGTTCCTAAATAACTTCTCTGATGTGAACCCTGCCAAAGATAGACAAGGCTGCTTACTAAAGACAGAAAGAGTACTATCCTAAAAAAGTAATGTATAAGAATTCAAAAGGGTAAAAATGAACATTCAAGAAAAGTAATGATTAACGTAGTAGATTCTACACGTAATCCTGTACATGTGGTAAAGATACATTGGCAATGCCATTAAAGGATGCAAACAAAAAAGTACAAGTAGATTGCTTATCCAAGTAAGGGTAATTGAAGATTAGTTCAGTGTCATTCTCTCAGTCTCTTAGCAAAAATGAGGCCGAGAAAGTGGTCGACTCAAGCATGAGTGAGTAAGAGAGTGAGGATTGGCTGTTGTCTCGGCATTCTGCATTTCGACACATAATCTCTAAGAGATGGGCAGTCATTCGACCCGGCATGTAGAGTGAGTCATCAAATAGATACTCGGCCTCAACTGGAGTTAGCTAGACTAGGAAGATTCTTCTTATTAGTCCCTCTAGTCCTTAAGCTCGGCTAAGGGTTAAAGGCTCAGTAGCCTAATTCCTATCATTTCCTCCAAGTTAATTTGGGTTTGGGATCAAATTCGAATGATCTTCAACCAGCCTTCTGTTAAGGTGATATGGACTAAGGTCAGTAATGTTAAAGGTATCAAAAACCCTATAATCTTTAGGTAACTCTAATCTATAGGCGTTGTCATTGATCTTCTGCAAGATCTTAAAGGGTCCCTTAACTCTTGTAGGTAGCTTGTTTCTCCTCTTGTTCCTCTTCTTATTCAGAAACCATTCCTTATTGAGGTACAGCCACACCAAGTCTCTCGGTTGAAATTATTTAACCATTCTACCCTTAGCCTTCTCTCGCATTCTTCTAGTAACTTGGTTAATATGCCAAGTGACTTTGTTGTAGATGTGTTGAAGGGACTATGCTTGGGCTCTTACGTCAGGGTCTTCTCACTCAGACTTAAGTACAGGGGTATGATCGAAGGTTAACTCAGAATTAAAACCATAAACAACCTCAAAGGGAGTCTACTTGGTGGTGTCATGTATTATATGGTTACAAGCGAATTCGACCATTAATAAGCAGACGTGCCAATTAGCCAAGTTCTTGCCTACTGTAACTTGGAGTAGTGATTCCAAAGTGCAATTGACTACCTCTATTTAGCCATCCGTTTAAAGGTGGCAGGAAGTACTAAATAACAATTTAGCCCCCATCCGTTGCCATAGAGTTCTCCAAAAATAGCTCAAGAACTTTGGGTCTCTATCTAATACTACACTTCTTAATACGCTATGTAGCCTAATAATTTCCTGTAAGAAAAGAGAAGTAATAGCCAAAGCATCATTAGTTTTAAAGCAAGGCACAAAGTTTGCCATCTCGTTGAACCTATCCACGACGACCATTACAAAATCTTTGCTTTGGGCAGTTCATGGTAGTCCAAGAACAAAGTCCATGCTCAATTCAATCCATGGTTTCATCGGAACAGGCAAAGGCATTGCTTTCCCTTGCTCAACTTAGCATTTATCCCTCTTGCACATAGCACAGCATTCTACAACTCAGTATATGTCTCGTCTCATTCTTGACTAGAAGAAACAGCCATTCAATAGTTCATATGTCCTTCTCTCCCTGAAATGCCCAGAGAGACCACTACTGTAGGCTTCCCTAATAAGTAATTCTTAAAGAGAGTAAGTCAGCACACATAATTTTCCCTTTCAAAACAAGTAAACATTCTCCACATGGTACTCGTCCACTATCCTTCCATAAACACATCGGAGAGAATTTCGTCAAAGTAATTTTCAATAGTGATCAATAGTAGCACTTGTCGAGTGACATGTAGTACTCATTTCTCACTCAACCAATGCAACTCGTATGGCCTTGGGTGTACAATAGTCGGCAATTTTAACGTTGTGATCAAATCGGTTAATGCCACATTAGTGCAACTTGCCCTATCAACAATTAGTGTGCTCACCCAATTATTCACCCTACAGGTAGTATGAAACATGTTCTCCTTCTCCTCCTATTGTAAGGGTTCTAAGTTCATTATGCGTCGAACAACCAAGACCAACTGATCTAAGTCCTTAGCGAACACGTCCTTTATAATCAGGTCATCATCATGAGAAACTTCTTTCTCCACAGGATTCTCCTCTTCAGGTTCCTCATCAGTACTTTCCACTTCCAGCTTCGAGACATCTCCCTTGATAACCATAGTTCTTTGGTTCAAACATTAAGCAACTATATGTCCAAACCCTTAGTACTTAAAGCACTTAATCTAGCTCGTCTTCCTACCAGATCTATGCCCTTTCTCATAAGTTTGGGCCGACACGACACTATCAAATTAGCCTTTCTATTCGACTCGAAATCCACCTTTCGGTTCGACTCGGTACTCAACAGAGCTTAGTGACTTCCCTGTCCTGGTAAGCTAGTCGACAGTCTAGTCAGTACTCAAACTCTTTTCTACCTCTCTACTCATTGAGCTATTTAAATGGCTTCATCCATTATAGTAAATCATTGGAGTTCCACAATGTCCCAAATGTCATCTCTCAATCCAGTAAAGAACTTAAAGATTGTTCGTACTGGTGATTCCTCCACTTCATAGTAGATCATAAGCATTTGAAATTCTTGAACATACTCATCAATATTGCGGCCTCCTTACCTCAACTCCTGAAGCCAAGTAAAAATATCTTGCAGATAAGTATCCGACACAAATCTATTTCTGTGTATTCTCTTCATCTCAGGCCAAGTATTAATCTCTATGTATTGTTTTCGCTTCCTCATAGTCTGAAAGTTCTTCTACCACATGGTGGCATATCTAGAGAAATAAACAGCGGCAGTTCTTACTTTCTCGTAATCCTCATATTGGTAATAGTCAAACATACGCTCCACCTTTTCTTCCAATTCTAAGTATTCATCCACACTTCCAAACCTATTAAAACTCGAAATTTGAAGTTTCACATGGTCAGAGACTCTAAGTGCTCGAGCTCACTCTTCTTCTTTGTAATACTCTTCCTCATGCTCTTCTCCCATGTCTCTTAAATCAATCCTTCTCCTTACTCATCTACCTACTCCTCTACCTTGAACTTATCGAGCTAGGTTCTAACCTCTCGCAGGTCGAACAGCTTGTAAGGTGTTGTTTACAACCTCAGTAAGTCGGCAAGCCAACACATAAACAGCTCGGGTTAAATCTATTAAGAGATTAGCTACCTCATCAAGTCTCTCGTCAATGCTCTTAGAGATTTCTCGAAACTGTCGGCCATGGTAGACAACTCTACTGTTGCCATCTCCAACACCAACGTTAACGCTTGGTTCCATTATTTTTCTCCGAAAGATTCAAACCTCAAACTCTTTAATTAGGTGTTTTTAGCAAACACTTCCGTAAACTAAAAATTTAACAGTCAGCAAACACAACAATTAGACAAATATAGTAACTTGTTATATTTTACATATGCAAAATAAAGTATAGTCAAAACTCAAAACAACCTACTACAACTCAAGCAAAACCTTCACTTTGATACCAAGATGATGCGAACCGTAGCTAAGGACAGATAAGGCTGGTCATTGGATGATTCCAAGCTTGCCAAAAGCTTAAAATGGGATGACGGGAAGACACGCAAAAGAACAATAAAGTAAATGAAAAGTAAGTAAAAACTCACGAATAGCTCTAAAGGATATAACATACTAATGAAACTTCCGATGACTCATAGCATAACTCAATATGACGCACAAATTAGTCCACTGAGGTTACTCACTACCTAACCTTGCTTAAGAGTTAAGATGACAATGAAACGAAAGTAGACAAGCAGTGTTTACAAAAAGGAAAATGTCAAGTGTATTAATGGTAATCTGATGATTATGGCTACCAATACAAGGGGAATTTACACCCAATATGTTAGGGCAATTTTCCTAAAAAAGGAAAAGACAAAAAGTGTATTGCCCTAAAGAAGTAATGTATAAGAATACAAAAGAGTAAAACTGAATATTGAAGAAAAGCAATGATTAGTGTAGTAAATTCTACATGTGGTCATGTACATGTGGTAGAGATAAATTAGTAACGTCGTTAGAGAATGCAGACAAAAAAGTATGAGCAGATTGCTTGTCTGAGCAAAGGTGACTGAGGACTAGTCCAGTGTCATTCTCTTAGTCTCTTGGCAAGAATGAGGTTAAGCAAGTGGTCGACTCGGGCATGAGTAAGTGAGAGAGCAAGGATTGACTGTTGTCTCAGTATTCTACATTTTTGCACACAATCTCCAAGAGATGGGCAATCATTTGACCCAGCATACAAAGTAGCACGTCAAAGAGATTCTCGACCTCGACTAAAGTTGGCTAGAGTAGGAGGATTTAGTAGCTTGATTCCTATCATTCTCAACTTATAAAACATCAAAAACTTCTCGGAGATGTTGAACATGGTTGTTCAGATAGGTACTATACACCAATATATCATCAAAGTACACGACCACACATCATCTGATCAGAGAGCACATTACATAGTTTATAAGCCTCATAAATGTGCTTGATGCATTGGTAAGTCCA
Organism: Lumnitzera littorea; assembly: GCA_024138015.1. Lineage (NCBI taxonomy): Eukaryota > Viridiplantae > Streptophyta > Magnoliopsida > Myrtales > Combretaceae > Lumnitzera > Lumnitzera littorea. Next base: position 16,450,668 of record JAMXBB010000005.1, on the reverse strand, counting down.
AACAGTATAACCAATCATTCATGGAGACTATGCCTCGTCTTGAACGTAGTCTTCCATTCATCACATAATCTCATGCAAATTTGGTGGTAACCACTTCGCAAGTCAATCTTCGAAAATATCTTGACGCCACGAAGTTCATCTAACATCCCATCGAGCCTTTATATCAAATATCTATACTTGACTGTAATTTAGTTGATTACTCGGTTGTTAATGCACATGTACCATGAACCATCCTTCTTTAGGATAAGCAGAGCTAGCACAGTACAAAGACTCATACTCTCCCTCACATATCCTCTCTCTATGAGCTCATCAACTTGTCTTTTCAGCTCAATAGCTTGCTCAAGGTTCATTCTATAGGCAAGTCAATTCAAGAAGGTGGCACCTGGCTGCAAATCAATACAATGCTCTATGTTTTGGACTAGGGGTAATCCTTTAGGAAATTCTTCAAGAAACAGGTTGGAAAACTCATTAATCAGCCTTCGAATCTCTTTAAGGACTTCTTTCAGATCTTTCATGATAGAAATTAGACTACTGAGCCTTTAACCCATAGCCGAGCCCAAAGGCTAGAATGGCAAGGCGAATCCTCCTACTCCTGCCGACTCTTGCAAAAGCCGAATATCTCCTTATCAATCAACTTTGCATGTCAAGCCATATGATTGCCCACTTCTTGAAAGTTTTGTGCCGAATTATAAATTACCGAGACAACAACCAAACCATGTACGCTTACTCACTTAAGTCTAAGCCAACCAATTTCTCGACATCACCCTTGCCAAGAGGTTGAGAGAGACCCCGCATTAATCCTCAATCACCCTTACTCAGACAAGCAATCTAATCGTACTCTTTTATTTACATCCTCCAACGGCATCACCAATACATCTCCACTATGTGTACAAGACCACATGTAGATTTTGTTATACTAATTATTGTTTTTCTTGAATATTCATTTTTACCTTTGTATTCTTTATACATTATTTTTTTAGGAAATACCCTTTTAGGAAAGTTACCATAACTTATCAAGTATAAATATCCTTGTAACTATAGCCGGAATAAGAGATTATCATTAATACATTGGACATATTTTCTTTCAAATACATTGGATATATCTCCTTTCACTCTTATCCTAACTTTTAAGTAAGACTAAGTGGCAAGTAACCTTACCGAACTAACTCGTACGTCATATCAAGTTATGTCATAAGTCCTTAGAAATTCCACTGGTGCATCATATTCTTTAAAGTTGTCTATAGGTTTGCTTACTTTTCATTCATTCATTTTCATTCATTCATGTGTCTCCTCATTACCTTTTTCAATCTTTTAGTAAGCTTGAACCTATCCTAGCGATCGATTTTGTCTATTCTTGGTCACGATATGCATCATTCTGGTATCAGAGTGGAGGTTTTGCTTGAGTTGTAGTAGATTGTTTCACAATTCTGTCCATACTCTGTTTTACGTGTATGAAATAGAGCAAGTTACTGTATTTGTTTAACTGCTATGTCTACTGGCTGTTAAATTTCTGGTTTACGGAAGTGTTTGCTAAAACACCTAATCGAAGAGTTTGAAAACTAAAAGCTATCAAAGAGAATAACGGAACCAAGTGTTAATGTTAGTGTTAGGGACAACAACAGTGGTGTTGTTTACCATGGCTGACAGTCTTACGGTACCCCTAGGAGCATTGACAAAAGACTTAATGAGATAACTAACCTCCTAGTGGATTTAACTTGAGCTGTACATGCATTGGTTTATCAACCTGCTGAAGCCACACATAACACCCCACAAGCTACCTGACCTGTGAAAGTTTAAAACCCAACTTAACAAGTTCAAGGTAGAGGAGTAAGTAGACGAGTGAGGAGAAGGATTGACTTGGGACATCTGGGAGAAGAGGATAATGAAGATTATTATGAAGAAGAAGAGTAAGCTCAAGCACCTAGAGCCTGTAACCATGTGAAGCTTCGGATTTCGGGCTTCAATGGATCTAGAAGTACGGATGAATATTTGGATTGGGAAGAGAAGATGGAATGTGTTTTTGATTATTACCAATATGAGAATTATAAGAAAGTGAGAACTGTTGCTATTGAGTTTTCCAGATATGTCGCTATGTAGTCAAAGAATTTCCAAGCTATAAGGAGACGAGAAGGATACAAAGAGATTAATACTTGACCTGAGATGAAGAGAATACGCATAAACAAATTTATGCCAGATACTTATCTATAAGACACATTTACTCGGCTTCAAGAGTTAAGGCAAGGAGGTCAAACTGTTGATGAATATATCCAAGAATTCCAACTGCTTATGATCCGTTGTGAAGTGGAGGAACCACCAATACGAACAATTTCTAGGTTCCTTACTAGGTTGAGGAGTGATATTTAGGACATTATTGAACTCCAACAATTTATCACTATGGATGAAGCCATATGATTAGCTTAATAAGTGGAAAGGCAAGGAAGAAGCCGAGTACCGACCAGACTATCGACTAGCCAACCTAGACAGAGAAGTCATCGAGCTCAGTTAAGTATTGAGCTAATCCAAAAGGTGGATGCCCAAGTAAAACAGAAGGGAGTAATGTCTCAACCTGAACTTATGAGAAAGGGTAAGGATTTAGTAAGAAAACAAGCTAGATCAAGTACATCAAGTGTCAAGGGTTTAGACATATAGCTACTTAGTGCCTGAACTAAAGGACTATGGTAATCAAAGGAAACGTCCCAAAGCTGGAGGTAAAAAGTACTGATGAAGAACATGAGGAAGAGGACATTGCCAAGAAAGAAGCTCCTCATGAGAATGAACTGATTAAAGAGGATATCTTTGCCGAAGACTTGGATCAATTGATCCTAGTTATCTGACGCGCAATGAACTTAGAATCCTCACACGAGGAAGAGTAAAGAGAGAACTTATTTCATATTACCTGTAAGGTGAATGATCAGGTGAGTGTACTAATTGTGGATAGTAGAAGTTACACTAATGTGGAATCAAACAATCTGGTCACAAGGTTGAAGTTGCTGACTACCATACATTCAAGGCCATATAAGTTGTATTGGCTAAGTGAGAAGGGAGCACTACATGTCACCCAACAAATACTACTGTCGATCACTCTCATAAATTACTCTAACGAGATTCTCTATGATGCACTGCCTACGTGTTGCTTCTTACATGTTATTTCCTACGTATTGCTTAGCAAATCGTGGCTATTTGATAGAAAAGTTATCCATGATGGATACAGGAATACATATGCATTCAAGAAGGATGGCAGGAAGATCACGCTGAACCTAATGCCACCGAGTGAAGTTAACAAACTATAAGCAAAACTTGCTCGCAAATCGAAGAAGACTTTGATGATGAATAGAGCCGAGCTCCGAGACACCATTAAAGTCGATGTGCTAACCCTCATGTTGGTCAGGCATCTATAGGGCTGAAGAAGCGGAGTAAACTACCCCCTAGAAGTAAGAAAGTTGCTAGATGAATATGCCAATTTGTTCCTAGAACAATTGCCTAAGAGATTACCCCCTATCTGAGGCATAGAACATTGCATTAACTTAATACCTGGTACAGCCCTACCAAATAAGCCAACCTATAGGATGAGTCCTAAACAGGCTTCTAAGCTCCAATAACAAGTTAATGAGCTACTAGAGAGAGGGTATGTTAGGGAAAGTCTTAGCCTTTATGCTGTTTTGGCTCTTCAAGTGCCAAAAAAGGATGGTACCCAGCAAATGTGTGTTGACAATTAAGTAGTAAACAAGATAAAGATCAAATACAGGTATCCTATCTCAAGGTTAGAAGACATGCTAGATGAATTGAGTGGAGTTAAGATCTTCAGCAAAATTGATCTGAAGTCTAGCTACCATCAAATTCGCATGAGGTGGGGAGATGAGTGGAAGACTGCATTCAAAACTCAACATGAACTCTATGAGTGGATGGTTATGTCATTTGGCTTGTCGAATGCCTTGAGCACATTCATGCGATTGATGAACTATATATTAAGAAATCTAATGAGGAAGTGTGTCATGATATACTTTGATGACATCCTAGTATACAGTACTGACATGCTGAGTCACTGTGAACATCTCCGTACCATATTGAATGTCCTCCATACTGAAAGATTATTTGGCAATCTTAAGAAATGTTACTTTTACCAAGAGTAAGTGGTATTCTTAGGCTATGTAATAAGTGGAGGAGACTTACGAGTAAACGACGAGAAGATCTGACCAATCATCAAGTGAGCAACTTCAACAACTTGTGCCGAGGTAAGAAGTTTCCATGGACTGGCTTCCTTCCACAAGAGATTTATAAGGAATTTCAATACCCTCGCCACACCCCTTACTGAGCTGACGAAAAAGAACACCAACTTCAAATAGGGAGAAAAAGAGAAGAGAAGTTTTGCAGAGATAAAAGAAAGGTTGACCTCAACCCTTGTATTAGCTTTACCTGACTTCGAAAAAATGTTTAAGTTGAAATTTGATGCGTCAGGCATTGGGATAAGTGTTGTCTTAATACAGGAAGGCTGACTAATCACCCACTACGGTGAGAAGCTCAGGAGACCTCAACTAAACTACTCTGTGTATGACAAAGAACTCTTAACGTTGATCCGAGCACTGTAAGTATGACAGCATTATCTACTATCAAGAGAATTTGTCATCTATACTAACCATGAATCTCTAAGGTATCTTTGAAGTCAAACAAAGTTGTAAAAGCGACAGGCGAAGTGGGTCGAATTCATTAAAGGATTTAATTTTGTAATAAAATACAAATAAGGAAGGAGCAATGTGGTTACGATGCTCTTTCAAGAAGACATGTACTCTTACCAAACTATAAACAAGATTATTTAGGTTTGCAAGCATTAAGGAATAGTACGCAAGGGATCTATACTTTAGACCCATATTTACGCGTTGTGTCAATGGAAGGACAGTGGACTAGTATCATGTGGAAGATTGATACTTGTTCTGAGAAGGAAAATTGTGCATGTCGACCTGTTCACTACAAGGGTTACTTATCAAGGAAGCCCACAGTAGAGAAACCCCAGGGCATTTTGGAGAAAGGACTTATGAGCTGCTGAATGGTCATTTCTTATAGTTGAGAATGAGGTGAGATATACACCGAATTGTTGAAGGATGTACAATGTGCAAGAGGGCTAAATGTCAAGCCAAGCAAGGGAAAGCAATACCTTTACCTGTTTCGACGAAACCATAGATTGAGTTGAGCATGGACTTTATATTCAAATTACCACGAACTGCTCAAGGCAAAGACTCCGTGATGGTTGTCGTAGATAGGTTCAAAAAGATGACACACTTTATGCTCTACTCTAAAACTAATGATGCTTTGGCTATTACTTCTCTTTTCTTATAGGAAATTGTTAGGTTGTACGATATGCTAAAAAGTGTAGTATTTAACAGAGATTTAAAGTTCTTGAGCTATTTTTGGAGGACTCTATGGTAACGAATGGGGACCAAACTATTATTCAGTACTTCCTGTCACCCCCAAATGGATGGCCGAACGGTGATAGTCAATTGTACTTTAGGATCGTTGCTTCAAGCTATAATAAGCAAGAACTTGGCCAATTAGGACGTCTGTTTACCCGTAATCGAATTCGCTTACAACAGAACAATACATGACACCACCAAATAGACCCCTTTCAAAGTTGTCTATGGTTTTAATCCCGAGTTGCCCTTCGATCACACCCCTGTACCTATATCTGAGCAAGAAGACCTTGACATGAGAGCTTGAGTACAGTCCCTTCAACACATCTATAACAAAGTTATTCAGCATGTCGATTAAGCCGCCAAAAGAATGCGAGTGAAGGCCAAGGGTAGAACAGCTAAACAATTTCAGCTAGGAGACTTGGTGTGGTTACACCTAAGAAAGGAAAGGTTTCTAAGCAAGAGGAGAAACAAACTATTTGCAAAAGCTGAAGGACCTTTCAGAATCCTTCAAAAGATCAATGACAACATCTACGGGTTGGAGCTATTGGAAGATTATGGGGTTTCTAACACCTTCAACATTGCCGACCTCAATTCATATCACCTTGATAGAGAGCTAATTAAAGACCACTCAAATTTAATCTCAAATCCAAATTAACCTGAAGGAAATTATAGGAATCAGGCTATTGTGCCTTTAACCTATAACCAAGCCTGAGGGCTAAAGGAAAGGGCAAGGCGAATCCTCCTACTCCCATCGACTCATACCGAAGTTGAATATCTCCTTGTTGATCAACTCTGCATGCTAAGCCATATAACTCCCGAGCCATATGACTACCCACTTCTTGAAAGTTTTATGCTAATTTGTAGATTACCGAGACAACAACTAAACCATGCACACTTACTCACTCACGTTCAAGCCAACCAATTTCTCTATATCACCCCTGCCAAGAGGCCGAAAGAGACCCCGAATTAATCCTCAATCAACCCTGCTTAAACAAATAATCTGATCGTACTCTGTTGTCTACATCCTCCAACGGTACCACCAATACATCTCCACCATGTGAACAGGACCACGTGTAAAATCTGTTACACTAATTATTATTTTTCTTGAATATTCATTTTTACCCTTTTTATTCTTTGTACATTACTTCTTTAAGAAATACCTTTTTTGTCTTTTCCTCTTTTAGGCAAGTTACCTTAACTTATCGAGTATAAATACCCTTGTACTTGTATCTGGAATGAGAGATTATCATTAATACACTAGATATATTTCATTTCGTAAATATTGTTTGTTTACTCTCTTTTAACTCTTATCATAATCCTTAATCAAGGCTAGGTAGTGAGTAACCTCACCAAACCAACTCGTACGTTATATCAAGTTGTGCCATGAGTCATTGGAAGTTTTACTAATGCGTCATATCCTTTAAAGCTGTTCGTAGATTTACTTACTTTTCATTCATTTTCGTTCATTCGCGTAACTCTTCATTACCTTTTTCAAGCTTTTAGCAAACTTAAACCCATTTCAACGACCGGGCTTATCTGTTCTTGGTCATAGTACACATCATTTCATCTCCAGAATCTCCTAATTAATAGAAACATAGGCTCATCAACCTTCTTAATAGCTTGGAGCTCTCTTTGGCTCATTACTAAGACTTTCTTTTTAGTAGCTCGGGTAAGCTAATTTAGGTCTTATTCACTTAGGATGGGGTAATAGATTACAACACAATCTTCTTTCCATCCTTAACAAAGGCATAGTAGTTATCGTATTTGTCGTGAGTAACACATCAGTTGACATCGCACACTACTTCATCTCTGTACACATTCCCAATACTGAATGATACAATTACTTACTCTGTTACGTATAGAGCACCCTTATCATAAAGCCAATATACTTTATAAGGTCAAGGGTGCTTAAAAGTCGACAATCTTAACCTCTCCACAAAAGACTGTGCGACGATGTTGGTACAACTTCCTCTATCCACTATGATAATGTACAGCTATCCTTTGATAGTACACTTTATATGGAATAGATTCTCTCTTTGGTCTTCTTTAAAGGTCTACAAAGAGCTCAGTACTCGCCTTAGTACTATGGTCATTACTTCCCTTTGATTGGCATAGATACAGGTCTCCTCTTCCTCCTCAGCTCCAACCTTTCCAGTATCTTTCTTCTCATCGAGTTTACTCACGTCATACTATCCACTACATCTCCTTAAAGCACCATAACACATCGGTTCAAACACTCAGCAGCTATGTGTTAGAAACCTAAGCATTTAAAGCACTTCACCTCGCTAATCTTATATCTGGAGGTCTATCCTCTAGCATATGTCCTCGGGGTCGACCTAGCATCAATTTAGCTTAGGTAGCCTACTCAGCTCTTGTCAGTTTGGCCATTCCTCTCCTTGGCTCAGCTTGAACAAGTCGACACAAAGCAAGAGCTCGAGAAAATATTGGTCTTAGTTGACTCGAAGCACTTTTTTTCTATTTTTCAACCCTCTACGCTATCTTAATTGTCTCTTTTAATGTATAAAACCTCTGTATTTCCATAATATTGTGAATCTCATATTTGAGCCCAGAAATGAACCTCGATACTAGACATACCTCTAGTTCTTCCACGTCGGCTCGAATTATAAGTATCTAAAATTCTCTCATATAGTTATTAACAGATCAACCTCCTTGGCAAAGTTCCTGCAACTTTGTAAATATATCCTGTAAGTAAATCTCGAGTACAAGTCCACCCTTCAACAACCTCTTTATCTCATCCCAAGTCCTTATTCCTCGTCTTCCACCCCTTGCTCTAGTTACATTCAGATATTTCCACCACATAATGGCATACCCGTTAAACTATAATGAAGCAAGTTAAACCTTAACAACATCTTTATATCTATAACTATCAAATACCTTCTCGACCTTCTCTTCACATTCCAAATATTCATCTGTATCTCTACTTCCACTAAAAGGTAGGATTTAGACCTTAATATTATCAAGTCATTAAGGAGCTCGATGTCCTCGCTCTCGTACTTAGTAGTACTCGGTTTCTTCTTCTTCTTCTTCTTCCTCTCTACTAGTCTCCACATCTACTTCCTCATCATCCTCTTCTATTTCTTCCAACTCTAGCCTTCATCTAAAATCTTGGTCTACAACTCCTCTAGCTTACTAGGGTCGAACTAAGTGATTAGCTCAGCCATCCTAGCCATAGCGTCTCCCTTGAACATTCTCAGGTGGGTTATGATGAGGCATACCTTGGATTTGTTACCTATTAACTTGCAACACAATAACCAAACCCTCGACTCTCTACAAGATTAGTGAGTCTATCAAGCTTATCATCAATTGACTCAGGAGTGTTGCTACCATTTTGACCACAGCCAAGTTAAGCACCACTATTTTGCTCACCATTAATACCTTGAACACTCGAGTTCAACATAATGTGATATTTTCCTTAACAGATTAACAACACAACACAATAACACTTCTACCTTATTACTCAAAATGTCTACTAACATACTCTTAGCAACTTTTACACCCAACACTTACTCTAACAGGATAGAAATAAACTTGCTCTATTCTTATAGTAGAAAACAAAGTGAAAATAGAGTAACAAGGAACTACACTTACCAACATAAAAGCCTCCACTACATAACTCACAACTCCAAACTTACTTCACACAAACACACAAAAGCAGCTATGGAAGGAATACAACAACCACTAATAGCAAACATAAACCAAAACTTCACTGTAACTTCACACACTGCCCTTTGAAACTGTGCTCTGATACCAGCAAAGTTGATGCATCTCTAGGGTTAGATACATAGAGGAGTACCGCAATGAAGTGAACTGAAAGAAAGTAAAAGAAGACCAGCAAAGTCTAGACAACTACCAACTGAATATGACACACCAATCAATCCTACTTGGCTTACAATCTATCGGATGTGACTTATCGATATGAATTATAGGGTTACTCACCACTACTTTTTACCAAAGGGAATAGATAAGAGTTAATGGTAAATGAGAACACTAAGGTTGCTCATAAGGAAAACTTGTATATTTAGATAATCAAAAGGTTTTGTCTACGTACAACAAATGGGGTTTATATACTAGCCCCATTAAGATTATAAACATATAAGGAAAAGGGAAAAGGGTAATTTACAATTATGATACATGAATGATACTAAAAAGGGTAAAAATATATATATATATATTTTTTTTTTTATATGAAAAAGTAAAGAATCCTTTTAGAATGTTGTACCAAAAAACACATGTCACATAATGGCTAGCACTCTAAAGTATAGTATAATTCAAATAAAATGAAGAAAAGAGGGTCTACAGTTAGAGCCGACTTAATTTGGATTTAGTCAGAGTTTAGTTAATTAGTCACTAGAGAGTATTTGGCTTGGATTGGGGCTAAGTGCTGATGGTTAGCTCGGGAGATCAACTTGAATATTCATTTGAGGCTGGTATGCTTTGATGTGGTCTATGTCATGGCACGATTGCCCAGCAAGTCGGCTTGTATGCTTAACAAGTTGGCATGTCTACTTAGTAGCTTCAAGAACTATACTGGCGTACATGAGAGCTTGGTATTCAAGTCAACAATAGAGCGAATCATGGAGGTTGGGATAAGAATTTTTATCTTAGATGGGGCTCGAGCTAATATTCTCTGCATGAGTCCTTAGAGTCCTCTTACTCAACTGCACGTGATCGGTCTACAAAGTTGATTCCTATCATGTAGTGTTCGACAAGAATCTCAAGTTTTTGAGCTATTTTTGGAAGAATTTATAAAGATGCTTTAGAACTAAGTTATTGTTTAGCACATCATCCCATTCGCAAATGGACGGATAGACTAAGGTTGTCAATCAATCTCTGGGTACCTTACTCCTAGTTACAATTAGAAGAAATGAGGCAAATCAGGACTTATGCTTGCTTATAATAGTGTTTCCTATAGCAAAATAGTGCACAATGTTTTGATTAAGTTGCCCTTTTAAATCATCTATGGGTTCAATCCCAACCTTCCACTTGACTAAGCACCCCTACCATGCTTCTCAAAAAATCTAACCACTATAAACCGATCTCAAGTCATAAATGCAATGGATCAAAATGTCTTAGAGGCAAAGGTTGATGATTAATGTCATATTGTAATATTTGTTTCTATTAATGGTTTATGGTTATTATTATTTTGTTTTTCTAACTTGTAACATAACTATGTTGTACATGCGAATGAAAAATTGTTTTTATTTATTAGCTACGTAAAGTGTCATTACATAAATAAAAGTAACATTTCAACATATTTGTAAAACATGGGGAAAGGCTAGTAAAAATTATGAAAAATGAATTAAAATATTGAATATAAAATAATTGCAAATGAATAAAATAACAAATTCTAAGGAAGACTAACATGCCAATAATGATTGAAAGAAAAAGAGGCATGTATGCGTTTCAAACAAGTTAGTTAGCTTGTTTACTTAAATGAGTTCAAAGTGCCCATGCTTGGCAACCTAGATTAGGGAATAATGCCTTTTTACCATCCTTAATTGTGAACCTACTATCTACTATATGCTTCATGTCATTTATGTATTACAATGTATGAATACCATCGTAGTTTTTTCTATTCAATTTTGTAAATACGTAGAGTTGAGACAATATGGTTTTAAACTCAAATTAGGATGCCGGTTTAACTCAAATTTTCAAATCTTGAACTTGATTCAGAGTGACAATTTGTAACTCAAGCTCATTAAATCAACCTCATTTAGATTCAATACATCTAGAAAATGTTTTTCTTCTAATGGAAACGATATTAATAATCAAACTCTATTTGAACTCTAATGACATTCATGCTTTATTCAAGTTTGATTAGATTTGTAAGTTAGTCAAGTTAAAATTCTAAAAATCATGCTTGATTCGATAAAGCACTTATAGGACTTAAGACATTAGTGAATCAAATCCATGCATAGAGTTCCATTTTAGTGTTGTTGAATCAAATTCGTATAGATATCGAGCCGAACCGGAGTAGTTGGAAGTAGATTTGACTTGTTTAACATCCTGCTTAATAAATGAAGTGATTAAGTAATCAACTCCAAATTCAAAGAAAATAAATTTGCTAGTCACGATTTAATTGCTAGCCAAAGGAACTAGAAGTTGAGCCACAACATGTTAACAGAGGTCTAAAGTTTAAGATAGAAAAACCAAACTCTAAAAGAAGAAGAACCCGAACCTTTAGAAATTAAGAAAGGTGCTCGAACCCTTGGCAAACGGCATCTTGATGTGCTAGAAGGGCGTTATTTGGACGATGGCGCAAGCATTCTAACGATAGAGAGTTTGTTGAGCCATCCAAATTGTCAGGAACACTCTCTGAGCAGCTTGCCACTTCCAAGTGCAATGTCGACTATGTTACGTTATGCTTTGTTTTATTAAATTTCTATTATTTACCACAAAGCTCTTTGGCTGACCTAAAGTATAAATGTTCACGACCTTACTTGAACAGGATTTGTTCCATAGGTTTATATAAAAACTCATTCATAGTATTTTTTTATTATTGTGAGACTTTCAAATACGTAGACATTGGTCTTGTTATTTCCCTTGAATTACTAAGAGTTTATCCTCTTTAAATCTATCGACTTCTTCTCAATTATTCTATAATTTTGATGAACCAATTTTTTAATACTTGTAAGTCATATTAATTATATACACAGTGTGTATTTGTGTATATAGAGGTGTCATCAAGCCAAACCGATCCTGAACTGCCAGGTCACGAGCTGGCGATTAGTTCAACTGAGCTTAACTCTTAACACTATAAGCTCGGGTTGATTCATGTGAATCGACAATCCAAGGGTCGGTTTGAAGGCCTTTATACTGTGTCTTTTTTATTTTTTTAAAAATTTATTTTTCCATATCTTCATTAATTATTATTAATAATATATCTCCTACTCATGTATTTGTATTTTCTTTCCTAAATAATTTTAATATTTTATATGAACATGTAATGATGCATGAATATTTCATTTTTATTTTTAGTTAAATTTTTTTTTTGTTATGAAATAATTAATTCCGCATGAGTATGATAGTGTTTGTTTTAAAAAAAAATTAAAGTTTGAGCGAACATGAACAAACAACCCAACTGCTAATTTAATCAGTAGGTCAACCCACTGAGTCAACGGTTCTCCAACGATGAATTGCCTAACCTTTAAGGTTGGTTTGGTGGTTCGTCAACTACTTTAAACCTGTTCTTATCCAAATTAGTTTACGATTTGAAACCAACCTTTAAATAAGTCTATATATATATATATATATATATATATATATATATTGTGTATGTAATAGAAACATTACAACTTGGGTCAAATAGTTAAAAATACAAACTTAAATTGATCTTATTCCCTTATGTTTCTTCACAATTTTCCCAAAGTTAGTGTGTAAAATATGGGAATCATGGGAAGAGCAAATTTATCAATCAACTAGAACTCTAGGTCCTCTTAGGTTTTCATAAATCATTGACAAGTGGAAAAAAGTGGTCCTCTTGTTCACAAATTCATGACATAATTAATTCCACTCCTCTAACTCGTTCCAACTGTGGTTATCCTCCATTAAAGTTACAATTAAAGCCCATCACCGTTTAAATACCACCTTCTGACATCTCTCTCTCTCTCACACACACACACACACACACACACATACTTCCTCTCCTACTTGCAAATGGTTACCAAAAAAATAGACATGGTCCTTAAAATCATACTGCTAGTTCTGGTTATGGTTTTGGGTTCAGCTAGATCAGACCTGGCTCAAGACAGAGCTGAGTGTGCAGATAAATTAATTGGACTTTCTAGCTGTCTTCCTTATGTTGGTGGTGAAGGAAATGCAAAAGCTCCAACTCCTGAATGTTGCAGTGGCCTCAAACTGGTTCTCCAAAATAATCTCAAATGTCTTTGTGTGCTCGTTAGAGACAGAAATGACCCCAATCTTGGCTTCAAGATCAACGCAACCCTTGCATTAGGCATGCCCGCTATTTGCCATGCCCCAGTTAACATATCTAAGTGCGTAGGTAAATTCTCAACATTTCTTCACTATGACCTACGCTTCCCTGTCTTTTTAAATAAATAAATATATATATATATATTTAAAGAAATACATAAAGTACGAGTTTTGTGATTTTCGCTTACAAACTTTGAAGATTTCGCACCAATCATAGCGTAATTTTTTTTTTTTACAGAATTTTTAAATTATATTCATAATATAATTAAAAGTGCGTCAGGAAAAATAAATAGATCCCTATATATCATTTAGGGCGGAAAAGGTAAGTCAATTAACTAATTTATGTTAACGTCAAAGTTTGATTAAGTTAGCTCATTTTTTAATTAGTTCATTCAAATCCCCTCTATAATTATTATTATTATTATACAAAGTAATTCCTCCAAGTATAGCCATACATAATAAGGAAGTACTATTAAAGAGAGACTCAATTCATGTAGAAATGTAAACATAAAAACTCTTCCGAAATGCAAAGAACTTAGATTAGATTTTTATATGACCTTTGAAAAATTCAAATGACTTGAAGGTTATTTTACGGTTCCTTTGACAGAACTGTATTTAATCCATCACGTGACTGTTAGAAATTTTATTGTATTAACTTTTATAGTTATCTTAACAGCAAAGAGATTAATTAGTGTCGAAAACATCATGGAAGTGGGGGTTTCTCATAAATCTTTGGTTGGTGGAGACAACTTGTCTACTTTTTCTAGTATGAATCGTCAATGTTCCAGGGTCTAGAATTTTAATGTACAAAACCTTTCTGTTGTATCAATTATGAACTTGTAATGACCACTTATGTACATTCCCCTTTTTACTATTACTAATTACTTGTTCTTGTTGGTTTTTGCATACAAACGTAGATCTTCTTCAACTAGCACCGAGTTCCCCTGATGCAAAGATGTTCGAAGGATTTGAGAGGACTCTAGAGACCAAGAACACAACACTGACTCCTAATGGTAATGTTTAAATCTCTGATTTTTCTTTTTTTCTTTTTTTTTTTTAGTTTTCCCTTGCCCTCCCTCTATATTATGTGTGAATTTCAATCGTCTATGCTTTATTTAAAGTAATATGAATATGAAATTGTTTCTAAACTTCGTTTTGTACAACCAAGTCCAAAAGGTAAACCTTAAGAAATGTTCAATTAACTTATCAATCTATCTGTTTTGATTTTGCCTTAAGAAATTTAAGAGGTCTAGAACTTAACCGTAAAACATGCAAGGTTCGTACTCAATCCACTACTACTTATTTACAAGTATTTGATTTTGCCTTAATTTGGGTCGTATATGGTACTACTCTGCTATTGATATCTTAAGCAAACTGGTTTTTTGATTAAGGCAATTCCACCGGGTCGGCTGCATCAACTGGTGCTCAATCGGGGAACTACGGCGAGAGAAGTAACAAGCCATGGCTATGGGTAGCCACGACCACGATGTTTACAGCTCTGCTTTGGATGTTTAGAACCCCATTGATCTGATTTCGACATGGACCAGAAAATGCTGTCGACTACATTTAATGATTGGTCATGTGGTTTCCCAGTGCTGCCATCTTTGTTGAAATCTCAGTGTACGAACACATCTGTTTAAAAGAAGGGGGGGGAAAAAAAATAGTAGATATGATGGAGCAATCTTTATTATGAATGGCATTCATTAACTAGTCGAAAAAATATATGAAAGTTTTACTTTATTGCATGTGCGGATTCCCGGAGCAATAATGCTTTATTCTTGGTTTGCCAAATCATTAGAATGCATTCGTGTGGAATAAATGTTATTAAGCATTTTATCAAGGAATTATGTGAATGCGTGCAATTGGATCGAACTTTCATACTGTAAACGATAATAAATAGTTAAGCTAATAGGTGACAACTAAGTCTTTTTATATATATGATCCTAAAGTTTATAACTGACATTCAAAATCATACTAAAGGTAAGTCTTTAACAAACATGTTCATTTTTCGATAATACCATCAGAAAATACGCTAAGTACTAGAAACTATAAAAAGTTAGTAGGTATAAATGCATTATTAGAAAGTACGCATTGTTACAACAAAAAATGCAACAAGACACATTGAGTTTTCAATAAGACTTATTTTTTAATCAAAGTGGCTTATGTTACTCCTTAACATTTATATGATATTTTCATCTCAATCTACTTACATCATCCCAAATAGAGTACCCAAAGAAGAGGGATGAATTGATATTTAAATCTTTTTTTAGAAAATCTTTACCCCATTTAGATAGTTAATTTGCTTGAAAATAATCTGTCTACTACAAACAATAAGAAAATTGAATAACATGTACCAAAAAAAAAAAAAAAAAGAGTAAGCTAATCAATCCTCTATACCAGTTTAGTCAACCTAACCACTGGAAATCTGCTAAATTAAATAAAATATGTGCGAGCATAAACATTCCTGCCTCTCATAAGCCCTACAAATTACAATCCTCACAATTAAAAGAAGACACTCCTAATTGTACAATTACTTCGTGTTCTACTAGACTCTTTCTATTCTAACTTAACATGCCACTTCTCAGTTATATTTTTACACCTGTCTCATTTAATTTTCAACTAAGACTCGAACTTAGTATTATGAATTATAGACTTCGAGTTAACTAACTAAACAACAAAAGACAACATCATGTTATGTGTAAATCGTGACCTATTATTGGTCTACTTCTCATTGAATAAGTTCCAAATTATAGAAGCTTCTCAAAGTTCTTCCTACAAAGGATTCAAACCTCTAGTGGACAGTATCAATTAATGGACATAAAGATGGGAAAATAATTTCCAGTAAAATACCACATTCATGTGGATAATCATTGTAACAATTATTGTTCAACTTGTAGAACCACACGACTAAAACTCGTGATCTTACAAAATTGAAGAAAGATTCACTGTCAAAAAGAAGTAATTGAATCAGCCAGTTCCAAAAGTCTAGATAAGAAAACTTCATTGAAAAGCTTCGCATGAACTTAGCATATTCAAAGGATGTTTGATGAAACATGACGGAGTTCTATAGAAGGAAGTAAGGGGAACTTATTCTAAGAAAAGGTATAATCGTAAAAAATTAGGGAGAATGCTTCCAGCCTAAGCCGTTCACTAAAAGACTCTCCTTGGGTAGTGCCTGACGACTTAATGTCAAAAAAAGGAAAAAAAAAAGGGGGGGGGGGGGGGGGGGGGGTGGCGGGGTTCAATTTTGAAAAAGCAGGGGGTATAGATGGCCTCCACTATAGCAATTGAAGAATTCAAGTTATGTCTTGATGAAGCTGAGTTGGCTGATTTGCTGCATTCTTAGGGGACCGATGCTATCAGTATAATAAATGGCCAACAAACCCTATTTACTTTAGTCAACCATTGCTAGCTAGATAAGTTTCCTAACGCTTTGGGTATGTTTGAGGTGCCCCTGATCTCCGGTCATTCTTTTTGAGCTGTCCAAATGGTCTTTTTGAAGCATCAAAAGGAGGATCGTCATTTCAAGTTTTTCGACTTTTTGGGCGAACCATGAGGATTTCTTGCTGCTTGTTTTTAAAGTGTGGAGTAGAAAATTTTTAGGTGTGAAGATGTTTTGTGTTGTGCTCGAAGCTTGAGTTACTCAAGGGAGAACTCTAGAAGTGTAATGCATAGGAATTTACTAATATCCCTGTTGGAGTTTGTTGCCTGAAAGATAAGCTCTCTGTTGTACAAGCTGCAAAAGCCTCCGGCGACATGTCTCTTCTTGATGAAAAACAAAGGGTGTTTAAGAGGTATTACCCCTTGCTAAGCAATGAAGAAAGCATTTATAAGCAAAAATTTCATCTGAATTCGCTCCACTTAGGTAACAAAAGAACTTTCATTTTCCACAAGACACTGTTAAGAATCATAATAGGAAACTATGCCTTCCCTCCACCATTCTGATGACTCATTAGCAAAGGGTGATATTGAAGTCCACCAAAAGGCTTTAATTTACTTACCTTAGTTATTCGATGAAGGCCATTCTTCTTCGAATTGTTTGTAGCTTGAGAACCCGTTCAACCATAAAATTAGTGATGCACAAGTTGAGTCTATAAACCCTCCTTTCTTAGATAAAGATATAAAAATGGCTTTTCTTGCCAAAGCTAATAGCAAACCCTGGCCCCGGCGGTTACCTAACAAGGTTCTTAAAATCCACATGGCCTATCATTGTAGAGGACTTAATCATAGTAGTTAGAGAATTTCCTAACTTAAGGATTCTTCTTGAGGAGGCTAACAATTCTTTAATTTTCTTTGTTCCCAAAGTTTATAACCCCTCCAGGTTGATGGATTTTAGGCCTATATCTTGTTGCATTGTCATTTGTAGGGCCATTTTGAAGCTTATTGCTTCTAGATTAAAGGATGTTCTACCATCCTTTGTTAGTAGAGAGAAAATAGCTTTTGTACTAGTGATTGCATTACTAGTAATATCTTCTTAGCCCAAGAAGTGATTCATGGATATCATCTATATACAACTCTCCTAGATGCATGTTGAAAGTGGATATTCTAAACGTCTATACACGGTTGTTGGAGCTTCTTGGATTAAGTTTTGGCGTGTCTTAATTTCCCTCAACACTTCCGCCAATTATTGACCCAATTCTATTCAATATGAAGGCTCTCTCTCAAACTTCATGGTGACGTGGTTGGTTTCTTTCCTAGCTCATGGAAGTTATGACAAAGCAATCCAATATCACCCTATTTATTTATGTTTGCTATGGAAGCACTAATAAGATCACCTAAATCTATTTTATTCCCTATGAACATCTATTGGGCCTCTATATTTGTGTTGTTAATCAAACATGATAAAAACCATCGAGCTAATGATGTGCAATTTCCTCTGGAGTGGTCGACACAATATGTCAACTAAAGCAATGATGTATTAGCATTAAGTTTGCATGGTTATAGCTAAGGGGGGATACTTGGTGCTCTTAACCTCAAGTTGTGAGATCAAGCTGTACCACTAAAACATATATAAATATGTATAAGGATGGTGCCAAGGATTTATAAGGGTAGGGGGTTCAAGCAATCGCCCTCCCCCGCCTAAGTGGAGGGTTGCCACCCACAAGCATCACTAAGTTACAAGACCCGCTTTTTAAAGTATGTTGTGACCCAATTCTTTACTTTAGCCAAAATCCAACCATCCCTTGCCGTTGGATGGTCGGATCTCTTTGTTTTTGTATTTTCCCTTTTTTTCCCAATTTTTTTTAATTTTTAGTTATTTAATTTGAACTTAGTATTAATATATAAATATATATACATTACATAAGTGCCTTTTCAATATTACAAAAATTCTTTATTTTTTCCATTTTCCTATTTTTCCGTAATTTTTATAAATATTTTACATTTTTATTTAAAAATTATACTTAAACCAATAATATGCTGCTATGTGTCTACATTAACTAGAAAAACTAACAAAAACTAATGAAATAACTTAGTTGATAAAAGTGTAAAAGGTTAAGGACTGAGATGAAATTTTTGAAATGTTAAAGATTTTTCCATACTTTTCCCTAAAAGATAAGATCACATTACTGTGAGATAATGAATTTAATTTATACAAAATTAAAACAACTATTAATTATTGCAACAAGTATACTCACATAATTAAGTTTAAGAAATTAGGTGTGATAGTCCATGGTTCCAAACCACTAGATTAAAGGCTCAAGTGGATGTTCTCCAACTTAAGCCATACTTTACAACATAGCTACAAAGATTAGTTGAAGTGACTTCATAAAGGTCATTTTGCAAAATATAAAGTATAGACTAATTAAATTCTACCATAAGCACAAAATGGCTATTTAAATAGTCATTTATCAAAAGAGTTTTGATATATAATGAGATATGAGAAAGTGATTGATTAACTTACAAAACCAATATTCATAAAAGAAAATATATCCCTAGAGTATAACTGTGACCCAATCATAAATTATATGCAATCTGTTAAATATATATACATTATCAAGCTATCACTCTTGATTCCTCTCCACACTTTTTAAATAGTATATTAAAGTATATTTCGAGAGTTTTTTTTTTTTTTTTACTAACTACTATCATATCACAACATTAGGATAATGGGAAATAAACTTGATCCATCCTATTGAAAAACCAATATTTATACAATTAAGCTACAATGGCTCTAATGTATATTTTAAGAGTTTAAATAATATACATTAAACCATATTTTATTTTATTTTCTTATCTTATCTATATGTGACTACTTATGTTATTTTATATAATATTAAAGAACTTTAATTTTTTATAAATGTTGATTGGATAGATTAAATTTTCGTTGGTAATCTAATAGAATACAATAAAAGTGTAAAATTTTTATAATTGATACTAATGATCACAATAACAACTATTTATTTTATGCACATGCATTGCAAATGTATGATCATCTAGTTTATGTGTGTGTGTATGAATATATCACATCATTTTATTAAAAATGGGTAAATGTACCCATAATTGATAAATTCGTGAAATGAAGAAATCACATTTTGCAATTGCTATTCATCTTAGCTTGACTAGCTAAGAAATGCAACTCTGTAAAGATAAATGTACTAAGTGAAGTCATAAAGTTGGCTTGATTATGTCAAACATTAAATACGTCTGTAAAAAAGCTTAACATAAGTTTTCATGTGGAGAAAAGTAGATATGCAATTAGGTATGCTAGTTTGTGAATTTTGGGTATGAACATGTCTTTAGATGAAAGGGAGTATGCTATGCAAGATGAGTACTCCCATCTAGTGTGATATGCCATATCCTACATAGATGATCAAAATATAAACATATGATAAATCAATGACAACTAATGAGACATGTTTTGTTGACATGCATGATAGCTCACTTAGATGAATGATCAAAGAGAATCATGGATATGATATGAAATGTTTAGACAAGGATAGGTGCTAAGTACATATTTATTGTATGGAATGCCATATGTAAAGTTCTAACTATGAGTTAGGTATTTAGAAGACATCGAGCGACTCTTAGCAAGAGATGGTATCGATGGTTCCTTAGTTGTTTTGAAATGTTAATGATGGAATAAAGTAAATTTTGATAAAAAGATTTATTTAGCCTTATACTTTTCTAAAGGATGGCGTAACAATTTGACCTATAGATACTTTAATAGAGATTTTATAGACTTAAGTAAACACCTAAAAGACAAGTCATTACATTATGACCCTTTTTTGTCTTACGTGGAATTTGCCTCCAACTAGTCAATCTATATCACAACCATGAAGACTCTATTTTTGGTTGTCTATAGTTACAACATAACTATGCCCATATACTTGCTTTCGTTTTTTAGTAGATAGATGATTGCTAGAGTAAAAGAAAAAAAGCAACAACTTCATAAGTTGCATCAAAAAGTTTCATAGCATCTTTGGAAACAAATAAGCTAGTAATAAGTATAAATCAAGCAAAGCTAACAATAAATTATCTTCTGAGCAGGAGGTTTATTTCAAATTTACTCATGTAAAGAGTGTTTTCCAATATAACAAGTACCAAAATTATTCACAAGAGGAGATAGTTATTTCAATGTTCTAGGGAGAGACAACGATAATGCCTACAAGATTAATTTACTAGGAGACTAGAGATTTCAGTAACATTCAACATTAATGATTTAAAATATATATTATGATAAGAAGATGAGTCAACTTCAACGATAAATCTTCAAGAACCCTAATGTAACCATAGAAATCATATACTTAATCAATCCAATCATTAGAGTTATAATTGAGGATTGGTTAATTTTAGTTTAAAGATTTGCTTCCATAGCATCATCTAAGGAATAAGGTGCTTATTTGAAAGGAAACCATTTACATTTTATGCTTCCAAGGAGTTCAAGCTTGATACAAGCGAATTAAGATCAATTAGAAGTTAAGGATAGTGCATCAGAGGCACTTCTTTAAAGCAATTCTACTATTAAATTCAAAAAAAGTCCTACAAAAGGGTTTTAGAATGCTTTTAAGCTATTTTATTTGAAAATACGTTTAGGGCACTCAAAATAAGCAACACTCCAACCCATAACATGAGCTAATGAACCATTTCATTTTGATGTTACCTCAAGGCTTTTAATGAAGTATACTAAGAGTTAAGCAACTTAGGGTATGGATCTAGCTTTAAGGTCCATACAGATATGCAAGTAGTAGACCGACTATTGATGGCTTTTATGAACTAGGAAATAGGTGAGAAGTGGTTTCTTCTTACCTGCTTATGAGAGGCAAAGTATGAGGCCATGGATTGATTCCTATGAAAGGTTACCTTAGGCTAATCAAATAGAAGGAAATAGTTGTCTTGTTATAATATCTTGATTTTTTTCTAGCCACATAACTTATGGCTTCTAGTAGATCATTCTTCATCTTAATTTGAATCTTACAATGAGGAAAAGCACCATGTAAAACTTCTTTCTGAAAATAAAGTTTACAAAAGCTTTATTTTAGTTATAAATGAAAAGTATACTTTTAGTTTTGATATTTACCAACTTTTTTATTTAATTACATACCAAGGACGGATCCATGATGATATAATTGAAGGGCGAACATATCTTAATTAAGTCAACGTTAAAATCATCAATAGAAAAATACTTTATTGTTGTCATAGTTATATTGCATCTTATATATGTTAAAGGATCTTATTAATAATTTAACATATAATAATTCCTAAAACTTAATAAGATGGAAAAATTCTTTTTAAAAATGATTATGAATAATTGGTACATTTCACAAGAAGTTTTTTTTTTTTTTTTTACCAATTACACTTTATAAGAAGCTAAAAGAATAAAGTTTTGACCTTTTATATTATGCATATATACTAAATAAAATTTAAATATTAGTTTATAAAAAATTACATTATTCTAGGGAAACTTATGTAACATTAGTTTTTAGCAAAAATAGATAAAAAAAAATATTTGAGTAAGAAATTAATAGGACAATAAAAAAAAGCAAATTAACATAGATATAAGTATTATACTATCTTTTTCATGATAACTTTGTCTAACTATTTCATTAGCAATACTAAAAAAAAAAAAAAGAATATCATTTTATATATAAGTTATTAACCAATCAATCATTCAATAATCCACATTCATTTTCGTAACATTAATTATAAAAAAATTAACTAAATCAAATCATACAATTAGTATTATTTATCAATAGTTAATATAATAAAACTAGAATATTTATAATATGGATAATGTAATTATTATTTATGGTATATAACTAATAAAAACTTAACAAAAAAAGTTTAATAAATGTAAAAGAACAAATATCTTTTAAGCAATAAATACATATAGGAAAAGTAAAATGATGCAATATATAACTCCTAAGGTTCAGGACATTATAATTTAGAGCAATTGTCTCTAACCATCTATTGACATGTCGGGCATTAATTATAATTTAAAACTCTAAAATGTAAGTATTTACTCCCAATGGTCTCATGAAATTCTATTGATTGAACTCAAAAAATCCCTTAATATTAATAAACATAAATCTCAACAATTTAGTTAATTGTAAAACTCTTCCATGAAAATCTTTATTAGTGTAGAAACTTCAAAAATTACTAAGTTTAAAGAAAAATAAACATTTTTCACTAGAAATTTATTCCACAAGTCTCATTACAACTAATGATTTTTCTCATAGTAATAATAATAAGCTTCACACTAAATATCATTAGGATCCTTGTAAACAACAAGTTCTTCATAAATCTCTGCATCTAAAAAAGAAATAAAGGAATGAGTATTAACGCTCAATACGTGAGTAACACAAATACATGCACATGCCACACAATTTCACAAGTCACATGCACTGATATGCAACGTATATTACAATAGTCAATTCATTAATTCATATATTTAATTTCACAAGTAACAAGGGAATACTCGTGATTTCATCCATCTTAAACAAAAATAGTTTTTGATTAACCCCATAGTGATCGGTTAAGTCGGTTCAAGTTCAACCAACTTTTATTATTTTTTATTTACTTATTATTTTTATTACATTATAAAATTTAATATTACTTTTTATTATATGATGTAACTGAACATATTTTATATCATCATTTTATTAGATCAATTCTTGTGGATTAATTTTAAGCTTATACATGTGGTGATTAGATAAAATATTTAATGGATTAAAAAATAATCTTATTTTTAGGAAAAAGGTTGATGATTCAAATCAAAAAGTTGGCAAATATTGATGACTAATATTGTACTTTTCTTTAGTTATCAATATATGCTATTTGATGTAATATGTTATTCAATAAATTCTTGACACTTGAGTTTGAAGATATAACTAAATGCCAAAGATAGATTATTTGACTTAGATAAGTATTACTTTGTTAATGCTCTTGTTGAACTAGTTGTATACATAAATTTTAGAAATTCAAAATAATGTCTTTTTGAGCTCAAATTTTGTTGATTGACAATTTAATACCTCTATTTTACAAATATGAAAAATTTTCCAAAGAGTGAAATCTAGACATTTATTATAATTATTCCATTAAATTAGAAACTTAAGTTTGAAGATATAACTAAATGCCAAAGATAGATTATTTGACTTAGATAAGTATTACTTTGTTAATGCTCTTATTGAACTAGTTGTATACATAAATTTTAGAAATTCGAAATAATGTCTTTTTGAGCTCAAATTTTTATGATTAACAATTTAATACCTCTATTTTACAAATATGAAAAAATTTCCAAAGAGTGAAATTTGGACATTTAATATAATTATTCCATTAAATTAGAAACTAATATAATAAATATTTTTATTAAATTGTATTTGATGAAAATAATATACGATGATTTTTAGAACCTTAATATGTAGTAAGAAACAATTTAGAATAATTTTGCATTCAAAATTCACTATTTATATGATTCATAATTTGGCGCTAAAAAAAGTAATTTAACAAATTTAGGCAATGATTTAATTCAGCATTGAAAATTTGCATATTTGAAGTATATAATTTTGTGAACTTATGGTAATATTTGCGTAATTAATTTAGTTCATATACTAATTTATACACAAATAGATTGTAAAGTGGTTAAATTTATAATTAAAAACTAATTTTGTAATATTAGTAATATTCTTATGAGCTAGAATTGACATCATTATGTAAATGTCATGCTTATTAGTTTTAATTTGGAGAAAAAGTAAGATAATAATTTACTATCGAGTGTAATAGGATAGATTATGTAGTTGCAATGATTAGAGTTAGACAATAATGAAAAACAGCAAATCTATAATTTTACTAATATTATATGTAAAGTATCTTAACATATTTCAATATTCTTCACATTAACAGTCACAAGGATATGAAAAACATTAAAATCTAATAAGTAATGAAAAAGTTATGGATACTAAAATAAAAATTATGTAAATGTAAGGATCACTAGAATATGATAAATAAAAGTATATTGTAGTTAATAGAAGCCGATAATGCAAAAATAGTAATTGAAATACCCTAATTCAACAAAGTAATTAATTTTAATTATAAAGGGTTTCAAGGGTCATTTAAGGGTGAAATTTCATAAGTTAATTTTTCAAAATGAACAAAATGCCTTTAGAGTAATTTCAGCAAAACTATCTTGAAAAAGTAGTTTCAATAATTTAATTAAGGCTACTTAAGTCATTTAGTCATTTCAATAACTTCAGTATATCTTAGAATCAATAAAATAGCAATTAAGACACTTAGAAACTTCTAGCTCATTCTAGAAACTTCTAAAACATTTTGGGATTTCCTAAAATATTTAAAGATCTTTTAGAAATATTTCATCACCCCCTTTCCTTGGAAATTTCGACAATCACTCTCTCTCACTTTAAGTCTCTATTTTCAACTTTCCAAGCAAAGCAAAGATAAGTTCTAGAAAACCCTAGCTAGATTATATTTAATTCTTAGATATTTAGCTAGATTAATCAACTTCATCTCAAAATTTGATGGAAATAAAAAAGGAAGATAGTTAGAAGGAGTAAAACATGAGAGTTCTACAACTTTAAGGTAAATCTTACTTCATTAAGCTTAGTCAAATATTGAATCTCCATAAGAATTATTAGGTGTTGCTAATTCTTACTTTTTAGTAGTTGTCGCTTAATAATATAAAGTGGGGTCTAATGCTTGAAGAGTCAAGGTGGAAGCATATATGCAAGAGTAGGGTTTTAGTGGAAGAACTTGATGTTTGAAATGAACAAACTACACAAACCGAAGTTGCACATTTAATGAAGAATAATAGTTAAAATGTTGAAATGCCTTCTTTCTTTTAGCGTCAGGGCTTCCTTATAGGTAGGCGATCGATTTTTGTTGAATCTTAAATTGTTTGATGAATGTTTGATAATTAGGATTTATATGGATTGTCTTAGGATTGATTTTGAACAAGGAAAATGCATATAGGTTTGGGAAGTCCTAATGTCATGAGGTCGATGATCTTTAAAGGATGATCCAATTCATTTTTTGAGATAATTTTCTGGAATGATAAATGATTAGGGATTATAAAATTACGTCTAAGGTTGTTTAGAATCAAGGATTAAACAAGTTGGATCAAATCGTATTTATAACTCAAATTCCCTATCTTCTTGTGAGTAAAATGGATGAATTGAGATATGATTTACTCGTTCAAATTTTTATTCAATCAATTAACATGATATAGTAGGGCTAAGAAAAGATTTGAAAGATTAAAAGTTAAATTAATTCAAAAATTGTGCATTTGAAGTAGGTTAAACCAAGAATTGCATGATTGGTGATGAAGTTATGTTTGTTATGACCTAGTCAATGATTAGAGGTTTAATTTTCCATGTGTTATGTTTAATTGATTTATTTATTGACATAATGATGAATTTCTTGATAATCTTATGTTTAAGAGGTGAAAGTGATGATATATTCATGTTATATGCTCTATTTAATTTATTAAGTTTGTTGAACTAAATTATTCGTTGGATTATTTGAAATTTCCATGAATGACGTTGTATATTAAGTATTCAAGATATATAGAAGATGAATTCGACTATATCATGTATATATGTTGAATACTATATCGGAATCTCTTAAAATTATGAACAAATGGGTTTGATTTAGCAATTAAAATAAATTTCTAGAAATTCCAACATATGACATATAATATAATGTTCACAATTAATTATTTAATGAAGTTCATAAGGCATTCAAGGCATGTTATTAATTCTAGATATGTTAGGATATCTTGATACTAGATGATTATGTGTCAAATTCTATAAATTTTCTACAAAAACTAGCTCCCATGATTTCGCTAATAAAATGTCAATCTTCCTTAGTTTTTTCATTAATCCAATAATTCACTACCTCCTTTCATCTCAAATTGCCTCCTCAATCATAGCATAGCAAAACAATTAGTGCATAGTTAATTCACATTTATTTTACTCCAAAGGGATTCCATAACATTAGCCATCTTACTAAGGTTAATAGTTGTCTTTTCTTCTTAATGTGCATCAAATATTCATTAGCTCTTAATCTTATCGGCTAGATAAGCCTTAAGTTTTCACCTTTTATTTTTTTCTCCAGACAACATCCAAGCCAATTCATTCAAAGATAAAGCCTCAAATGCAAGCAAAGTTTACACTATTCTCCAATGATATAATATCAGCAACAACAAATCAAGCACAGAAGATAGGGATTTATAAACCTGATCAACCTAGATGCTTATTGGAAAGGGACATGATCTTAAAGTATGACTCATATCCTCATATGGATATTGGCATTTTGGACAAGTCACTATATTATAAACACTAGTTTTTTTTAAATTAATTGGAGTTAGCAAACCATTTATATAGGTCTTCCAAATCAATAACTTTATTTTTAAGCACGGACAATTTGATTAAACTCATACCCACTTTTTATCTATTTTAATCTTTATATATAGCATCTAATAATTGTGAACATCAATTTTTTAAGAAAAGTTGCTCCTCATTTATTTTAGGATAACACAGAGTCCTGGTTATTCAATATGAGAAAACATGGTCAATATCTTTAAAGATTATGTCAGAGATAAAAATTACAAGTTTATCATTATCCTAATATCTATTCTAGTTTATTTGAATGGATATTTATATCCTTCTTAATGCAGATTGATGGATTTGAATAGGACAAGGAGGTGAGTGGTTATAATTACTTCAACAAACTGAAAGCAAGACATTGATCCTAAATTAAAGTCAGTAACCGACCACTCGTTACGGCTAGCAACCATTATAGGCAGCCATTATGGTAGGTCCCAAGAGTTAGTATTTTTTTAATTTTTATTATGTTATTTAGTTTAATTTATCTAATAAAAATTTATTAAACTAATTACTGTCAACCTATCATAACTTGAGATGTGTCGACCTTTGATGAATTTTCCTGTTAAGTGAACGGAAGAATTCAAACAAAAAGGTTTCAAAATGTTATCAACTTAAAAATAAAAATAAAAAAAAAAAGTTAAGGAGTCAAATAGAAAAGTAATCAAGTATTGAGGACTAAATTTGTACTATTCCTTTTATATAAATTTAGGATAAAATGATTTATCCTTCCAAAGAGTTACCACAAGTAGAGAATCTAAAAGAGTATATGTCTAAGCTTAATATAAAGATGAGAGTATGGGGGTACAAATCTAGTTGTATGAGTGGGCTTAGTACGGTGGACCTCAAGTATGGACATATTTACCAAGCAAAATTGACCTAAAATCATTGGTTCATAAGTCGACAAAAAGGTGAACCAAGAGCAACCCTTTGGGAATATGGTCTCGGGCTAGTTTAAGTGAATCGATAGTTTAAGACTGATTCACTTAACCTGTGAATCGTTTTTTATATTTTCGAAGTTGTCTTTTTTTTAATCTTTTATGGAATTTTCCTAGTCCACTTTCTTTTTATTTCTCTATTCCATTGCTCATGAACTAAAAAATTTATTTTCAAAATTTTTTTTTTTTTCACAATCCCTAAATAATTTGTTTGATCCAAGCAATGTTATATTACAAAATTAAATAACAATAGTTGATGCAAATTTGTAACCAAAAATGAACCCCTAATTTTTTTTTTTTTTTAGATCGGGCTTAAACCGAGAAGTGGCCTGCCGGTTCGTAACCCGCCCAACCTAACAGTTTAGGACACAGTTCGGCCCACATAAGTATAGGGTTAAGCCAATTCATAATTCGAAACTATCCCTTGGACAAGTTTAGGATCTCAAACATAGCATAAAGAATATTATTGCAAAATTGTCGATTAGGGTCTTCAAGCAAACAGCTATGGAAAACAAAGAAATTTTCAATAGTTTTGTAGCTTTTGGACAAATCCTTTTTAGAGGATGGATGAGACAACTGACTCCCATCGTTACTTTTCCAACTATAGCAATGCCACCTACTTCTAAATTAGTATTTGCTTCTAATCCTCCCAACACATATTATGGAATATAGACGTTGATAGCGCTAGCTACATCAATCCAATATCTCAAATTACGATGCATACTTCTTTTATTATTATGGTTAATTGAAGTGTATTTTATTCATATACTATCCGTTTTCAAAATGAGCTTCACATTATGTAAATGTCGAGTGAAATATAATCATAAAAAACTATCTTTGGCAAAGAGGATGGGATTTGGACCACTAATCCAATGGACATTTCTTTCCATGTTGTAGAAGCAAACCGATTAGCAACATTGTTCGTTCTTTTGCAATAAAACAAAAAGGAAAAACATTGATTTCTTAAGCTAAGCTTCTAATGAACTTTACATATTGTAAAGAAGCCTAATAAATTGTTAAAACTAACCTCTTTGGAATGTCAACAAGTGATTCTCCACTCATGCTCAATAGCTAGCTTTACTTCTTCCATAAGGGTACTGGATTCAACCTCTTTAATTGTCTGGCTTCTCACGTACTTTGATGTACCATCGCTTCCTTCTCTTATTCTTCATGCATGACTACATCCATGGCTACTTAATTGCCAATAAATGTTCACAAGTCATGCACATTTATCTTAAGTGTATCCCTTACAGCAAATGACTAAAATTCCCTATATGAAAGCTTTGATATATCATTATCCCTTCCATTCATCTTCCTTCCACATACCCCTAGATGAAACCTTAACTTCTTTCAAAATATCCAATGGCTTTAATCTTCCTCCTTTGAAAATCATTTACATCTACACTTCAAGATGTTCCATGCTATCAAACCTAACATTCTATCTAATAACCCTTTCTTCAAACCTAAATTACACCTAGGTCATATTATTTTTCTTAACCTAATGCACGAATCTACCTATGCCATCCTTATTGACCCGTATACTAATGCTTCCAAACTAAATAACCTTCACCTAGCCTCAAGTTAACAAAGCTTGTTTAGACTTCTCCAAACCCTCCACCCCCAATAGAAACCCATAATGAGACACTACCACCTTTCATAGATGAAGTCTATCCATGGCCACTCTCCATAAATCTATTGTACTTTAGGTAATGTATCAATAATATATAACCTTTTCCATTATTGTCTAATTATAACCCTAAAAGAAGAGGACATTTCTATATTCCTTGTGTCTCTGACATTTTTTATGAAACATTATGCCATCTTCACTATACATATTGTAAGCCCCATATTCAGCAAATAGGAATCAAGTTGGTAAATTTAAGGTATTGATAAAACTAACCCGATTAACCTAAAAACTTATAAATAAACTCGAGTCATTAAACAAGGAGACCTCATAGACCCAGATATTAAAAATATAATAAAATAATAATATAGCTAAAATAGTATAATTTAACTATATTACGTATTATTCACCGTAATCACGTAGGTTTCATTAATTCATAAAATTTTAAAAATAAATTATATATATAATAAAATTTATATGGGATATAAAATAACATATATAATATATACATACGTATCATGTGTAATTTTCAAGTATATATGTATACTCATATTTAGTTAAAATACTCTAATATATACGTTTTAGGCTAAAGTAACCTAAGAAAATCAATAAAAAAATTACTAAAAAATAATTTAAAAAATCATAGGCAGCTGAGAATTGGATTTTAGGGCATATGGAAGGCTAATGACATTTATAGAGTTGTGAAGTAAAATTAACATGCAAGGATTAAGGTGATACTTAAAGAAAATGCTTGGAGGAGAGAGAAAGAAAATCATTTGGGCATTAAAACAATCTGAAAAATTAAGAAAAACCTGTCCAACATATTGTACATGCTAAGTAGAATTTAAGAAAATTCAATAGGGAATTTGGAGGTCAAAGGAATAAATTAGGAAAATTAAACATAATTAAGGTGCAATCTAATCACTGGAAGGTACTCAACCAAGGGAGTTACTAAAGCTTGACCATCACCACCACCAAAGGCCATACCCACTACCTAGTGCTGTCGACAAGGAGAGAGCCGTCGTGGGTGGCTAAAGGCCAAATTTTTAGGGAGGTCCAATTTCTACTCGATTTTAGGAAAATTTGTAAATATATCAAATATGTTTAGAAAATTATGAAAAAAAAAATTATTCTTCCATATTTTTATGTATAAAATCTAGGGAAAATATCAATTTGTATAAATTTGGTGGCTATTATAGATGTTCTTAAGAAATAGAAAAAATTGAATAATTTTCGAAATTGAAA
Organism: Lumnitzera littorea; assembly: GCA_024138015.1. Classification (NCBI taxonomy): domain Eukaryota; kingdom Viridiplantae; phylum Streptophyta; class Magnoliopsida; order Myrtales; family Combretaceae; genus Lumnitzera; species Lumnitzera littorea. The sequence goes on along the minus strand of JAMXBB010000005.1, from coordinate 16,419,668 downwards.
TAAATTGGGTAACTGATGTAGTTTCTACTCAAATTTTTTCTACAAACTACTCTCAGTTAATCCTAAATTACTATGTCAAAGTTTTTTGTGATACTATTTTTTATATTTTTATTTGATTTTTTAGCATAAAATGATGCATATAATAGTATATTTTAGTAGAAATAATGTGTTTTTTTTTTTTCTTCTAATAATCCCACTTAGAAATTGAGTTTGAATCATATTTGGAGAATATATAATTGTTCTGGAGTGATTAGGATTGATTAAGTGAAACATATTTGGAGTATATATAATTGTTTTGGAGTGATTGGGATTGATTGAGAAAGTGAAAAGTTATGAGAAGTGGAAGTTGACCTTAAATAGTAAAGAGTAGTATTTGACTATTCTGTTGAATTTGAGACAATTAATGAATTATGATATGATGAATGAAGTTATGGGAAGTAATGAGACTGACAAAGGGTTTTTTGAAGTGTTATTGCTGATTTTCATTTGATTCTATAATTATAACTTAAAACGAAATTAGTAAATTAGCTAAAATTAGGACTTGAGTTGAGAGCTGATGACAACTCAAAGGATTTAGAGAATGAATTTTACACTAAATTGATACTCAAAGAGTAAGTATGAGGCAAAAATTCTTAAGTAAATATGAAAATAGGGAAAACAAAGAATTAGTCAAATGATGATTTTATTAAAACTTCTATAAATAATAGAATAAGAGAATAGCTCAAAGGATTGTCAAATAGGGAGTTTAACTTGGAAAAGTTTAGAGGATGTCTTAGACGATAAAATCAGTATAATAAATAACCCTTATATAGTTCAAAGAGAAACTCGGAGAATTTTTTTATTAGAGAAAACTATTATAAAACTACTCAAAGCATAGCTTAGAGAATTTAGACTTTAAAAAACCATTATAAATCTACTTAGATGATAGCTCAAAGGATTTGGCTGATTAGATTAATTTGTAAAAATTATAAGAAATCACGATTTTAAAGGGAAAATAACTTGTGAAATTTATAACTAAACAACCAAAAAATATATAAAAAACAATTGGCTAATGAATTAAGGCTTAGAAACTAATCTACTGTATCTTTTTAGGGATAATTGAAAATTAAGGAGACAACAACCAGGAGTAGGGTACTTGTAAGCATAGGTAAGTTGAGATCTATGCTTAGTGACATATTAAAATATCATGTCAGGATACTTTGAGGAGTAAGAATGCTTATTTGTGGTTGTAATTAGATTATATGTACATGTGCCATGTGTATACTTATGATATTGAGTGGTAATTGGGAGTTGAACTCTAAGTACTACTTTCCATTTGATATATCATATCTTATATGTATGAACTTAGTTGCTCACTTGATAATTTGGACTAATCTTAAGTTGATGAAAGACCTAACCTAACATTCACAATAATCCAATAGAGGTAACAATTAGGTTATTAAACTAAATCTCGACACTTCAATGAGAATAACAGAAATATTCATTTTCCCACCCTTAGTCGAAGTAAGTGACAAGAAAGGGAGTCACGGCAAAGTTAGGAACTGTGGTTCAATTGTTGCCTGGGGAGGAGGGTATTTTCTATTATACATGCTCAGATTTAATTTAGTAATGCCACATTGAAACTCATTGAAATCTATGTTAGAGTGAACAAAATTACATTGTGAGATGATATATCATTTATCTGTTGCATTTATATTTAATTAATAATTGAACAACCATGTTTATAATGTATTTTTATGATTCCATCCCTTCTTGCTGAGCTAGTTGAGCTCACATCCTAATAGATTGTTTTGTAAGTGTACAATAGTACCAGAAGATGCCTCATTACAGTTGTCCTTAAGTTAGTTCCAATAGGTTAGGAAGTGAAGTTATGAAGTCTAATGAACGAATTGAAGCTCATGACACTTTTTTTTTTCTTTTGTGGGAGGATTATAAGGTCTTCTCAGGAGGTCATATAGTCTTCGCTGACTGACTGTTATGTCTATATATGTAATGTAATTCTCCTATGGAGATGTATAATTTCTTTTGAAAACTATGGAACTCTAGATGTATATAAGGTTGTGTATAAGAACTAATCTATCTATAAGTATAAAAAAATGTATGTTACAAAGTGTTACTCTATAGGTCTTACATAATACAGGTACCCATTTGACTACTTCAAAAATAATCAAGTCATCATTCGCCTTGTATAGACTATACCTATGTTAGCAATTAAGGGGATAGCTTCTAACCTAAGTTGGCTTATATTACAGGACTGTTACGACTCCTCAAGTTTGGAGTGTAATACACGTGCCCTAGTGTTGATGAGGCTGTATGAAGAAATCACATTCAACTATTGCATGTATAAGTGTAAATCTAAGTGCTTCTACCTCTTTTACATTAAAAAATGATTTGAGTTTACTGATATACCATGTAGATATATCATTATCAACATTTAGAACCTTAGGGCTAGTCTAAACTCTATGATTTTGGATCAATGTGTCCATCTATCCAACTAAAAACAATCTTTTTTTCCTATTTTGAACTCTAGGTTCCCTAACAAACAAGATATGTTTTTGTTCCATAATACTTCTCTAGAACTAAGATGCCTTCCCTCATTTAAGTACCTCAAAATCTCTATTAGGAGAATAAATTCCTTTCAATACCTAAGCCCATAAAGCATTAGGGCTAAACTCAAATCTCCATGTTAATTTAGTAAGTAAGGCCAAGTTAAAGTAATGAAGATCTTTGAAACCTATACCTCCCACATCTTTTGCTTACATAATGGATTCTACCCTCACCATTCCTTTTTGCCTAAAAAATCTTAGCTATTAAGACATTTATCTCATTGCACCATTTGATTGGGAAACAAAAACATGCCACAAAAAACATAGGAATAAGGCTAACAGTTCAAGTTAATGCATCATGTCTTGTGTTTATATCTAAATACATTCGTGCCTTAAAAACCTTAACCCATAATTCAACTCATTTAGTAGTTATATATGAAAACTTAAACCTATAATCCAATCCATTTAATAAACGTATTTTATGTCCAAGTTAGGAATAGGACTGACAATTCATGTTAATGCAACATGTCTTGTGTTTATATCTAAATACATTCGTGACTTAAAAACCTTAACCCATAATTCGACTCATTTATTAGTCATAGATGAAAACCTAAACCCATAATTCGACCCATTTATTAGTCATATATGAAAACCTAAACCCATAATTCAAATGTTCAAGTTGAACTTATATATTGATTAAAAAGTTATAACTAAATCTATAAAATAGTTAAAAATTCATAAGAAACACAACGATCATAAAATTGACATTTTGCAAATAAAATTAGCATAATCTTAACATTTATACAAGAAATAACAACTCAATAAAAGTTTAATATAGTAAAATTTGATCAAATATAGCAAATCTAAACAATATGTTTGACCTTGTAACATCTTGATATTAAGTTAAACCATATCTTAATGGTATATTATTATTAGTGGTAATTTCCCAAAAATGAAAATCAAAGAAAAAAATTGTATTAGTAAAATATTGATGATGATAAAATATTTATAAATAAAAGAGTTTCCATAGTTTTTTACTTCAATGAGTTATTGTGTTAATCAAGAATCTAACTATGCACTAAATGTGAATTCTAAAATTATCATAGATATCAATATCTTAAGAAATCATGTGCCATTTTTGTAGCTTGAGAATATTAAGTATTCCAATAACTCAAAATATCATATAATGCTCTTCATACAAATATAGCTGTAATTTAAATTTATTATCAACTCTAAATATTTGAATGCTTTTAAAAGATTGAAATTCCTAAATAATATAAAGATCTTAAGCATCATAACAAATGAAATAGATTCAAATCCAGTATATGTACTTGTAAAAGTTAAAATTACTCATCCGCCTATTCTTCATTAATAGAATCCGAAACTTTTGACTTACTGTTACCAATGTTTGAATTTGTACTTGCGTTATTCCTTCTCACATATTCATGACTCTTTTATCTTTCAAAAGATTGGTTATTTTAAAATTAATTGAATTCATAGGCCAAATCTAGGACTTGTTTAATAAACGAGTCTATAAATAAGCTTACAAATTCAAACTCAACTTAAGAATTTTATCGTATTTAAACAAATTTAACCTATTTATATCTTGTGTTAACTTTTTTCATATATAAATCCGTTTATAATAATATCATGTCATGTTTGGATTCATGTATTGTGTCCCCAATTATCAACCCTACATAGGAATAGCTTAGGCTGCTGACTTAATCATTGCTTCCCCTAACTCACTCAACAAACAATGCTTCTACCTCTTTGACTATTTCACAATCTTATCTTTAACAAATGACAAAGCATCATTTTTAAATCTTTGCTAAATTGAAGGAAGACCCAACCAAAATTTTGGATCGTTAGTGAATCTTCGTTCTAGCATTCTCCCTACTCGTTCTTTCCGCTTTCTTGAGTATTCTTCCCAGAGGACAAACTAGATTTACTTATATTGGCCTCTTAACTTTAGGCATGACAATATTTTGATTCAACATTGTCATATCCTAATGTCATCCACATAATGAAGACTCGTTTGACAAAAGGGGGAAATGAAAACATATAACAAAATGAAATAAAGAAGCAAAAACAAATGTCGAAGCCTGGGATGAGAATTCTTTATAGATATGTTCTTCAAATAATCCCGCCTTATCCCCTTTTCCTTCCTCTTGATAGCACATCTACCGCAAAGAGAAAAGCATAAGGGGCTAGTACATTCCCTTGACATAAGTTCTTTCCTAGATACACTTAGCTCACTTTCCATTCACCATGGCAATAATTTACTGTAAAATCACAAGTCATAACCTTTTTAATCCATTTTCTAGTAAAACCATATTTACGAAAACCTTTTTTAAGAAATTTCATTCAATTTTATGATACGCTTTATTCATATCAATTTTTAAAGTAGAAAACCATTTTTCCTCCTTTTATCTTTGAAAAAATAAAATACTTTATGTGCAACCAATAAATTATCATTTATCATTCTTCATAAAATAAATACACCTACCAAGGCTTTAGTCTATTAGACCGGTTTAAATTAGATCGGTGTAATATAAGTCACATTTTGGGGTAGGGGCATTTAAGAATAAGAGCAAAATCGCTATAATTCAAGGAGGAACTTTCTTTTTCATCAACCTTCCTTGATTGTCTAATTTGGGAGGAATTGCCTTAAATGTTTAGCCCACCCCATGAATATGCCTGCCGGGAGAGTGTGGATAAAGGGAAATGGAGCAAATAATTGGAGAAATATGGGGCTATAGGTGCTCCATGCTGTATAGGATGTGCACGTACGTGTCGTCATGCATATAAAGCGAAGCGGCGATGGATAATTAAATCCAAGAACAGACTTTCCTTTTTTATATATAATACTCCGTGTGTGTATATACACACACACATATATTTATCAATCATCGTTTCATGAGCAATTCCGTCCTTACAAGACGTATACTCGTATCACTATATTACGTTAATTATTTTAAATGATAGTTTAAATTTCATTATGAAAGTATGTCGTTTATTAATTTCACAATGTAAGTATCAGAGAAAAGGAAAAAGAAAAAGAAGTAAAAACTTTTTGCCACAAACTTTAGTCCAATAAATTTTTACGTAGTTATAGCTAAATAAAATATATAACATAATCCAATTAGAATTTGGAATACCCTTCATTTTTTTTTCCTCTCAATTTCCCTTAATTTATAAACCAATCGTTAAAATTATCTAAATTTTTGCAATACCATCTAATATCATTATAATATTATTTTCTTTCTTATAATTTCAATTGTTAATTATATATGATGACATTTTAAGAAGATAAATTAAAAGATATTGAAAAAAACATATACATTAAGAGGATCCTTTTTAAGTAGAATTGGTCTTATGGTAAACAAAGATTTGTCCATACAACTATCGTCAAAATAGGTGTTTGACAAACCATATGGACCAATCTTTAGGTTATGTTTAGTTATAAAAACTGAACTAGACAAATAGAACTTGACAATACAAGTATAAGGGATACAAGTTATATTGTATTTGATTTGTACAATACTAAATTTATTATTGTATTTTGATATTTTTATCTTCAATATTATCTAATATGTATTTAATATATTTTTATATTGTTTAAAATTATTTAAAAAGTACAATTTAAACAAATTATAAGAAGTTTTTGAGATTTCAAAAAGCTTATATTTTTGTCTATTGAAGTTAAGTTTTATACCTTACTTTTTCTTTTTTTTTTTTTTTTTGCCAAACAGAAACATTTCATAACTTTGAAAGAAATAGTAAGGTACAATATTATAATACCAAGCTTAATTGTGACCGTGCATGTAACACCAAGCGACCTTTAGCAAGGTATGGTGTTGTAGCAAGAGACCATGCTCGGAATTTCCTTGATGCAACTTGTGATTTAGTTGCTGTCCATGACCCTCTTTTTGCTACAATTACTACAATCAAGGAAGCTCTTCTAATGGCTGAGAGGAAATGGTTGGAGAAGACTTATTGTGGAGAGCGATTCCTCTATTGCAATAAGATATATTGAGAGACATGAGACTAGATGGACTATGTCTATTGTTGTATCTGATATTGATCATCTTCTTTCATCTTTTCAGTCATGTCATTTTATGTTGATAAGTAGAAACGCAAATCTATGTGCCGATTGGGTAGTGTCCTTGGGAAAAAATGTGTTTGAGCATGTGTTTTAGGGAAAATAGTTTCCAAGCCCTTTAGCAAGGTTGCTGCATCATGATCATGTATTTCGACCACTGGGATCATTATAAACTACTATTTCTTTCAAAGTTTTGCATCATACTTTAAGTAGGATAAATTTTAGATACTTTATTCAATTTTTAATACCTTTTTTCTATCTAGTAAGTCAAATTGCAAACTTAATATTAGATAGAAAAAAATTCAATCCAATCTCATAAATTTTGTATAATGAAACAATACCTTAAAGACAATCATATGCTATAAAGAAGTAATGTTTGCTCCAAGCTATGAGGGAAAAAATTTGACCCAGCAGGATGAATTAATTTTGTCATTATAGATGCACTTTCTATTAGTGACATTCTAAGCTTCCTTTAAGTATGTTAAGAGTTTTTAGAGAGAGAGAGATAGGTATATTTATAAGGATCGCTCATGCTTTTAAAGAAATATTACTATATATTCCTACTATGATATAGTAATCTAACTCTAGTGCCCTTTTCAATTTTTCACTTGTTTTGATGTTTATTGTAAGTTATATGTGTTATTATTTTCATTATTGTCAAACCCAATCCGAGTATTTGATTATTCAAGAATGTGATAAGATTAAAGATTAGAGGGATGAACCAAGTTTGATCGAAGGTTAAACTAAGATTGGATTAGATTGGTTTCATGTCCGGATCAAGTCAAACTTAATTAGACCATATGGGTCATCTTGGATTTGATAAAACCAATTATTTTACTCGTTTATCATGCTAATTTTAATTAATTGAATTTCACAAAATCAATCCATTCATCTAGATTAATAATTTGGGACTTTCAACAGGATAAGAGTGGATCTTCATGAAGTTATTTCCGATAAATCTATATACATCAACCATGTTTCTTATTATCAGATTGTTTTAAATGTAGGAATATCATTTTTGGATATATCCCGGCAGCTCTTACCCATTTATGTTTATATCCAAATGGCACGCGTTGAATATAACATCCATATCGCAAAGCATCATCTAGGATGTTACTTGATACTAGTATTTGGTAGATTAATGGATGCAAATTAAACGCGAAAACAAAAGAAACAATAATTTTAATTCTTACACGTGAATTTAAGCGCCGAACAACAATCTGTTAGTTTTTGGCAGTTGATACCTTCATTTTGATTAGATGTATTAATGTGAGGACATTATGGAGTTTTTTTTATGGTTCCATCGTTATTTTTTATAGGATCGGTACCGTTATTTATCTCACCATTAATTTATATTTTTTTAAATCTAAATGATTGAATAAATTTTGAATTCAATCGTTTAAATTTTAAAATGTGTAAATAAATAGTAAGATCAATCCTGTAAAAATTATTTACATGACTTTAAAATCTCACAGACCGTTTTACCTACAAGTTTGACGCAATCTACTGTGAGGATTACGAATGCATACATGTGGGCAGTATCCTCTGTTGATTTGGCCACGATAGTGGAGGTAGAAGAATAATAAATACGATGGTCCCATGCAACATTAAACACCATCCTCCAACCTCTTACCTTATAAACTTCAATGTCTATACAAATGGCATGCTTAGAAGTTGCGAGAGTATTAAATAGTTCATCCAATTGTCTAGTCCTACACAACACAACATGATCATCCACCACATGCATGCATGCATGATCCAGCTTGCAATTTGGGTGATGGGAATTTAATGATAGCCAATGATTACATCCTTCAGTTAATTTTGAAGTGAAAGATCATCAGTTTTAAGCAAATACCTATGATTCAAAACAACTAAATGAGGAAAAAGGAATGGCGGGGCGCAAGACTTTGGGGTGAACCAAGAGCAATCCACAGACAACTGGACCCGACCTGCAGTTAATTGGGCCCAAACCTCAATCAATCCGCCTAACCTTAAAGGCCAACATTGGTTTTATAATTTCTTTTACATGGTTTCCTGCTTTCTTTGTTTCTTATGATGGCTAGTGTCCCAATTATTTTATTTGTTTTCAAGCTTATTAATTTAGTTCTTGAGACGTTCCAAATTTATTAAGGTCACTGGCTCTTCATAGTCAGTGGATTGAGGTTTTCCTTATACCAAGATTCCTGCGTTTTTTTTTTTTTTTCTTTATAATCAAATAATCGAGTTTTTTAAGTTAGTTATATACTACGGTTCCTTAGATTGTTTAGCCAACGTGTCCTGTCTGATCGTACCCTTATCTTGTGGTAGGGTCTATGTATGCCTCAACCTGATTTTTGCATTTTATAATTAAAGATGAAGGCTTCTAACCATACAAATAGTGGCATGAATCGAGGCCTTGCTTGATGCTTATCTTGTTCTCTTCATCTTGATTGTAAGTAGACTTAGGAAAGACCGGGTTCCACCCGTGAACTGGATCAGAACCAATCCAAACTCGTGAGTCACAGACTTGAACTGTAACTTGATTTGTCGGGCTTGGCGAGTCAACACAAGTTAATGTGTTGGACCCATCAAACCAGTAAGTTCAATGTATTGAACCCGTCCAAGCCCAAGTCGAAGGAACCGGCAATTTAATCGATCGGTTCCGACCCGAAAATTAAAAAAATAAATAAAAATAATTTTTTTATAAATTAAATTTAAGTATTTTCTTTAATTAAAATATAAAATGAAATTTACTATTATTACTTATATTTAAAAGTTGATATCGAAACTGAATAATATATATAAGTTTATAAAAAAAATTATTAAAACCTATATATTTTAATGTTGGTAAAAGTATTACTTTAACTACCAAAAAAGTTGTTCAACAAAAAAAAAAAAAAACCACTAAAAAAGTTCGAGACATAAGATATCATGAATTTCATACGATATTATCTAATTTTTGAAAGAGTAACTACTTTTATAAATAATTTTTTTAATTATTTATATAAGTGTTTTTATAATTTAATACCATTAAAAGTCATGAGGAACATATTTATATTATATATAAAATGACGAGTATATTATAAATATTAGATAGATACTATTTTCTTTACAATATCAGTCCAACTCCTACATAGATTATATTATTTTCTAAAGCTTCCTCTGAAGTAATAAAAGAGCACAGCAAACATTGCTTGTCACAATCAAGTCCCACATTAATTATATTGGTAAGCTTTACTTGAGACGTTGTCTATAAAAAAAAAGTTTATTTACTTAATTCGGTAATTGTAAGCAGAAAGTTATAATTATGCATTATTGAAAATGTAAATTATTAATGTTATGCTCAACAATTAATAGGGTACAAATTATTAATCTTAGTGACAGATAATTAATAGAGTGAATTAATCAAAATTTTAAATTCTTATGATTTATTAGTGGTTTTTTTTCAAATAAAAAATAAAGATAAAATTATTTTTCCCAATTTATTAAAAAAAATTGGATAGTTTACGGGTTGAAAACCGGCCCATCAAACCGTCAGATCGAATGAATCAACCCGAAAACGAACTAAGCCAGGCCAATCGTGGTTCAAGAGAGACCAGGCCCTTGACTAGGCGAGTCCAGGCTAGTTCCAGACTTAGTTTGACCCGATCCTAGGTCTAATTGTAAGCTGTCATCACATATAATACACTCGTCTCTAGGATTTCATGAATTTCTGTACAAATATTATACATTTGCCATCATATGATAGGTATACCAAGTAACATGAATCCAAGAATTTTTTCATTTACATAAAATTGAAAAAAAAATCTATATTTTTCTTTATTTATCATGCTATACGAAAATTTTGAGTGGAAAACGTTTTCTCTCATTGAAGGAAAAAATCAAACTTTTTTCAAAAAACGACTTATGCCTTTCAAAACTGAAAATCATTTTGCCAATAAGTCTCCACAAGAATTTTTAACTCTAGAAAAGTAAGTCATTTTCATCGACTGATAAATTATATTTAAAATGTAAGTCTTATGTGGATAAAAAAGTGAAATACTTTATTTTCTATGATATTATTCATAAAATGCATGAACAAAACATCAGAAAGGTACTGTTAGTATATGATTTTAAGAACTAAATACATAAAAACATACAATTTTGAGAAGAAGAAAAAAAAAAAACATTTTCCACTGACAGGTAATTTTTCCTGAAATAAGCGGGCCCTAATATTTGGAACTTATCACTGTTTTTGCTTCCACCGGGAAAAGGAATTTAATTCCCTTTTCAGGAGAGAGAGCTCTGGTGAGGAAAAAAATAAATAAATAATAATAATAATCATGTAAAGGACCCCACACCAGCTTAAGGTATTAAGCGTAACACGTAATCACGGATGGATCCATGTTGTCACGGATTCACATTAATAAGTAAGAAAAGCAATCCAAACATCACGGGTGCTTAAAGACAAAACACATACTGTCAATAGGCATCTTTAATCTGAAATCGATGATTATCTGAATACAAGACAAGTAATTCTTTTAAATCTAATCTACACATGTGATGTTTGGTATAATATTCAGGAATTTACAACAAAAGTAGCAAAAGATCTGTTCTTATCCAAAGGAGTCGTCGCTATAACCTATTTGTACGTTCTTTTCTGTTGACAAATGTTAAAATCGTTGAGCGAATTATCAAATGGTCGTCGGTAAAGGAAAAAAGAAGAAAAAGAAAAAAAATAGTAAATGGTCAGTAAAATAACGAAAGTTTTATTGTAATATAGTAATATAAATATTGATCTCCATGCACTAAACTCAATTCTCTCCCCGTTTAAAAAAGAAGAAAAGAAAAATAAAAAAAATAAAGAAAAAGCTAAAACATATTAATAAAAATTAAAATCATTGTAATCTACTAGTATTGCTATTAATCTTTTATTAATAATAAATCAAAATTTAAATTCCTACCCCTACCCTCCTCTCCTTCCTCCCCACCCAACCCCCCAACTTTCTACCCTTTTTTGGCCGACCAAGGCAAAGAAGGTTGAGATAAACATTACTGAATTTGTGAAGAAAAAGCTACCCGTTCAAATGGACTGAGATATTTCTTGATGCCCAACAAATTAAGACGTATAATGTATTATGCATAACAAAGTAGTTAATTAATGGAAACATTAAGCTATAATAGTTTAGTAATACGATCACCATATTTCAATGAAATAAATGAGATTTAATTCCTCCCTATTTCAATAGTTGTAATGTAATAATTGACAAAAAAATAAATAAATAAAAGAGCATGGAAAGAAAAATAATTTATTTGTTTGGCTTCGTAAGCCTTCGGTCACTTATTTACATTTGTTTTATTTTATAATTGAACTCTATATGTAAACATGTCAAGTTTTATAACTAAGCCAATCTATATTAAGCTACTTTACTCAACGGGAAAAATGGCATACTTTAATATTCAATTTGATCAAACGGTTAAGCAACAAATTCTAACAAAGATAACTTATGATGGTTAAAAACGGAGCTTTTATTTTTTTCTCGAGTCAATCATAGAATAGCACTTTACATACCATGATTTTTCTTAGTATAGCCTGTTCATTTATTATCTTTTTCTCTATTAGAAGGTGTGGGTAACAACATTTTTGCACTATAAGAAATTACTAAACAATTCATGGCTTCCATGTCATGCCAGTTAGACCCGGCGCAGGTCCAATTCGATCCGGAATCAGGACCGAGAACGTCAACAGTCCAACTTATCTCGATTTCAAGTTAGGTCTTGAACCGGTCAGTTCACGGTCTAGTTCTCAAACCCGTGAATCATATACCCTTAATATTCTTTTAATAGTTAAAGTTAAAATTAAAATTAAATTAAAAAAATTTGAGGTCTAGACAAATGTAATCTTCAATCCATTTAATAAAATCGTTTTTGAGACCATATACTTATTTATATACAATCAATTTTTTTCCAGTCATATTAGTAGTGTGGGACAAAAAAAATTAAAGGTAACAAAGAAGTCCCAAAAGCAAAAATTAAGTCCACACTAATAAGAAATGGTATCAAAAGAAACTAATTTATAAAATATTAATCTCTTATTTAAATTTCTTTTAAATATTAATTTCTTATTTAAATTACTTTACAAAATATTAATTTATTATTTAAAATTTTTAAAATTATAATCTTTTATTTAAAATTATCTCCAGATATTAATTCCTCGATCGTAATTTTCACCCGTAAAGTTAATACGACACATAAAAGTAAAATTAGGTGCCACGTTCTCCCTCCATTTCTCACTTTTTTTCACTTTTCACTTACCTCCAACCATTCACTTTTTACTTCTCCCTTCCCCGACTTTTTTCTTTCCTTTTCACGTTTCTTTGTATGCACTTTTTCTTTGCTTTCATGTTTCTTAGTCTGCTTTCATGTAAGCCCCCCGTCTATCTCTCTTCCTTTTTCATCTCTTTTCTTTTTCTTTTTTTTCTTTCATGTTCATGTGATTCTAATTTGTCTTGCTCTCCTTAGCCATCTAACATCAAATTCCAGGGATTATTAATGCTCCAATCCGATGGTAATCTCCCTCCCTCTCTCTCTGTCAGCATTTTGTCTTTGTAGATGTTTTGTTTTTATTTTATCTACTTTTTTTTTCTTCTCGCATTTTGTAAAATGTTTACAGATTGTGTTAGTATTTTGGCTTTTTTGAAGTTATTGATTTTTTTTTTTATTTTTCGAATTAAAATTTGTACAAAAAATTACAATTTTTTTTCTTCATTGAATTAGGCTTTATAGACTGTGCCTCTTTATGTCTCTACAATATATTAAGATTTTCTCGCACTTGTTTATATATTTTTTTCTCCTTCTTTACATGTATAGGGTGTTCTCCTTTTTTTTTTTCTTTTTTAGGGTTTATTCATGGAGGTAATGGCTTTCTAATAAAAATTCATAAAGGCTATGTGTTGGGAGTAGAAAGTAAAGAAGAAAGCAAACAACCCATCAAAATTATTAAGTTTTCTGATGTATAAAATAAATAGGAACTTCATTTCCATTTAGAACCGCAAATGCATGTGGGTAAAAACTGATAAGAGCAAATTGCATTGTTCTTTGTCATGTCAAATTCCAGAATGTACTTTGATTTGGATCAAAATATTTGATCTAGTCTCTTTGTCTAGTAAACACTTAGAAAATGTTACCCCATTTTAAATTATTATCAAATTGAAAAACTCATAAAACTTAGAATTTAGCTCCTCATAAACATGAATAGTTAATTGAGAAAATATTGAGAGGTGCCTAAAGCATTTGGGAAAACTAAGAAACTTTTATACCTTTTTTTTGTGGTATTCCTAATCAGAAGATGAATTTTCTCTCTTGAAGTTTATTAAATAGTGCTGAAGCACACGTTGACAATAGAGTGGAATCGCTCTTGTTGTTTTCCAATATATAAAATAAATATGAAATTGGCATGAGTTGGTCTTATGTGTGAAGAATTAGTTTTGGTAAATGAAGTGACACATTGTCCTAATCTAACTCTCATGCACATTATGTATTAAAACTTCCTAGAGAAATAATCAAGCGTATCTTTTTCAAGTTAGTAAATCTTTTGGTTGTGTAGACTTTTTTCCTACAGGCTAGAGACTAAATATCTTAGAACATTGGCTTTGTGGTTTAGTGTCAAATTGTCTCTTTCATCAAACACAAAAAATTATGTTCAGAATTTTACATGTGATTCATGGGAAGTGCTAATGTTTATATGTTACGGAACTATATTCAATTTTCTTTTTATAAATTGATACTTAAGTTTTGATTGGAATAGAACCAATAAAAGGGTGAAAGAGCTTATTATTTTAGTCTTTTATGAAGTCAATATAAAGTACCTTATTATAATTCTTTGAAAAGGTTTAAAGTTTTCATTTAAGTATAAAAGTGTTACGGTATACTTAGCAAAATTCATATATACATATATATATGTATATGTATACCCTTAGTTATGTGACTTTCTTAATTTGAGGATAACATATGCATTGTAGTTGTCAAACAATATAACTCACAGCCCATTGTCCATATTTGTGTCTTGAAAGCATGCATTTATGTGCGGTTATATCCCTATTGCATGCTTGGCCAACTCCTTATGCTTCTTGTTTGATTCCTTGGATTCCCCCCTCTCAAATGGATTCAAAACCAAATTTAAGGCAAAAGCGTTTTGTAGAGACTAATACATAAAATCGTCCGTATATAATATACTATGATTTCAAAAACAAGTGGATAATTTTTTATTAGTTATGATAATATTAAATTAAATAAGCTAAACCCAACCTTCCAAATGTTTTGATCCTACATCCATCCTCTATTGGAGTCACAAGATTTTTATCTTAATAAGTGATCTTCTTTTTCTTTATTCTCCACCAAAAAGGTTGTACCTTTTGTATATTGAAAATTAAAATGTCGAAAAATCAGCCATGCTTTTGTTTACATATGCCAAGTAAAATACAAAGGTGCAATGCATAGCATTAGAAACCGTAACTTCAATGACTTCGATGTCAAATGATCTTCTCGTGATAAAACCTTTCCTTCTTTATATTTCTATAGTTACACTATCCAATATAGATTTATGTAAGGGTCGGCTTTAAATCATGAATCGGCTTAGCAAGCCTTTGAACCTATCCAGCCTAGATAAAGATAGGCCTGAACGGATCGACGAACCATTAGGCCCTAAGGGTCTAGGTTGTTCAGCCTTAAACAATCGCCAACCCAATAGGCTAACCCACAGGTTGAACCATCAGTTTAGGTCCGCCTAAACTTCAATTAAAAAAACAAAAAAAAAAAAACCATCATACTCATGCAGTCCAAATTAATTATTTCAAAATGAAAAAAAATTTCAATCAAAAATAAAAAAATAAAAAAACCATTCGCACATTCCCACATGTCCACATAAAATATTAGAATTACTTGAAAAAATAAAAATACACAAGTAAGAGACAAATTATTAATAATAATTGACTAAAATAAAAAAATTAAATTTAAAAAATAAAAAATGGCACAATTCAAGAGCCTTCAAATTGACCCTTAAACCATCAATTCATGTAAATCGGCTCAGGCCAATAGCTTTAAGGGTCAGATCCGAACTAATTACTAACCTATGAATTAACGATTTGGAGCCAATTCAACCTAATGTACACCTGTAATCCAATAGCTAAATACTTACAATGTAAATATTTAAGAGCTATACCCTACAATAGTTGTGGGAAGAATCATCATATTAAACTCCTAAATATGGAAAATGCTTTGCAAGACAATGAATACGCTATCTTACTATAGATTTTATTTCTATTTTATTCGAGTCACATGTGAGATATATAGGATGTATTGTTGGACATTATGTTTTTACTAATTCTTTTTTATTCTTTTTCTCTATTTGTATCATATATTATTGTTGATGATATGTTGTCGTTGGGAACTTCAAGTAGAGACGACAAAGTTTTATGCATATAAACAGGACGGTTTTGAGCTTTCTAAATAATCTATCCCGTGTTGTCTTATCTTGACTAAGTCCATAAAAGCCATGTACACCAACAAGTAGCTTTGATGGCTTGCTAAGCATTTATTCCACAAATATCAACTTAAAAATTTTTTATTTCTATATTTTTGTGACATCTTTTATACATTTTGGTTTTATCAATTCTCTTTAGGGATATGATAAGTGTAATCAATTGATAGACTTAACAATCTTATGACTTAGAGCCATTCACCATTCTCTCATGCTTAAATCCATTCACCATTGACTTTGTATTACTTTCCATGATTTAGAAAAGGCTCAAAGCTAACTCTCTTAGATATTTAGTAAAATATGGTTCGATCCTTAGATCTGTTGGTTTTTACATTGTTGGTTCACGATCTTGGACTTATGAACCAGCTTAAACTAATGTTTTAGAATGTAAAGCACATTTTAAACTTAAGAAATAAAAAACTTAGAGCCTAATATCATATAGATTTTAGCTCATGTATAGAAGAGATTTAAAAAGATTTACATTTCTTTGTATTGTAGTAAACCCAAATTGAGTTGTAATTTTAGTAATGTGAAAGAAAAATCTAAAAGAAAATTGAAAGATAAAAGTTAGTTGTAATCTTACATTACTGAGGAATAATAACTTTCTTTTGGTAAAAGATAGAGCCAACAATTCATATTAACCTATTTGTATGTAAATTTATATGAGTATATATTTGAAAACTCTAAACTCATAACACTATCTATTTATTAATTATATTTCAAAATTTAGATATGTATCTAACTCATTTAATAAGCGTATCTCTCTTTGAACTTATTTATTAAGTAAAATATTCTAAAACAAATATATTATAAATAATATATCTTTTATCTAAAACGCATGTTTACATTAACTAAAAAAAACAAAAATGTTTTGAGTATTAATTAATCAAATCTATCTCCTTATTCCTTGAAATGCAAATTATTATTATAAAACTTGGTGAATACGAGAATTTCATTTTAGAACCGAAATCGAGTAAGAGGTAGAGAAAAAAAAAAAGTGCACCCACTGTAAAAGCAACTTTTATATTTTATTCAATTTGCTAAATATTTATTTCGGTAACTTGTATAGGAACTGTTCATTTATTTCCACCAAATGTACGGATAAATGCAATGACGACGACCTTCTAGTCTTGTTTCTTCTGACCTTTTCAATTCCCAAAGTCCGACATAAAACTCGTGAGAATATCAACGGTGAAAGCAAAAACTATGAACTATCAGCTGTAATATCATATTCATCTTGTTTTTTTTTTTTTTTTTGGGTAATGATCATATTTATCTTCTCGATCGTCTAAATCCATGATGTATACAATATTAGGAATTAGCTACCAGTGACATTCTCTCTGGTTAAGTTTTATTATAAAGGACCATCAAATACGACTGAGCGAGTCCTATTTTATTTTCTATCCAATAAATGCTTCTCCTAAATACCGGATTGAAACCATCCTAGAGTTGATATCCCGTAAACCACATAGATATTTAGTAATTTTTAGTATCTAGATGTGTCATTGCATTACATAAAACTTCTTTTCTTTTCCCAACTATAATTACATATTACACTTTAAAGATGGTGAAATTTGAATATAATTTATTCCATTAGAAAACCAATATTTGTATCACACATTATTATTTTTAAGAAACCTTTATTTTTTTTTTTTTCCAAGGATAAGGTTGTATGAGTTTCAAGAGGAAAGTTTAAGGTTCTATATGTATTGTATTTTTTTCATTTGTATCTTATCTATATTTATTTAAAATTTAATATTTAAAAAACTGTTTTATTTATTTCTATTTCATAATTACGATAAAAATGATAATTGGAGTGTTAGAATTAAAAAATAAAAATTTACGTATTTTTAAGAAAAAATATTTAAATATATTTTATACATTAGAATTAATTATTTTAATTGGTATTTTTAAAAATATATATTCTCATTTTTTTTTTATTTCTTATTCTTATCAAATATAAAAATTCAAATAAACACTAATAAAACGAAAAAAGAAAAAAAAAAAAAAAACAATCGAAAGAAGCCTAAGATCCACTCTCCCATGAAATTAGTAATGATAACTTCCAACATTATCATATCGGATGTAAACTCCTTGTTGAAATTCACATGCCACTTTCCAATGAAGTGTCTACTTTTATGGTGGAGTTAAATTCTATTGGCTTTACCACCACGCCAATCACTTTCATTCCCAATGTCTTTCGTATCCTTCAAAGTCACAAAGAGGATGTCACGGGATAGCTTAAAAAGAGTTGGAGGCATGGGGCAACTCGAAGTACGCACAACCCAACTACTAAATTCTCTCTCTCTCTCTCTCTTCTCTCGTTTTCTATATCAAGAATCATGTCTAAGACTCCAGCTTACTTCCTAGTATTGGTAATGATGCTTATTGGGTATTCAAGTTCCACACTAGAACAAGATAGAGCAGAATGTGCAGACCAATTAGTGGGATTAGCTACATGTCTTCCTTACGTTGGTGGTGACTCCAAAACACCCACGATCGATTGCTGTAGTGGACTTAAACAAGTCCTTGACAAGAGCAAGAAATGTCTTTGTGTTCTCATCAAGGATAGAGATGATCCTAAACTTGGTCTCAAAATTAATGCTACACTTGCCCTAGGCCTTCCTACGGTCTGCCATGCCCCGACTAACATAACACAGTGCGTCGGTAAGTCCAGTTGTTTTCTCATAAACTCGATCTGTTGCGATTCACTTGATCTATCCCAACATATTCCACTATCGAGTGCGATTAACTATTTGTTGAGCAAATTACTGTCTGTGAATTCAGATCTTTTGCACTTGGAACCGAACTCGTCAGAAGCTAAGATTTTTGTGGAAGCCTCAAATACTACCAGTGGAAGCAGCAAAAGTCCCGTTTCAAGTGGTAATGAATTTAGCTATTGATGTACACAGCACCTGTTTGGATTTACTCCGTTTCGTCTAATTGATTTCACACCCTGCATCCGCTCCTATGTCTGTATGTACGTATTTATATATATACATATATATATATATATATATATATATGTTCACTACAATGAAAAACATGTTTCAAGAACTTGTGGTAAGTAGTACTTTTGAGAATATCTAACGGTGAGAGATGAAAGTTGCAGCCAATAGTTGTGATTATGATCAATCGTCACGGAAAAGATTATAATAGAAAATACGGAAAATAGTTTTCATTAAAAAAGAAAAAGAAAAAGAATATCGCTATCCTCATTTTTCATTAGCATTTTCTAAAGTTGCAAATATGAAATTTTTACTGGCCGCAAAAATATCATTGTCTTTTATTATCACTTACTATTATAGAAAATTAGCATTTTCTAAAGTTGCAAATCTGTATCTTTACTGATGGTAGGTGCCATTATTTTCTATCATCACTTATCACTTATTACTACTATAGAAAAATAATTTGTAATATTTTTAGATTAGTATAATAATAATTGAAAATTACATTGGCTTTTGATATAATAATATTGGGAAAACTACGAAAAACATTCTGTGAACCAATCACACCCTAAATAGTTAGACATGACATGAACCGAATACATCGGGAACGGAGTGAAAACATACTGGAAACAAACAAATCGAGAACTATTCAAACGAGGACTTTGAGCTTGCTGCTTACGTATGACTGTGTTGGCAGCCTCAATTAAGGGAGACAAGACTAGCAGTGGATCTGATGCTGATGTTAAGAGCAGTGCTTGGAGGACGAGCAGATGGATCGGAGTGGAGTTAATCTGTGGAGCACTTATTTGGACTTTCACGTCCAATATGGTAGTTGATTTTTGGGTAGACTCTTGGCTATTTAAGTGTTGAATACACTTATTGGTTTTACATATTTTATCAATTCACTATTTTTTTTTTCTTTTACTTATTTTTGTTTGTGGTTACAGTGATAACTATCGTATCTCGGAATTTATAAGATGGAACAATAGAAGACATATATATATATATACACGGCTGAATGTATTTGTTTGGGAAGATTAATTTGTATTTTGCTTTTTCTGGTTCAAATTCCAACTCTATTATTGGCATAGATGAAAACCTATACATATTACTTTCGTTGTATAAAGCTAGCACTGGCGATGTCTTCTCTGTGGCTTTATTCCCTTGTGAGTTGTGATGAAGAAATATTATATATATATCTCAACTTGCAGGCTCAAATTAATAGGTATAATAACTTAAACGGAACTACGTGATTTTACAACCACGGAACTGGATAACAATTAATTACGGGGAGTGAAAAACTGATTCAGTGCCAACAATTCTCACTGTAAAATTCTAGAAATGATGGCTTTCTTTTTTTTATTTCTAGAGGTGTGTTTATAAGTGGAATATTTATGGCATGTTTACTTAGGAGGAATTAGAATTTTATTCTCTATTTTATTTCTTATTATTACAATGTTCACTTGATTTTTTATGATGAAACTACAATTTCATAGTAATCCTAATTACTTAAAATTAAGTAATAGAGATTCCTTAATTCAACCAAAAATCACGATTCCTTACTACCACTATCACTATTACCACCACTACTGCCATTGCCACTGCCACTGCCACTGCCACTGCCACTGCCACTGCTCACCATCAACTACCGTTACTACTGTGACCTATCACCACTGCCACCACCGCTGTCACCATCACTGCCGTCATCGCCGCTACTACTACCACACCACTAACCACCACAGCTGTTATTACCGCTACTACTATTATCATCATCAATCACTAATCACCACTACCAAAATTAGTTAAGAAAGAAAATGAATTTTAGCCATTAAAATTATATTACATGCATATTCTTAAATTGTTTATAAATTTAACTAAATATAATAATACGTATTACATCCCAATTTCATTCTCTAAAATATTTCAATTTCAATTTCATTTCCTATCATTTTATTTCATAAAGTAAACGAGTCATTAAAAAGATACTTAGAATATCATATTAGCATCCTAAACATTTCTCTTTTTTAAAGAACTTTTCATTTTACATTAAAGCAATTCACTAAAATTTCTTATTAATTTTTTAAATTTTTTACAAGTTCCATATTATTACTTTTTTTTATTCAAACTAATACATAAAATATTAATTTAAAATTAATAAAAATAATTATTTTATTTTTATATATTATTACAATGACATTTTACTAAAAAAGAAATAAGTGCTCTCAAATGGCCAAATTATGGCCATGGCTTCCCCGTCTGACATTTGTCAGACAAGCACCTCAGTGGTCTTAATCACCGTTTGATGTATCCCAAGTATAAAGAAATGTAGAATGCTTGTGATAGGAGTATGTACAAGTACTCTTTAGAAATAGTCTTGGATATACACATCAATATGCTAATCTCTAGTGTGTTTATTTTAGGAAAAATGTTTTTTAATGTTGTCTCAATATTTATTATAATCCCAACTTTAAGAGTGTCAAAAAGTCATGGTAACCGGTGAAGATCTAGAGGGTTGCATAAAATGGAACAAAAGACGAGAGAAATCTCAATCGCTAGAAGTTAAGAAATCTCGAATTTGGCCAACTGGGATGGATTATTTATTTGAAATTAGAACCGATTGATAATTGAAGTGCTCAAATTTAATCGACTGTTGTTGTAGATTTTAACAGTAGTTGATTATTTAAAATGACCTTATAAATTGAGACCAGTCCACCTCCCCAGTGGAAACGACGCTCATGCACGTGCTCCGGTGCCATTGTGTGTGTAAAGCCACTTGCATGTGTGAAAATCTTTCAAATAAAATAATGTTTTCTTAAGTTTGTGGGATTATATAGATGGCTACTATTAAATCTACATAAAGCTGTTTCTCATGGAAACAATAATGACAGAAGTACACAATATCAGCAATAAGAAAATTGGAATAGGAGAACAATCGTATGATTCAAATGTTGTGCATCAAGTACAAAGATTTCGATTACAATAGGAAGGAAAGTTAATCTATTAATTCAACTCTTATGTCTAAGTTATGTACTCGTCTTCTTGAACTTCTTGGTGATCCCGAAATGTTGAATGCATTCTTTTGTTCCCGGAGTCTTATATTTATATAGTAGCTAAGCAGAATCTCCTCCCAATGGTCTTGGCTTCAAGAGCAATTCCTCTCGCTATCATGTCCTTAAAATCTCGAGAGACGTTAGTAATGAATGATGTCCCTGAGATTTTATATGTCTATGTCTAGTGGAAGTTATATGTCTATGCCTACAGGAAGAAGTTCCACATTCGTTATTGACTACCTTCAACATCTTCACCTAAGCTTCTATCTTCCTTGTCGTAATCTAGGTACGGTGCCAGTATAGTCTATTACACTTCAATGAAACTTGTACCTTTTCGGGACTCATGTTGACTATGGCAATCTAATAATATTAATATAGCATCATTGTCATAATTTACATCTTAACTTTACCACTTTTTATAATCATATATCTAAAATTTTTATTTGTCTAATTATACACCTAATTAAAAATTTAATTATTATTATTTACACCTCAATTAATTCCAATTTATATTATTAGTCTAATCAACATAATCAACCAATATAGTAACCGCCCATGGCCTAAAAAAGGATCATGTGACCCTCAATAAGTGACTGCTGAGCATCTCCTGCAAAGTAGTGGATCGTGACCAACTTTAAAAATGTGGGTTGTTAAACTCATTAGCGGCCGGCGAGTAGCCACTCCAAGCTCTAGGTGGATCGCACAACCCACCAAAAGTTGTAGATAGCCATTCTATTGACTAATTATACTAACTAAACTAAGAATATGAATTATAGTTTTATAAGATGTAGTCTTCAATTGAGTGTCTACTTAGATAAGTCAAAAATTCATATGTATAATCACAAACGTAATAAAAAATGCAAACCATGATTTTGTCCCAATTAATAGAGCTTAGTCATCTACATCAATGTTTCTAACCATACTTCACCATGATCTAAGGTGTAATTTTCACCCTCAAAGGGGAGCAAAGTTGAGATCACTTCATTAGTTTTGATACAAAGGCTCCAATTTAACTGCTATGAAATACAAATGCTTCAATCCATGCCTTTAAGATATAATCACTTTTTAAGGAAAAACACTTGTTTGTTGCTTTACACATAAGCATCCTATAAGCCTATACTCTCTCTCTTCCATTATGCTTTTGTCTGTTTCCTTTATTCATTCACTAATTGATACTTCCATTCCATTTCTTAAATGAGAATTCAAATGGATAAAAATAAAAAAACAAGAGAGTAGTATTTGATCTGATAATAGTTTTTTCTCCCTTTTCAATAAGGTCCAATGTTCATGACTAAACATTCTTATAATACTAAGGGTATCCCAACTGATGGACTCTAAATTGAAAAGAACCTAATTTCATTAAATCCATATGAACCATAACATGAATTCAAAGAGAAAATGTTATAAGTAAAGTTAATTTACTAGCATCTACTTTTTTAACATGACAATTTAACTTAATCCATGTTAAAAATTTCCTATTTACTTTAAGGTGTGCCAACTCAAAGTTTTGCCACAATTTTGAAACATTAGTAACTTTCTCGCATAGGAGAAAAGCATAATACAAATCTTCTGCCCAATAGCCACACCTAGGACTGAAAACATTATTCCTAATGTTCCTCTTCTTTAAATTATCTGCAATGGGGAGGAAATTATATTGCATCCTCCATAAAAATAACTTAATTTTAGGTGGTTAAATTGATTTCCATATCCATGACCAACTATTTTTATTGACTTCATTTTAGCCACTAGCTAGTCATAAATATCACCTAACTTTAATAGACCTTCAGTTGTGCTCAATACATCTTATCTTGTCTTCCTTACAATTCAATAGGGCCAAAATTATTAACAATGACATAGATAAGGTAAAGCCTATTGAATCTTCATTCTATTTACACAACCCCATCCATACATTTGATGTTGTTAAGTGTACTACACTATAACAAATTGGGCCTTAGATGAATTCCCTAACAATACAACCATTCCCTTAATTTTCCCACCAAAAACTAGTGCTCTTCCATCTCCGAGGGATGTATAGCCTTTTTTCCTTACCCATTTTGAGCTCTACCTTAATTCTCTAACCATATGTATGGCATTGGCCAAATTCAAAGCATTATTATCAATTTGTGAACCCCTATGCTTAGCCTTGACAAGCTAAGCCCAAACTACATTTCTACTTTTAAATTCCCAATAACACTTAACTGCACATGCTTCATTCCTTTTCTTTAAATCAACGAAGCGAAGTCCTCTTAATTCTTTTGGCTTGATTATCTTGTCCTAACCTAACTAATGCATCTTCTTTTATTCGTTTATACCATTCTAAAGGAAATTTTTTATGATTTGATTTACTTTGCCAAGAATCTCTTTTCGGACTTTAGCAACTTGCATGCAGTACCTAAGTAGAGCTTTCAAAAATGATTTGACAAGAATTGTCCTTCCACACATACTCAATTGTCGAGCTTCCCATCCTAACAACTTTTGTTGGACTTTCTCAATTATCAAATTACATTGTCTAGCACTAGGCTTACAACCATCATGCAAGGGGTAGCTTAAGTATTTTTCCAAAAGACTCTATTTTCTTTATACACAAAACGGTTGTGATGTCTTCTTTAGTCTTTATTGAAGCATTTCTTGAGAAAATCACAACTAACTTTTGAACATGCAATGGCCATTGAATGAGTACCTTAACTTAGGAAAATGTCAAAGTATGAGGGATCAAATGTGTGACTAGTAATGCATAAACTTACCATTCTAACCAGTTAGATTAAGTTGGTTGAGGATTGACCATTAATTGCTGGAAGGCTAAGCTCAAAAAGGGAAGTGATTACAACAAGGCTATAGATTGATTATTTCAAGTCATGATACTAATTCAAATTGAAAATTGAAACAAGCTCTTACCAATAAGACAAATGCAAAAGGCTGAACTTATCTATATTATTAAAGCCTCAAGGGATTTATGTAACCATCGCTTCCTAAAATGACTATTTAAGCCTCAATCTAATAATATATAACAAAAAAACCAACACTAGATATATTTGTCAACTTACTCAATTTTCTTTCCTCATATATTTTCCTTCTCTCTTCTCATTATTATCTTTCTCTTTCTATGTTTACCATTTTTCCTTAAATCTATCCCACTCTAGCCCTAACAACATCAATGTAACTATCTCTTTGGAGATGGGTTCATACACATTTGCAAAGAAATCCATTGAACTCTCAATACACTTCCTAATGCCATAAAAATCAACCCATCACTAAGTCTCTCCTTTCTCTTTTTCATACCCTTTCTATTTATGCATTTATATTATCTATTATCATATTTATATAATTTTTTAAGATGATAAATTTTTTCTTTAGAGAATAAAATTAAGAAAAATGATCATCACAATAATGGAAGGAAAGAAAACATTTTAAATATAAGTTGTTGATATGTTAAACATTTTTTTCCATATTTCCAATACTTAGCTATTACATTTATTTGACTATGTAATTTTATGGTGATATTAATATTTTAAGTATTTGTTGTTGTTAAACTTGCACATACATAGCAAATACAACATCCGTTAGTAGATTATTTAAGTTTATTTTAATATTACCCTAAAGTAAATATATGTTTGCAGTAAATATATGTTTGCTATTGCAATCATATTGCATCTCATTTAGTCAAAAGCATTTTGTTAAAGGTTCATCCATGGTACTTTTTGATATTCCGTAAAATGGGAACTTAAAATTTTCTAAGGAATGAAAGGATGCTTGATGCGCATTGTAAGAGGTAAAAAATAAACATTTCTACTTTTCATTATGATATATATATTAATTGAAACATAATAGTTAATTTATGTAGAAATTAAAATTAAAATTAATACACAAAATTTGTATAGTTTTGTTATCAACAAAAGTACATTAAAAAAATTATTTAGTTAGGAAATTGCAAGCAAAAAGATAAACATGGTATGAATGTTAGTATTATATGATCATTTTATGATGGCTTTGCGAAATTATTTTATTACCAATGCTACGATAAAGATCATTCATTAGTTAGTTGCGCGAAGGATAATTACAAATATGAGAAAAGAAAAAATATTTCATATTAATATATAATTATCCAAACAACTGTTTTGGCAAAAAAAAAAAAGGCAGTTGTTTGATAGGGTCACTTATAGGCCTAAAATTAGATTTATTTAGGTAATGGAATAAATTTGGAATAATTAGAAATAGAAAACCAAATAAAAAAAATAAACTTTCTTAAATGGGCAAAAGATCTTTATTGGCATAGTACACTATGAACAAACACAAATTTGATCTCAAAAAATATGCCAAAAGCAAGGCAATGTATGCCAAATTGTATTAGACTTGAATTAATCCTTTTTTTATATATATTACGAGTCTCATAACTCATCATATGCAACAAATTATGGTTTGTCAAATTAGATGACTCGTCTATAAAACTTAGAATAAGGCCTAGTCAATTTTGAGTGTTGCTTTTGACTAGCTTTTAACTCTGCATGAAATTCTTTTGTTGGGATTTTTGATGATCCAAATGCTCCATAAATTATAAATCTACCTCTTTTGCATCACACTATAAGTGATTAAATAATATGATAAGAATCGAGCTAGATACGTCGTATCATATCTATACCAAAATGTAGATCTAAGGTTTGAAATTGCTAAATTTTGTGTAAAGATGGTATTTTCATGGTTTTTCTATATTTGAATGAAAGAACTAAATAAAGTAGATATAGATGAATCTAAGAATCGAATATGACACATTAATTACATAAACAGTTATGTAGATCATAGGATCGATATGACACACAATCATAAGAAATAATCAATCATTGCACAAATCATTTTTTTCTAATTCGAAGACCTCAATTAAAGACATGAAATATTTTTAATTATATATTCTTCTTGCTGCATTAAAGTTTAAATGGGTAAAAAGTTACCTACTTATGTGTAGATTTTTAAACTATCTCTCTTAAAAATCCAATAAATAATATGATAAATTTCAAAATTAACACCTATAATAATACTAATATCTATTCAAGTCATGGTTTTAGTTTATTTAGTGATGTTACGTAACTAAATTTAATCATATTATACTCTTTCTACTCTATTATAGTTTAAATTGGTAAAAAATTACAATCTCATGTATAAATTCATTTACTGTCTCTCTTAAAAATCTAACAAACAATGTAATAAATTTGAAAATCAACACTTATAATAATATTAATATCTGTTTAATCCAAAGTTTCAGTTAATTTAGTAATATTGTATAATTTAAACTTTTTGATTTTCTATATTTGATAAAATTTTGCATTAATAAAACTTTCTTTTGAATCGTAATTTTACTTTAAGTATGAACATGCTATATCATTTGTTTTTATAAAATTTAAATATTATTTTCATTATTTTCTCTTTGTATCTATACATATTTTGTAGATTCAATTATAATTTTTTAATCATTAAATAATATCAAATTTAAGATAAACAAGATATAATATAGTAACACAAATTGTCGATCCTAATATAAATGGGTTCAACTCAACTTAAGATATGCTAGATCACAGATTTAAGTTTTCATATATGATTAATAAATAAGTCATATCATGAGTTTAGATTGTCAAACACAAACTTATTTAAATATGAAAATGAAACGCAATATAATAATACAAATTGACCCAAAATCGATCCTGCTTAAAACGAGATAAACAAGAAATAGTTGTATAATGTGTTACGTTGGTTATGTTAGTGTCCAGGTACATGACATTGCGATGGATTGTTGAAATCATTAGTCCATATTGTTATATCACTAATGTTTGTCCTTCATGGGACATCTTTTTTGGGTGATCGATGGCCTTCACTCGGGGAGTTATAGTAATAACCATTATGCCATGGAAGAATATTTGAGGCAGTGAAAGCCACTACTAACATTCTATTTGGATTTCTTTGCAACTTGGAAGACTTGATCAAACTATACAAATGTATTACTTAAAATTTTGATATTATATAAAATTCTATTTATCATAATTTAGAGCTTCTATGCGCTCATATCTAATTGAAGATATTGAAGCTTAGCGGTTTACATAATGTCAGAAAGTGTTTAATTAATGCATGCTATATGGCTTGATTCTGCCTGTTCTTACTAATAGAATAAGATTATGTGGGCGTGGTTCCAATGTCTCTCGTATTGAGGTATGACAATGTTTATATAACAAAACAAATGTAGCCACCCTTTAAAATAAAAAAATAGAGCCAATTACTCTTTAAAAATGTTTGTAGCCCAAAACTAGTTTCATTTTGGAGACAATATTGCTAACACTAACTAAAATATGGTCAAAAGTTAATCTTATTATCTACACTTTTAATTTTTCAAATTCAATATTTAATTAAATTTTTCGTATCATCATTATTATCTATTACACAAACATACAAAAAGTGTCTCACTTTGATTTGTGATTAAACTAACATCATATATAACAAATGGTAATCATAATACAAAAAGTTTTAATTGGATATCAAGTTTGATAAATTGAAAATTCAGATAATAAATTGGATTTTTGACTATATTTCAAATAGTATTTGCAACATTGTCATTTCATTTAAGTTCTAACTTTTGTGTTTACCGCGGCAGTGTACTGTAAAAGGGGAGTTATAATCAAGAGCAATTCCAACAGGAGTTTGAAACAAATTTGTAAGATTGAATTGGAAAAAAGAAAATAATCCTTTTATTTGTTTGGTTTAACTTTACTAGCGACCTTGACTTTGTGCCGGCCTTTTACGAATAAAATGAGGGGTTCGTTGGCCTATCTCTTGCCGTCTTCTGCTTTGTAGTTGGAATAAAAAAAAAGTTAAGACACCGTACAAAATGTTAAAGTATGGCGTTGTGGAGTACTATCTTTTCTTTTGGGTAGGAGATCATGTCAAGGTAATTCAAAACTAAAAGACATACCACCAGTTGTCATTAATATTTTAACCAGTGGTGTTAATTGTTTGAGCATTATTATATAATAACAAAGTAGAGAAGTTACAAATACAAAGGGGAAATTGTTAAATATTAAGATATTTAGGTACAACTTTTAAAAAAAAAATCATTTAACAACTATTATATATCATGTGTATATAATATATAAAGTGTAAATACCAATAAAATGTTTACACAAATAATAATAGAATGAATTGTTTTAAAATTAATTTTCACACATAATTTACACACATCATATATATTCGTATCTTACTTATATTTATATATTATAAGGACAAAATACGTGATAAGCATTATCTATTGAATGGTTTCTAAAAACTTTTTTGAGTTTTCTTTAAATTCAATTTTTCCTTGAATTTACAAATGGAGGGTACCTATAACTTTTGTACGTTTACGAAGGAAAATGTTCCTGAAATCATAAGGGAAGTTTACATAATCTAAAGATGAATTCTGAAACATAAATTTAAGTTAAAGATTTTTGTTTTACGATGAAAAGCAGAATTATGAAGAAAGCAAGCCGAGTTACAAACTGTAAGAGAATATTATGAATACAATGCTGACTTTAAATTATTTTCTTAGAAGGGGCATAACAGAAAAGAGTGACGATAAGTGAGGAAAAAATCTCCTCTAAAACTCCCCCGAAGAGATTAAAATTTTCCAATTTCCGGATTTTGGAAAAATAAATAATGCAAAAAGTAATTATTACATGATAAAAATAAAAATTATTTGAAAATCAGTAGCTAAACGAAAAATGAAAAGATATTGAAGCACATATGCATTCACATGGGTGACAATCACCACGTGGGTCACTACCAAATTTTAGTCTGACAGCCAGAATTTAAAGAAATAAATAAATATACGTATACTTTTATATATAAACTTTATGATTGGTGGTTCATACAACATAGTAATGAGCAATCACATTTAGACTTGCACACCAAGCCAAATTGATCCGGAATCATTGATTCACGAGCCTGCTCAAAGACCAAAGGAGTATAAGCTAACAGCAATTCAAGAGGTAATGAATCCGTCTTGAATTGTTTGTTTTTTTTAAATTAATTCCTTTTATATTTTTTCACACATTTCCATAAATAATTTTTCATCTTCTCTTGTATTTCTATGTATTTTTAAGATTATTGTAACACTTTATGCGTTCATATATATTATATATACTGATATATAAATGATGTTATCTTCAATTCAAATTTTATTCTCTTCTAAAACAATTAATTTAAACTGCATAAACATAATGTTACTTTGATATTAAAATGTTAAGTAATATTAAGCAAAGCGAGAGATGTTGTAAGGAATAAAAAATATCTATTTGAATATTGGAAATTTGGAATTTATTACCAATACTGAAAGAAATAAATTATAAATTAACTACTAATTGTAATTTATAATGGTACGTTATAAAATACTATCATCCCAATCGAAGTATAGTTGTTAAACAGAAATAGAAAATACAATACCATAATGGTAGAGAAAAGCCTTGTAATGGTTCGCTCTTGGAGAAATTAAGGGTATGGGAAAAAAATTTATTGATTTTAAGGTTGTCCCGAAAGTGCTTAATATTCTCTAAGTAGAATCAAATCACCGTAGTTCGATATGGTTTTTAGAAAATATTTAGTATATTAGTCAATTTTAAATTAGGTAAAAAAAGGTCAAGTATACGTAATTATCTATTTATATTATTTCAAAGAAAAATAACTTTAGTCTGTAGTATTTTAAAAAGCCTAAGATTAAATCGTTACTTTTTGGAAAACTATATTATTTAGGCTTTTTTAGGATAATTTTGAAAACAATTTTACTATGTGACAAAACATTTTTGAACAACCAAAAAAGAAAAAGAAAAGATTGGTTAGTACTTATTAGGCGTCACCTTATATTGGTGGTACATGCTCAAGAGTGGAACCTACGCCCAAGTTGGGGCTTCCATCCAATCTGTTTTAATCACTAAAGTACTCGTCTTCTTCACTCGACATACCGCATGGTTCTCATTATTTGCAGACCACCTTGTACCAATCTTCTGTATAAGCGCTTGCCTCAACGCTAACGACGAAAAGAGAGGCTCACTGATCGTCAAAGAGGAAACCTACCATACTGAACACTTGCTCAATGGTTACCATCAATGCAAGAGCAATAAACACTTGACATGCAATGTAAGATAGGATTAGGTAGTTCCTCACTTACTTCTACTACCACTCCAAGATGTCGAAATCCCTGATAATATACTTTTAGAGAAAGTAAAGTTCATATTCATGTAGTGCTACAGCTTGGACATTGGCCCCCTAGTCCATTGCCACTTCAATTTCTATGCCAGCAACTACTCGCTACAAATGAGTAACAACATTATATAAGAGGTGGTGATGGAGAGTCTAATGACTGGCTACCATATTGACATTAATAGCAAGTGAAAAGCTCTTCCAAGTCGGTTATTGCTATTGAAACCTCTTGTTGTGCTTCTAACCTATACATATCTTGCAAATCCGTTAAAGAATTAGTACATTCATAATAGGTTTTCAAATATATTTGTAGTAGTTAAGTTTTCCAACGAAGATCTAAAATAGTCACTATAAGATAATATGAAGAATTTTTTTATAATAAGATAGCCACTTAAATGCCATATCATACGCGTATTCATATGAGTTAAGGTCTAGCGTACCTCAAGTAGTATGCAAAAAATGCTGACCGCTGACATCAAAAATAGATGGATACTAGGCTTATACACTTGAGAAAAAGTCTTAATCGCATTACGAAAAACTTCAAGAACCTTCAATAACTGGATACATATATCGCAATTGCTACGTGAATTTCAGCCTCACAAATATTGTACATTGCAAAGTTATATAGCAGTTCGTTGTAAGGAACAGTAATATGCAAAAACTTGTACGTTAAGTTTCAACGATGCTGCAAATCTATCTTAAATTTTCGAGCTCTCTTCCTGTTTTCCATGTAAAAGTTTCTCCACTTCTTATATAAGGACAACCTCTCTGTTATTATTTCCACCACGTCTTTTATTAAGCCTATCCTATCCTATAAAGTTACAATATTATCATTGACACACAAGTTAAAAATATAATATACATAGCGTATATGAAAAAATAACCCCCCATCTCCGCCCCGCCCCCCCCCCCGAAAGTGTTGGTTGACAAAGTTTTGCAAATCTACTATAAAGATCGTGTTTGCACTTGCTTTATCAAATCAAATAAAAAAAATTTCTTAGCCAAGCCATACTCATTTAAAATTCCATCAATAATTTTATAAATATTTTACGGCGTATGGCGATCGTTAAACACTCTCAATGCCAATGATCTTTTACTTAGTTACCAATTATCCTTGATCTAATGAACAGTTATGCTCATGCATGAATTGTTACATAAAGGATCCATCCTTATATCAGCACATATGGACGTTAACGTATCAAGCAAAGCGAATTTACCAGTGAGTTCTCACTTATCTTTGTAATAGAGCTCTTATGTAGCTAAACTTAACTTACTGAGGCTTACTTGACATGTGTTGAGATTAAATGTCTCATACTCATATCAAGATACTAAAACTTACTCGTATTGAAGGACAAGCATATGTTGACGAGGTATTGAGCAAGATTGTACTTATACTTCTCCTGATCGTACCTCATCAATACTTGTCTGGACGAACCACCACCTCATGCAATTTGTTGTTGTGTCTTATCTATCTCGACCTACTCGAGTTGCTTCGATCTTAAGTGTCTATTGAAAGTACCGTACCCCTCTCTTGTCTTCTAAGTGTAGTCCGCATTATAGTAGTTGTGATACGTTCACAAGTTCCTTCATTCATTTGTACCCTTATGATAATGTATAGTGAAAATGTTAGAATTACCTGGTCTAAGGGGCTTAACTAAGCACAAAGGCCTCAAACCACCAGACAATTGCTGAGCCATATGTTACTCCTCAGTCTCAAGAATTATTTCAATCTTTTCCTCCTCATCCTCGAATATGGCCGCAAGACAACTCATGCGTAAAGGTTCAAATCCAAGAGATAGTGTAAGATAACTCATATGTGGAGGTTCAAATCCAGGAGGTGGTCGACATCAACAGTCGACGTTTTTCATCACCTCATGTACCCTCTCCTTGGTGTAGTTGTACTCATGCTCTGAGTATGCTAGAACGTCCTTGAATCACTGTAGTGTAGGCAACATACCCGTTCTTGCGACCTCCGCCTTACCTTTCCCACCTGATGGGAAACCATGCTTCTTTCCAAAAAATATATGGTGAAAGAATCGATCCATGGAGATAATTTGATCTTTCTTTTTCTTTTTTTTTTTATTTAGTAAAACAAAGATTTCAATGGAAAAAATTCCTAACAAAGGTAGATCCAAAAAAATTGAACTAAAATATGAAGATTGAAGATACTACGTAAGTTGGTTTCACAAAAAACGTGAATTATAATATTGCAAATGGGAAGATTGAAACAAGAAAAAATGTAGCTTCAAAACGAGAGTAAAGTGTAGACACAAAATATTGAATTTTCAATGAAGGTAGAGAGCTTCTATAATTTGATAAAGTTGCATATGTGAGAATTGAACTAAAATATGAAGATTGAAGATATTACGTAAGTTGGTTTCACAAAAAACGCAAATTATAATATTGCAAACGGGATGACTAAAATAAGAAAAAATGTAGCTTCAGAATGAGAGTAAAGTGTAGACACGAAATATTGAAATTTCAATGAAGATAGAGAGCTTCTATAATTTGATAAAGTTGCATATGTGAGCCTCAGCAATGAACCTAATGCTAATTTAACGTTTCAAATTTCATACCGTTTTGTGAAGAAGCCAAATTTCTAAATTTAGCATGCTCCTTTCTAATTTTTGAAAAGCCTACTCTACTATCACACCACACCACTTCAAATTGCGTTTTTTAATATGTTTGAATTATTGCTTGTGAATGTGTGTGTGTAATGTATAATGTAGTGGAATGCTGGAATTACATGTGATTTTAAAGAAAGAAGTGATGTGATGTGATGTGTGTGTTGTGTTGTGTAGTGGTGTGAACTACATTTGAAAAAGAATATGGAAGAGAGGTGATGATGGGAAATGGGAATATGTATGGAAAAGAGGTGAGGGGAAATGGGAATCTATATGTAGGGTCCATTTGGATTGTTTTTTTTTTTCATTTTTATTTGTTTGAAATTTAATATTTGAAAAATGGTCTATATGTATCTTATTTGTTTATGTTTCATAATTATAATAAAAATGGTGATTAAAATATTAAAATTGAGAAATAAAAATTCACATACATTTAAGAAAAAATTTTTGAAAAAATATATTTTATACATTAAAAATGATTATTTAATTGGTATTTTAAAATAAATATATTTTCATCTTTTTGATGTCTTATTTTTACCAAACACAAATATTCAAGTAGACAAAAAGAAAACACTGATAACATAGAAAATAGGTGAATCAAACAAAGCCGTAAAAAAGAGAATATGTTGGGAAAGGGAAAAATAGAAGAATACATGAGATAATCAATAATAGGTTTTTTTTTAATATTGTTAAGTCGAACCAACTTGAAACAGCATTGAGGCCCGACAGTTCCTAGGGCGATTTAGGCCTACCCACCCTCAAGCCAGGCCAGTTCATAATTCACAACCAGTCCTTATACGAATCTAATTACACCATCTACAAAGGAGTGGTTACAACCCATCCAAATTGATGATATCAGCCAAAACATTTGAATAAAAGAAAACAATTTCTTTTTAATATTTCAAAATTATATTGGTCAATTATCATAGAAAATTATTTTTCCCTTATTCCAATAGTAATGACCCACTAAAGGTGGTGTGTAGCGATTAACAACCTCATAATGAGATCAACGCCTACCACAATGAGGTGTGTCTCAACCTTCTTTCACCCTAGTATTTTTAGTTTTTAAGCCATATAGTCATATGAGTAGAACTCAAAATAATTTAGAGATTTATAACATTAGTGTTGGTAAATACAAAGTATTGATGTGTGCTTCAAAGAACTTAAAGTTAAAAGGTGTGAATATTATTGGTAATAGTACCAATAGTTAAGGATGAAAGCAAGATGATATAACTAGGGGGTCAATCTTATCTTAATTAAATCAATATTAAAATCATAGATAGGAGAATATCTTATTGTTGTCATCATTATATTGTATATTTTCTTTGTTAAAGGATCTTGTTAATCATTTAGATGCGGCTTCTTAATAGAATTATAAGTTTATGTGTACAATTCTATAAAATCATGATAAAATTATTTTTATACAATTCTACCAATTATATATATACATATCATATATATGTTCCAAGTATAAATAGAATCACGATTTTTACAAAGTTTTCTAATTTATGTTGGCTTTCATATTTATATTTTATTTTTGTAACATAATAACATTTAATTATTTATACTATATATTTTAACCAAAATTTATGCCACATTTCTCCGTCCTTCAAGTTCTTTATGAGTGTTAGAAACATATTTTCAATATTTGAAAGCTAATACATATGGACAGTAGATTTTTATGTTTCTACTTTTCCATCTTCAAACCCTCGGCGAATTCTAATTAATAGAAGCGACAATCTTGCTTTTGGACTCTCCGGAATCATTCATCTACCCATGTAAAATAATCTATTCACAGTCGAATGTATAAACAGCATATTTTAACTTCAACCTCTCGTAGATCGTGAAAGGTTAAAGAAAGCAGGTGAGCATCAGATTGACGATACAAATAAACTATGCTCCTTGGCTTTTTTTTTTTTTTTTTTTGAGCCTAACCAATCGCACGATTCTTGACCTTCTCGTCAACCTATGTGTACACACTTTACCTAGCTTCTTTGTGCTTTCCTTTGCTTTTACATATGCCAAATCCGTGTCGTTGTGCCTATAAATAACATCTTGCCTGGGAAGACAAAACCATCCATCACTAGCCCACTGGGGAATTAATCCTTCACTTCTCCCGACATATATCTTAAAAAACCATTCCATTTCAGATTCCATGGAAAAGTACAAGGAGTTCTCGCATGATGCGGAAGACCAAAAGATGGCTCTGAAGGAACAAGGAAAGGAAAAGCAGAGTGAGAAGGAAATAATCACGAAGAGAAGGTTGAATGTGGAGGAAGAAAAGGAAGATATAAATGAACAAGCCGATGCATTCATCAAGAATTTTCGGAATCAGTTGAAGATTGAACGTTATGAATCATTTAAACGGTTCCAGGAGATGATTGCTAGGGGACTGTGACGGGCTTCTTGTGCTTGTTTCTCTATGCATGAATATGCCCAAGATTCCAAATAACTGAATATAACTAAGGATCGGAAAGGAATTAATGCTACGAAAATTTATGAATTATAGCTCTCTATGTTTGTTATTGCATTTGATGGACCCCCAAAAAAAAAAAAAAATCACTCTTTGCTTACGGTTGAAAATCCCCGAAACCAAGAAGGGTGATTAATTGTCCCCTTCTCTCGGTTTAATTCTCATGCACAATGGATCTTATTTCAATAGTATACTCAATAAGTATATGAAAATATGCACAAATCAAAATAGTAAGAGACTGATAGAAGTTTCCTCTTTATTTGTCATGTCAATGTAGTAAAAGAGGCATGCAATGCTTGCATAAAAATTAGAATAATAATTATAATTTTAAGAACAAATTATGCTAATCATCCTTCAAAACTTTTTAACTAATATGGACGCTTTACTTTTTCAAAATGCAACTCTTTGCTCCCTACTTTTGTTTACTTTGGGACACTTGTGTTGTATAAGGGCTAACGTGTTATCGCCGTATTATTGCTATATTAGCTTTAATTTATTATTTTATTTAAATATTATAATTATATTTTCGCTAAAAAAATATTATAATTATATATTAATTAAATAAATTAATAAAAATGAAATAAATTTTAAAAATTGAAAAAATTAGAAAAATGCTTATTTTGAATCCTTAGATTTAGATAAAATCTATCATTCTAGCATAAAATAAGTATCTTTATTCGATAAATACAACCAATCTCCAAATAAGGAATATTAAATTATCTCATGATAAGTTAGTAAGATTTTTAACATTTGATTGCTAATTTAGTTGGGTCTATGTAAGTGTCCTTTACAATCTATGAAAATTTAAGTATGTATAATTTTTTTCAAAATTATATCTTTATAGAACAATTTTATAAAAATATTGTAAACATGCATGATACGTACATTGTGCAAATCACAACAAGCATACACAATGTTGGCCCCAAAAAAGAATAAAAGAGAAAAAGCAACATTTTTAAGATCACTTCAATACACAGAATGCCTCTTTTTTTCATCACGAAAAGAGAAACAGATGCTTGCACTATTTTTTTTTTTTTCTTAATTTTTTTCGATTTTCTTTTATATGTTATATATTTTCAATGATTTATTTATTTAATATATATATGTATGCATATATAAATAATATATTGGAAATTTCTAAGCTATATGAAAATAATTTATCATTTTTCTTTTTTATAAATTTATTTCGATTTTTATTGATTTAGTTAATAATTAATATAATTATATTATTTAAATAAAATAATGAATAATATTGATGTGTTATGATGTGGCGATAACACATTAGCTCTTAGCCATTTCAACATCCACGTGGGCAAATGTAGGGAGACAAGT
The DNA here is from genome assembly GCA_024138015.1 of Lumnitzera littorea. Taxonomy (NCBI): domain Eukaryota; kingdom Viridiplantae; phylum Streptophyta; class Magnoliopsida; order Myrtales; family Combretaceae; genus Lumnitzera; species Lumnitzera littorea. Next base: position 16,381,890 of record JAMXBB010000005.1, on the reverse strand, counting down.
GTTGTATTTTAAAAAAATAGGATGTCCGTGTCATTCAAATACCATATTTTTGGGATTTTTTCTTTTCTTTTTTTGCAATTTTTTTTTCCTTTTCCCGTTTTTACATACTATAAAAAAAAGGTACATTGAAAACTTATGTAATCAATTTAAGGTTGTTGTCTAAAGAATAAAAGAAGAAGATTTCCTCGGCTTGAACACTGGTAAAAATAAAAAATAAAAATGTGTGTCTATATATATATGCACATCATGCATATAAATATGGAAGTAGGAGTGCATATTAAGGAATGAAAATTATGTCTCTGTCGTGAATGACACACTAGTAAAGAAGCCTATATTAAGAGTGCAATATGGTACATTGCTCTTTATGTTCGTTTGGGAGACCAATGATGATCGATGTTGAATCCATTTAATTTACCATCAATACTTGTGAGACTTTCGCTATTACCCAAGGATCTCTTTACCTACCAAAACTATCCTTAATAATGTTGTGGAATCAAATTAAGACGAAGTAGTGCAAAAACAAGAAGAAATAAAATCAAGATGAAGCATGCTACCAAGGTCACGGATCGAATCAAAGTTTGAAGAAAAATCAAGAGAGTAAGGTAAGTATCCCAAATTATAAAAAATCGAGACAAATGAATAGACTTTATAACTTTGTTTCAATTTTAAGAAGAAAATAAATGAATCCTGTTGTGATCACTTTGCAGTTGGTACAAGGAGACGTGTTATCTCTTTTTTTCATTCTTTAAAGATTTGTATTTCCCATCATTTATATATAGAAAAAGAAATAAGTAGGAAATTTTTCTTAAAAAAAAAAAGAAGATAAAACTACTCTTGTGATTGGTGAAGTTGTTATCCTAGTGCTGATATGGGCAAATTCCATTTAATTAGCAAGCATTTATTTCAAGAAGGTACACCAATAGTAAAGATCTAATCTTTTATGATTTTTGGATTTTTGCAATAACAGATATTGTTTTTTTCATAGAAGTTTTGGAATTTTTGGAAAAACGGATGCACGGCTAGGATTTACCGTATCTAAAAGGTCGAAGACACCCACACCAACTGAAGACTTAAGAGAGTGCTTATGTTAGAGTTCTGGACGTTTCCCTGAACGACAATGTTCCTAAGTCAACAAAAGATAGTATGGGCCTGGGCTGGGCTAAGTAATGCAGCCTAATATATTATAAGCAAGGCCTATCTAAATAACCACGTCTAGATATGGCTAATGCCATTACAGACGTATTCTATTTCTTGCCTGTTCTATAAATGTAAAAGGTGCAAAGGTAGGGTTAATCTACTATGTCAATTCAAATGGCACAATCAAGAAAGGACATATATTTTTACTTTATCTGCATTAAAGACTTTATCTGTCTGCCAAAGGAAAATGCACAATTTGAACTAAATATTTCATTGAGACTAAATCAACCAAAAAAAAGATAAACCATATGCATAAGGAAAACGCAAAATCTGAACCAAAGAATGCAATTTAGACTGAACAAGACAAACCAAGGGTTGGTGAAGTTAAGAGAAATAATACGACTAATATCCACTCGGTTTATCTCAATACGACCAATACTTCCAAGACAACAAGGATCGAGATCTTCGAAGCTACTTTCAAGAAATTCACCTTCGCAGCCTCATATAACAAGTAGACAGCCTTTTACCTTGAAAAGAAAGAAAAAAAAAAAAGTAAACAGCCTAAACTTTTTTCTCTTCCACTTTTGGAAAATGAAATCCATTATAATAAATAATTTTAGAAAAAAAAAATTTTTTTGCCACCGTAACTTTTCTTTTCGGTATCACTTTGTTGCTATCATACCTCTTTGGTAATACATTTTTTTCCTATTTCTCTAGGATGTTACATTTTTCTTCTAATAATATCTAGTTGATGTCAACTTTTGTTCATTGCTAATGTAACTTTTGGAATTGTTGTAACATTGCAAAATTAATACAATATTATACAATCCTTTTACATGCTTGATATTTTACTTCTATAGTTAAGGATGACTAAGTAACTTTGTTATATACTTATATCTCGTACCTAATAATACCCAACCAACTTGACCATGTAGGTTCTAGTATTGAAAATCATATAGTAGATTTTGCATATAATATTCAAGAACCTACTCATACAAGGAAAAATATGGGGTACAACAACTCCAAACCTTATACCCAGCTATAAACTATATTTTAAAGTATACATGTTACAACTATGTTAAAACTAAGGTACCCATTACCCACCTTATAAAAATTGTGAAATAGCAATAATGAATGTAAAATACTATTGTATTTATACCTTAGATTTTCTAAGTTCTACAATAAAAATATAAATATAAATATAAATAAACATATAGACTACCCATCATCCATAAGAAACCCTAATATATAATATTTCATTTTCTACCCCTTTTATGATTCATGCAATTTTACTTTCTACCTCTTGTCTTATTTCTTCCCTCATTACTAATCATACCTTTATTCTTATCCCTAGCCTCTTATATCATTTCTTTCCATTACTAATTTATTTGCCACTACGAAAAAAAAAAAAGTATATACATTGACTTCTCATGAAAATTGATACTATATTCTTAATTTCTTTATTTTAGTTCACCTGAAGTTTTAAACTTTATACATATCTTCCTATTGTAGATTCTTTTGTATTTTCCAAGTTTGACGAGATACTGTATACCCTTAAATTTTATAGGTTATAAGATGATTATAAAATAGATTTCGATTTTAAAATTTAGCAACTTATATCAATAAGATAAGATATGAAAAACATTCCATGCCTTACCTACCATATACTTACTCACTCTTAACTATAATTTAAAAGATGATAATCCTTTCTAAATGACTCACCATTTCTTAAGGGGGGAAAAAATAGCATTACATAAAACTATGGTAATAGTACTTATCCGTTATTTATAATAAGTTATTTCATAAACATGTTTATGGAGAAAATATTTTACATAATTCTGTAATTTTTACTAATAAATATATTCTTATCTTATATATATAATATATATAATTTCGAAAAAATATATTCAAGCATGTCTTTTAACATGGATATAACCATTGAAAGTTACAACTTTTGCATAATTATATAGAGTGATGACATGGTTGCATTTTTTATGTTTCACTCTTATAATTTAAAAGTTGTTACATCTTTCTAAATGACACATCATTTTATTTTAAAAAATAAAAAATAAAAATGTAATATATAGATGGATTTTTCAATGGTCTAATCCTTATTTTTTAGAAATCAATCTTATTATCCATTTCATCCTTAATTTATACTTATTTAAATATGAATTGTCCAACAAAACTATTAAACAAATTATGAATTCAATTGTTCAGATTTTAAAAAATAGAAATAAATAATAAGATGAATTATGGGACCAATCATATTAAAATAAAGTATAGGACCGTAGATTTTCCCATATATATATATATATATATATATATATAATATTGACTTTTAAAACACATGTTACTATCATGTTCATTAAGATGATTTCTAAAGTAATTTTTTAATTTTTCCTAAAGAATATTCTAAATCAATATTCACATATGACACAGGTTTAACCTACTCAGAAAAAACCTTGAATAATGCCAATTAGAGGTATTCACCAAGCCTCTCAGCCAAGCCATCACCAGGTACAGGGAGATACAAATACCGGAAAAACGAGACTACGAGAGAGCAGCTTCCAGAGGAAGCTTCATTCAACTAGATAATTAGCCATTTCCACTCCGCATATGCAGCAGAAGGACCTACAGGATGACAGAGAGACACTAAATACAGATAGATCATTACTCAAAAGGCTGTGTTATTTCACCATCAGCAAAATGTTACAAAAACCATAATACTCGACACTTCCAATGCGGGGGACACATGACCACTTACAAACTAAATGGGAAGGACCAGAACAAACGCTGTCAAAAATCCCTCTAACAAAATGGGTTAAGAATATGCCTACCGAGAAAGGAAAGCCAAAAATGGAAAAGGTGAAAAGGTAAGACAAAAAAGAAGAAGAAGAAGAAGAAATGAAGCTAGAAGCAACCAACCCCACCCCATCCTCCCAAAACATGTTCTACAACCCATCGCCCCACCAAAATTAACAGCTAAATGACAAAGAGAGCAGCTAAAAGAGATTTCCTATTGAGTTCAGAATCTGCACCACCCCCACCAACCAGCATCTCAAAAGCCCCCTCCTTGGTCTATCACCATGACCACATACATCCCCCTCCTTGCATAAGCAAGACAAACTACCAAACAGTATACTGCAGCCAATGCTTCAATAAGTAAGTAAGGCATTTAGATATGACAGGAACATAAATTACTTAGTAGGAAACTGAACTTCCAAAGCAGCACTTTGCCCTTAGAGATTTTTGGCTTCTCTGTCACCACAATTTTAATCCCATGCACTGCTAACCCCTGGACCATACCCTCCATACCCACTGGAACCTCCATAGCCAACACTATTGCTTCCACCATAGTAATCTGAACCACCCCTACTAAAAGAGCCATCCCTCCTAAAGTCACGACCTCCAAACCGTCCTCCACCTGAACGCCGATTTCTTCCTCCATATGGAGATCTAGCAGCATATCTGGACAGCCAGCCAGGTACTTCTTGATTTGCTTCTTGCATCAATTCAGATAATGCCCTAGCTAACGAAGCATTATTCTCATTAAAGAATGCAGTGGCCAAACCAGTTTTTCCTGCACGACCTGTCCGTCCAATTCGATGGACATAATCATCTATGTCATTAGGTAGATCGAAATTGATTACATGAGCCACATGGGGAATATCAAGACCACGGGCTGCAACATCTGTAGCAACCAAAATGGGAGTCCTGCCACTCTTAAAAGACCTCAGAGCTAGTTCTCTTTCCTGCATTATATTGAATGGTAAGTCCAAAAGGTTAAATTAACACAATGATAAACAGTATATTAGCATTAAACATAGAAAAACTTTCTGAAACAAAAGAAATTCAAGGTGCAATTTCAGGATCATTTGTAGCAAGAAATAACCAAAATCAGAATTCCAAAACTGCTTCAGAATCAACTTTTGTTGGTGTACGAAACAACTTATAGGGGAACATGAGATTCAAAACAATAGACCATTCCTTAGAGCATGAAAAGCAAGCAGTCAGTTCTCATCTTCTAGTTTCCTGGTTTACTTTAATCATAACAATGTCTGTAATGCCATATTGTCAGGCTGAATCATGTGGGAGAAGCATGAGAAAATACTTCAGATGAGGAGTGAAGACTACTACTTTCTCACCCGCTATGCATAAAGGAACTTATGCACTACTACTATGCACCCAAGATAACAATCTAGTCAATGGCGCTAATATCTGGAATCAGAGGTTTTGTTTTGTTATAGTTTTTTCCATCCTAGGAAGAACCTACAGTTACTGGCCACTGCCATCAGAGGACTCAATGGAGATAAACTTCCAATCTCATAAACAAAAATAAATTAAAAGAAAATTAGACAACTCAATATTTCCAGGTTTCTTTCCCCCTTGTAAAATCGCTTATTTATATAAGCCTAAAACCCATAAATATCTACTAAAAAACTCAATAATAATAATAACACAAAGGACTTGTAATAAAGATCTGCAAAAGAAATCAGTTATTTTTAGCTTTCCTACTGGAAAATGAGCTTATCCTCAATATCAGGTAATCGATTGACCAAAGAGAGACCCTTAATATGTAGAGCATAACGAAGCTCCCCCATCCAAGCAGAACATAGCGAACCCCGGCTGACTCTCTTTGGGATACTGGAAAAGTTGTTCACAGTGATTAAACCAACTCAATAGGCTACGAGTTTCATCATAGGCCTGAAAATTAGGCTTGGTTAAGTAGGAAACAAGGAAATGTTCAAATCTTCCATTGGATCAAAGCTCCGCCTGAAATTAACATAAGAGATGATGGTGCTTGTTCAGGTCAGTTAAGGCAATCATCTACCGTCTCATTAATGAGCGACATATCTAGACTTGGTGCCAGGACACTCAACTTGTGACCACACTGCCGCCTAGATATCATCCCCCACCAGTCCAGTTTGGTCACCGTCACACGTGACTAGATCTATTCTCACTCTTCCAATGCTACATTGCTAACCTAAGAGACCCTTGGAGTCTCCAACTCAGAGCTACAGTAAGCGCTCACTCAACTCCACACTTGCAGTTAGGGCTGTTCATCAAACCATATCAAACTAAATCGAGAACCAAACTGAACTACACCAAACCAAACTACACCAAACCGCAAAATGCAGTTTTTTTATATTTCGTATTTGGTTTGCAGTTTAATTCAAAGAAAATCCAAACAGTTCACGATTCAGCTAGGAGGATCGGAATGGATCAAACCGAACCAAATCGGACCAAAATGAACCAAACAGCTTGAATCCAAACTAAACTGTTTCTTATTAAGGAAAAAAAAAATTGCAATAAATTTTTTAATTTTAAATCATGTCAACATCTCAATTTAGTCCTATTTAAGTTTTTCTTTTTACCGTTACTTATTTCACTTTTACCCTTTACAATCCACTCATTTTCCTTCACCACTCTCTCCTATATCTAGCTGCCTCACACACCTTTACTTCATTTAAGATACAATATTACCGTAAAATAATATTATACAGTTTTTATTTTTGCATAATGTACCTTAATTTGGATATTAATATTGGTTGAAAACTTCGACAACTATAAATAATAATTCTAAAAAATAGTGCTTTCAAAAAGTAATTCAAACCAAACCGCATTTAAAATGATTCAGTTCAAAACCCTAAACTATTAAAAGCAATTCGGTTTACTAAATGTTTAAATCAAACTGTTTTAAATGTGGTTCGGTTTGATTCAATTCGTTTGAACTCTTAAATCAAACCAAGCCAAACAACGAACACCCCTGATTACAGTTAGGTTTTTCAACTCTTTCCAGTCCTGTTTTCTTTCCAACCAATTTTACTTGCTTTCTACCTCAAGTCATGCCTGGTGACCTCTATTCTGCTAGAAGAACGCCATGAATTGTCATTTTAATTCCAATAAAGTGCACATGATAATTGGCTCTAAGACCAATGTATCAAAGAGAAAGATTTAGTCTAGGGGCAACTGGCACAAAAATCTGGAATCAATGAGCTTTATTTTTTTTGGTGGGATAGCTTCTTCCCTTCTTGAAGAACCTGCAGTTACCAGGTTATCAAGAAGAGACAAAGAAAAGTAAAAAAGCCAATGTTTCTGACTCCTTCATTTCTCTTGTGAATCACCTATCTATAAAAGCCTAGCACCATAACTTCTAAAAATAGAAAGATATTTTTCTAATACCATCTATATTCGCTTCTGAAGATAAAAGATAATGTTTTCTTCATCATATATATTAAAAAATAAATAATAATAATAATAGAAAGAGTTATAATAATAGAAAAAGACTTACAATATTCTGCCTACAATAAAAATAACTGAGTAAATAAGTTATTTTTATTTCTTAACAGACATCCCTAACAACCATCATCCTCCATTTGATCCTACGGTGTATTTGGAGGAATGCAACAGACAAATCCTTTAAGGATCCAGCTTCAAGATTACGTAAGAAAACTTTGGAGCATATGTTCAAATTATTGATTGGACCACTCAAATCTTTCTTTACTATTTTGTTTTTGTTTCTTCTCTTTTAGTAGATTCCTCATGTATATATACAGTCCATAACTTCATCAAAATAATACTTTGATTTACCCATTAAAAAGAACCTATATATGAAAACAAACTATGAAGAAAGATGCAAGATTCATACAATCATAATCCTAGGTTCAAAGACCTCATGTCAAAGTACAATAAATTACATTAATAATATTTTCAGCATCCAAAAAAATGCTAAGTAAAGAAGCTTGTGCAGGTTTCTTTAGTAACAGTATATGACACCCTTTCAATAGGAATACAGTAATGTACAGCAAAATTTTTCTAATACACTCTGAAATTGAGTTTGGAGGAAACATATCATAAATTTCTGTAAAGCCACATGCATGTAGGAACAAAGGAACAAGACTCTGAAAACCACTCAAGAGGTCACTCCTTCCATACACATAGACACCCTCTTTTGGCATCATCATTGATAATAAAGTACATCGCCAAAATAGAGGAAGCATCACAAATTGTGTTTCCTCATTGTAGGTCAAGAACTGACATCTACACTATGGGATGATCTTTCCATAGAACTATAAACATACAAGGTCTACAACCACCAGTGCTTTGGCAACTTGGAAGATGTAATTCCTTGAAATGTTATCCTACTTTTATACCATCAACCCAGACTTTAGTAACAATATAAAGACACTTTCACTAGCAAGAAAGTATAGTAGAATAGCAGGCAAATCATAAACATAGAAATGAGATGCAAGTTCTCTCGTGTGCAACCAATAAAACCATGGTAAAACTCAAGACCATCATCTTTCCTTCTTAAAACTCCAATCTTCTTTCTATAGCAAAGCTCATTCAGGATGGCTCAATGGTCTTAAAATGGCTTGATTGGATTGGGGGGTTTAGTGGGGTTTTTTTTTTTTTTTTTTTTTTTTTTGGGTGTTGGGGTGGGGGGGGGTGGGTTTGGTTTGCCAGGGGGGTTGCCGTGCTGCTCTTGACATAAATCAGACAGGAGGAATCTGATTCGTGTTTATGCTCTAAAAGAGCAGATCCACTAACAAGACATCCTCCTACTCAGGGATATTCAGGAATTTGAGGAATCCTGAAATATCAAGCTTCTCTTCAAAGCCTGACACGCACGCAAGAAATTTCATTGCTTTATATAGATATAAAGTGAACAAGACACTGCTCCGTGGGGTGGGGATGGTTTGGTTGCTGGGAAGGTAGATAAAACTCAGGCATCTCTTCAAACAACAAACGGACAATCAAGCATGCTATAGTTGATAAATTAAGAAAGGCAAGCATTTAGAATCCACAGAAACCAACTTTCTGGATGAATACAGGCACCATCTGCATCAAAATATAATTGAGAAAGCACATATGCTATATAGAGGCAGAATCAGCAGCAGTTCTGCTCTTACCTGTCAGCCTATAGTGATATCCACCCTATGCTCTCATCTCTCCATAAACATCTTAATAAGGGCTACCACCACCTAGAGCCTTCTGAGATCAGTACACTAGATAGCACATAATTCTTATTTATCATTGATTGAATCTTTTTCAGCTAAACCACCGTCATGATATTTAGACAAAAATTTTTAGCTCTAACTTGATATTTTTTTTGGGGAGGTAATTAATTTGATTTAACCTTAAAAGTGGGAAACTAACACAAGGGTGAATTTGGTAGTAGAGCTGTCTAGTAAACATTTTTTATAACAAGTCAAACCAAGGATTTGAAACTTCACTATCTGCTGTTACCTTAAAATACAAATAGAAGAAAACCAAACCTGTTGAGTTCTATCTCCATGTATAGAAGTAGCAGGAAATCCATTTTTGCATAGCCAGTTTTCTAGAGCATCAGCACCCTTCTTTGTCTCCACAAAAACTAATGTCAAAGCTTGCTGCAAAAGGTGAAGAATAGAAGTAAAGGTCAAACAAATTTGCATTGCCAGATGTCAATGAGTACCATTACAGATGTACTAGCAACTCCAGATCATATAGAAGCTACTTGATGAGTTGACATTCATCATTCTCATAAACCAAACATAAGATTGGTTTCAAAAAGAAAACTGAGAAAACTAATAAACAGCTATACTTCAAACCAACCTTTCTAGCATAAATTTCAAAAGCCTATAACAATACCTAGGTGAATAAGTGTAACAAGCCAGTACCTTGCCCTGAGTACCATTCTCCTTTTGTGCATGAAGAAGATCCATTAGGTAACTTCTTTTGTCCGGATCATGAACAAACTCAACTCTTTGGACAATAAGGTCGGTGCTTGAACCAACTCTTCCAACAGCCAAAAAGATATAATTGAAAAGAAAATCAGAGGCAAGTCTCTGCACAAGAAGGAAAATGGGAAAAGAAATTGCAAAACAAATTGTATGAGTGAAGTTGTAACTCAGAAAATGAAAATCGTAAACAATATCACTAGTCTAAGGACAAACCTGAATCTCTTTTGGGAAGGTAGCACTAAACAGCATAGTCTGTCTTTCCCCTCTGGGTGGCATATCCATTTGTTCCACGATCTTTCTTATCTGAGGCTCAAAACCCATGTCCAACATGCGATCTGCCTCATCCAATGTTAAATACCTGATCATCTGTAATGAAACTCTTGCTCTCTCTAGCAAATCTACCAACCTCCCAGGAGTGGCAACCAGTATATCAACACCTCTCTCCAGTTCCCTCAGCTGGCAATACGTGCAATCATTATTTTTTGGGAAAGTAGGAAGAATTCATTGTTAATGCACATAAAAGGGAAGTTCCTAACTAGACAATCAAAATAGGATCACATTATGGATATAATAGATTGGACTCTGAACTGACTTCAACAAATGGGGGCTTCTAAGTAAACATAGAATGTATACAGAAAAACAACCCCCCACATGGATGCAAGGAGTTGTATTGTTTTGCATTAAATTACATAATGGCTACAGCTATTACACAAAAATTATCATTTGCACAAAGGACGAGACCCTGGACCAAAAATTCTAAATTATATATATATATATATATAGAGAGAGAGAGAGAGAGAGAGAGAGAGATAAAGAAAAGATGCCTCACTTTGTTTTTCTTTAAATAGACTTTACCATGCTTGTGAAAAAGCAACCACCACGTATACCCCCAACTCTTTATTTCTTTCCCCATCTTGCCTAGATTCCTCTACATTACTTGAAGACTATTATACATATATATTAATGCTACTCTTAATAGCATAATCCATAAGCTAAAAGCAAATAAACCCCATAAATTGATTACATCAATTACTAACTAAAAATAATAACCTCCTGTTCAAATCCAAATGACCTTTCAATGTTTGGACAGACAGACATTTATATTCAAGTTGATATTCTGAAGATAAAAGATTGCACATCAAGTAGCATACAGTTACAGTTAACCTATAGTTTCCAAACTGAATTGCTTTAGCAACAGAGTCTTTACTGCAAATTTATCAAAGAATACTGAAAGCACAGTATATGGCAGAAAATAGCTTATGCAGCCCTTGACTAATCAAAATTTTAGAAAAAGGAGGAGAGAAGAACTCCCAGGGGGGTTTGGTTTTTTGTTGGGGGGGGGTGGTGGGGGTGGTTGGGGGTGGTGGGGTTGGGGAAGCTTCAACTAAAAGTGACACAACGTTGAACAATCAAATAAGAATCAAAATTCAAGAACTGAGTGTGAAAGGTATTTTATCAGGTTTCAAAAGTAAGAAGGGAGAGGTGGTGAACCTGCTGGTTTATTGGTGCCCCTCCATAAGCAACCACCACCCTAACACCTGTTTGATAGGAAAATTTCCTAGCTTCTTCATGTATCTGCACAATAAATTTAACAATTTGAAATTTCTTTTAAAGGTAATTACTGAACTCATAAAAGAATATCAGCAATTGAATAGCCTAAGTAATAAGGAGAACTCACTTGCATTGACAGTTCCCTTGTAGGAGAAAGAATAAGGGCAAGTGGATAAACAGTACGTGCCCCACGTGGTGGTCTTTGTACATGTTGGCCCCCTTTCATAATCCCGCTGATAATTGGAAAGCAAAAGGCAGCTGTCTTTCCAGAGCCAGTCTGAGCACACGCCATAAGGTCCCTCCCTGCCAGAGATATGGGAATAGCATATCGCTGGACAGGTGTGGGCTTCACATACTTGCACCTTCTAATATTCTGATTGAGTGCTTCACCAAGATCAATCTCTGCAAATGTGTTTGCAGGAGGAGGCACATTCTCCCCACTTGTCTCCACTGGAATATCCTCATATGCGTCAAAGTTAATCCCAGAACTCTCTTGTTCACCAAATGCCTGCTCAGTGTCAGCATCATCTCCAAAAGGATTTACTTCACGTTCTCTACCACCAGACCACCCACCTCCTCTTGAACCCCATCCACGGCTTCCACCACCATAAACCGACCCTCTGTGGTCATTCCTAAAACTTCCCGATCGATATCCACCATAACCAGACCTATCAGGGAATGCAGCCGGCCCACTGCTGGCAGGAGTAGGCTGATCTGACGAGGGAGGACGATTACGAAGATGTGGAGGGACATATGTACTCCTGGTAGGAGCCCTAGAACCACCAACCGCACCATTGCTAGCAGAAGACCCACCTGGTGCTACATTCTCAGCTGCAGAATTTGCAGCCAAATCTGCCCACGAAGTTCGCATATCTAACAGAATCGCTCTCTTCCTTAAACTACCACGCAATCAAATAGCCCGTGAACTGAAATTTTTCAACTCCAAAGAATCACTTTAACAGAAAAAAAAAAAAAAAAAAAACGCTAACAAGCAAAATTTCGATAACTTACACAAAGTTTCATCCTAACAAAACATTTAACAACATGAATTGACGAATCTCTAATCTTGTAAACCCCTAATCCTGAATTTGGCCCAAAATCCAAGTAATGCACATTATTAACCAACAAGCAGGCTACATATATTAAAAATATATATAATAAAAAAAAGTACAAAAAAAAAAACCTAAGGAGAGGATCGAGCAACACGATCTACTATATTACACAAAGCAAATTATATCAACAAAATTAGCCCAAATAAAATTCAGAAAATATGCAACAAACACAAAGACAGCGAAACATCACAATATATATACGTGCATATATAAAAAAAAAAAGAGCAAAAACGCACAAATTTAAGAAGAATCGTTAAAACTTCAAAACATGCAAAAACAACACACACACGAAGAAAGAAACAGAGAGACAGAGAGAGGAAGAGAAGAGAGAAGAGAGGAGAGAGAGAAAACCTTAAGATGCTTTTGACTATGGAAATTAAGAAGGAAGAAGATTGAGGTTAAGTTTATATGTGATATTTTGAAGAAGAAAAAGGAGAAGAAGATCCAATAAGAATAAGAAACCCTAATTTTCACGTTATACAACGCAGACACAACAAAAATATCTCTACTTTCTCTCTCTGGAAAGGCGATTCTCTCTCATCGCTGTGGGGAAATTGCCTATTTGTAGGATTTTGCGTGTGTTTGTGTGCGACGGAAAAAGTGAGAAAGAGAGAGTTGGTGATATTTATATATATAATTATATATACATAGTAGATTTTAAATTTACTTCTGTATTTCTTTCAAATCATTTTCAAAAGCAAATCAATTTGTTTTCTCTGAAAATTCTCCTCTCCTCCTGTTGTGTGCTGACTTTTTTCCTTTTCTTTTTAAAGTCTAGAAAAGTAAAAATAAGTAATTGTGGTATTTTAATTTTTCCAATTAAAATTTAGGCTAAGCTCCAATATCCGCTACCGTATACACATTACTTTTTTATTACATGAAATGCGATCGGTATCTATTAGTTGATAAAAAAAAAAAACTTTCTTTATTGATTATCACAAATTAGAGTTGTTTTATTTTCCACTTATTCCACTATAGAGAGAAATAATATTCGCACTTTAATCATTTTGTCAAAAGAAAAATTTTCATCCTCCATGGCCAAGTTAGCATGCCCTGATGGTTTTTTATTACTATAGAAAGAAAATTTTGAGAACTTATGTCGAAATTTGAACTTGCACATATTGTAATGTTGGTATTATAATTGTGTGAATGGTCTTAAATCAAAAGCGTACAACACCCCATAAACCCTTCTTCTCCCATGATCGCACTTTATAGTAAGCACAAATTAGAAGTCCTTTTTCGGACGATCTATTTTACAAATCTTCAAGAAAGAGTCCAATTTATTTCATTTTAAAAGAAAATAATATTCAGTTTTAGTCGCATTTTGTTTAGCAAAAGATATTTCCATCCTTTTTGAGGACCTATTAGCATTTTTCCCAATGGTTTTGGTTGTTATAAAAAGAAAATCCAAATATTTATATCAGAGTTTGGAATTGTACATAGTGGGGTAAATAGCCTTAAACCAAAAGCAAACACCTAGAGTTTTTTTCTCCCATCGAAGAAGTAAATATAATAAAGTTCTCAAAAAATGATTATAAGAAAAATACAAAAAAATCCTTCAACATTGACGGCCCCCTATATCTTAACTTTTCTACGTGAATACTTTACCTTTTACAATCTTACTATTTTTGCATCTAAATTATTCACCATTCAATTTTTCTATTCAAGTTTTCTACTTCCATGACATGACTAAAAATTTCAAGCTACACGTACTTAGAAGCTATTAATACGGAGTTATTTATTAAATATTGATATTTTTCCAATTGATATTGGACTTGCATAAATATGAAATCTTTGTAGATATAATTAGAATATATTTCCTAATCATCATATCATATTATTATATTATTTTATATAATTTCAAAAACTAAGAGAAAGAAACCTTTAACCTAAAGAAGATTTGGTACAAATCAATCTGTAATATGATAAAAACTAATTCTATCTCCTAGATTTATATAAAAAATTACCATAATCATTCATTATTCTTAAATAATATCACATATACTTATCTCCTGTATATATTTATTCTAATGGAACAAGATCATAGGATCATTGGTATATAAACTTCACCAACTAACAAGAATATGTATCTTTTTTGTTTCTCCAATTTCACACATTTTTATAGGCAACAACCTCCTTCTCCTCTCATAATTATCTCCTTCTTTTTTAAATTTCAAAATAAAAATCATAAATATGAATTATTTTATCAAAATTAATATAAAACTTGTGGTTTCTCTATAAATAAAATCCAATAAATATAATTATTTGACCGTAAGTTTATTAGAATTGTTGTTAACCATAAAATTTAATTTACTATTTAGTTTGAAAGTAAAATATAAACCTCACATTTAGGAACTAAATCTTTTGTATATATAATTTGAAAGTATTTGTTTAAAGTTTAACTTTGTACATGTAATATATATTTAAATTTTCAAAATATTATGCAACTTTTGCATAATTTAACACAAAATAGCACGGTTCTTGCATTTATAAAATTCACTTTTATATTTTAAATAGCTTTAGTACTTTTTTAAATGATACGTCATTATATTTCATTCAAAATCACCTAATGGTAATATAAAACTTAAATATATTATATTTTTTAACTAAATAATAATATTTATCCTATTACTTAGTTTTTACTATAAGTATAATAATAACAACTATATCGATGATATATTCTCACATTAATTATATTTGCATTGAACCTCTTTATTGTTACAATCATAATGTTTATTTAAACCAAATATATAAAATGTAAAGTATTTAATAATAATAGTGGTTTTGAAAATGAATTTAATATTGAAAAATTAACTAAAAAATGCATAATAGTATCTAGGTTCTACTTTAACTCTTTTATAGTCAATATTTCTATAATATGCCTCGAGTACTAAGTAAAAAAACTCTAATTATTGAGATGCCTTTTGATATAATGACTTATGAAGCATTTGGTTGCGTAATTTTCGTAATACTAAACTGAATAAAAAATTCTATCTCGTGTTTGGTTTGTAAATATAATAGGTGATTGAACAAAAATTAGGCTAATAGACTTAACAAAATACCTAAATTTTATCTTATCCGTACTAAGTTACAAAAATGAAATTCACTGGATAAAAACAAAAAATATTTTGTATTCCCAAAACTACCCCTCAATGTTATAATATTAAGTTAATGAATATTATTTTTATTAAGTATTACAAAAAATTATTTATTTTATAATATAAATAATTAATTTTTTAATATAAATTTTATGTTCAGTATTGTACAAATCAAATATAGTACAATAAACTTGTATCGTCTAATTCTCCTTATACCTGTCCAATCCAATTCTCTTTATCTTATTCAATCCTTACAATTAAACGCTACCTTAGAATACATTAAAAATGCAAAGTCAAGCAAGTTCAGGCTAGGTCAATCCCAAGATAAGTAACCTCTTAAAAGCTGTTGTACCAAGGGATAAAGCCCCGTATAATAGCATTTCCACTTCTATGTATAAAACAACTTCAATTTTTTTCTCTCTCTTCAAATAGCACTTCTCTATATTCACTTTTGTATTTTCCACTACATTCTTTCTCTTACATCTCACACTTTCTCATACATATTTACATATCTCCTTAAAGTGATGGTTTTTTATTTATTTCAATATCTTTTTCCTTTCTCATTCATAAGGAAAAGGAAAAAGAATGACAAAAAAAAAATCCCAAAAATACCATTTTTGAGAAAATATTTCTAAAAATACAACACTCAAAGAGGCTATTTTGGATTGAACTAACATCGCCTCTTTCAGCCAATTTGAGATAAAATCGCCTCTTCAAGAGATGATTTGGGTTGATTTTGAAATTGCCTATTCAATAAACGATTTTAGGTGCTATATTTTTTATAATATTTTCCCAGAACCCACATTTTTGTAATTTTTTATTTTTTTGCATTTTTTTTCCTTTTCCCATCATTCCTCTGTAAAGAATATAAATTTATTAAGCATATATTACTGCTAACCTTTTTTTTCATAATTTTATTTTTTCCTCTTTCACATAATTAATTATTAAATATTATGAATTAAAATTTCATGAATTTGATATTTTTAAAATTTCACATGCATCATGAGTACAACGTCCGCTAATATTCTTATATTAACTACATTCTAATTTAACCCTTTTATTTTCAAATATTTCATCATATTCGATTATCATGTTAAAAATGGTATCAATTACATTAAAATTTAATACATTTCTATATCAATATAGATAAACTTTTGAATTTAAAAAACCACTATGTGTATGTGTGTGTGTGTATAAGAGAGAGAGAGAGAGAGAGATTTTTAAATAATACTAGTGAGTATACGATATATAGTTTTTAATATAATTTTAATATATGCCATATATTGTGTAATATATGATATATGACATATTATAAAAACATAATCAGATTATATAATATAAACATATCATATTTTATAGCACATTAAGTATAAATATGCTGTTTCAACTTATATAATAAAATTAATTTATATTAATTAATATAGTTATGTACCATACTAATTGTCATATAATATAAAATAAAAACTATGATATGATAAATATGTATGAGAAAACGGGTAAATACACATGTTTTTCATAATTATTGTAGATTAAAGTAATACAAAACATTTAATTATATGAAAATAAATATTTTTTAATTGAGATCTTATACAATTAGTACGCATTTCACGGTATGCGTAAAAATACTACGATATAAAATTTATTTAAGGGAAATAGTAAGTAAAAACCTTTTCTTTTCTTATTTTTATAACAAATTAAGTCATAATACATGAAAAATATTATTTGTAAGCATTTATTAGGTAGCAAGCAAAATACAATTATATTTGTTGCATAATATATAATAAATACTTATTAGTACTATTTGTCATATAATATAAAAAGGTTATGATACAATAATATACAATAAAAAGAATAAGTAAGTACCTTTCCAATTTTTTCTATTGTACTTAGAGTTGGGAAGATTGCTAAAATTTTGATTTATTTTATCATAATGACTAATCAAAATAGATCATATAATTATTGTTGTACTTACTCTCATATTTTCACTATAACGAATAATTTGTTATATATTTGTTATTAGTTATAATCTATGTCATTTGTCATTACTTCTTTTTATTCTCTAAAACATTTTGTATTTTTTGAAAATAAATGTGAAATAGTAATTTAGTTTAAGGAATTCAAAAGAACAATAACTTTTTGAAT
Organism: Lumnitzera littorea; assembly: GCA_024138015.1. Classification (NCBI taxonomy): domain Eukaryota; kingdom Viridiplantae; phylum Streptophyta; class Magnoliopsida; order Myrtales; family Combretaceae; genus Lumnitzera; species Lumnitzera littorea. Next base: position 16,364,121 of record JAMXBB010000005.1, on the reverse strand, counting down.
TTAAAAAAGCTAATATGATTAGATATTGCTAATATCAATGTAAATTAAGAATAACATTCTAATAGAAAGTATATATTATGCCATTATAATTTGATGATGATTGATGTCATTTAATGACATAATTTGATATTCAATTTAATGATTACCAATGTTAAACTTTAATCCATGTATTGCTTGGCACTTTTTTGAAAGTTGAGAGAAAGAGGTTAGTTAAAGAAGATTTAGTTAAATCAACTTTCAATACAAATCCATTCACTAAATGTAAGGATGCCACCAGGACAAGTTCAAAACAAATTTTCACCCTATTTTCATAACCTTATCTTATAGAGTTTTGGAAAACTTGGTTAAAACCTAACATGATACCTTATAGTTGTTTCCATAACTCGCCTCCATAAGGTTTTGGAAAACTAGATTAAAACCCGACCTGACCTTCGATATTAGTAAATAATCTCAATCCATTGATTTCCAAATTTAACTCTAATATATAGAGTTTCCCTACTTCTTCCCATAATTTTTTTTAGGAAGAAAATAAAATAACATAAATTATGGAAGGAAAGAAAATCATGTATATATTTAACTGGAACTAATAGTTGTCCTTTCTAATTTGCTAAATTAAGTACAAACAGTAACACATAAATCAAGATGCATTACATACAAATGTAGCTAGTTGATATGGGCATTGGGGATAAGATTAAGAGCTCTTATATAAGTACATATTATTATTTTAAAACGAATTCAAGTTTTCTGTCAGATTTTTCCTAAATTCCAAAACTCAACCCATAATCCTATAAAGTTTGATAATTAATTCCATAACCTACAACGATCTAGATAGGTCAAAAACCTTAGAATGACTCGCTTAGTTAGTATCCTTAACCAAATGCTCTTATGGATCACCCATCTTTTAGGTTCAAATTTTGGCAAGATGTATCTGGCAATTCTTGTTTTAATTAACCAACTCAAATTTTCACAAAATCAAATATAATATCATTAAGTATCTTAGATTTAAATATTTTATAATTATCCTCTTATATGTGATCATATTGTTTATTCCTTTTATATATGATCATTACATCATACTCAAATACTTAAAAACATTATAATAAGATAGATAGAGAGACAAAAATATATATAGAAAGAGATTTTTGTTGGTTAAAAAATGTAATTATAACCATATTTAAGTGTTTCAATCTTTAAAATATGAATTTAGTTATAAAAATCTTTTAAATAAAAACATTTTTTATTGAAATGGATATATATTTTAGATTGAAATCTACGCAAAATGCAAGGCATTGACTAATTGTTATAAAAAGGTGAAGATATCTACCAAAAAAGTATAAAAGTTAAAAGATGAGAGATTCAAATAAAAAGGTAGTAAAAGTTAGAGTACTCAAATAAAAAAGTTGAAAATAAATTATTTAAATAATAAAGTAGCAAAAAATCAAATATCATATATATATATATATATATATTTATCGTTTACTATCAACTCTCTAATCTTGATATTTTCAATATTTAGGTTATTGGCTTAGATTTACATGAAAAAATAGAAGTCTCTTATTAAACCGATATCAATTCTTATTGACATGAGACATTAGAATAACTTTCTTAACATTTTTTAAAAGATAGAGGATTAAAATGAAAAGTTAAATGTGAATGACTTACAGATATGAGAATTTAGTTAATTTATCATAAGGGTGTCACGTGCTTCTCCGCTTCATGTAACCTTAAAGAAATGATATTGAGATTACACATAGGGGGATGGCTTAAAGAAAATGACAGCAGGAAAGAAACCAGCAATCTGAAGGCTCTATATGCATGAATGATAAGAAGGGAGCCTAAGTCTCGACCTTGCAATTCTTACACAATTGAACTTATAATTTGTTTACGCATTTATTTGATCTTTGAGAGTAAAGCTCTTACAATAGTTTCAATGATTCTTCGACAAGTGTCAAATGAAAAGGAGTTCCTAAATATTTATAGAGTTTGGCAATGAATAAGGTTCATTAGATTGCATTAACAATTAATGATTGAGATTGGTTCTTCTCTTGATGGATTTTTCCATGGGTTCCTTTAGAATCCAAGCTCATGAAAGTTTTTTCTAAATGCATAAACTTGTTTAAGAAAGGTTAAAAACAAATGAACAATCTAACCATCTCTATTCTAAACCTATCGAGTCAAATCTCTTAATGTCATCCTAAGACATGACCTGACTCCTTAAACCTTGTCATTAAGCTAATAAACCAAGCTCAAATTACGAATGGGCTTAGCACAATTTTTAATTAAAACCAATTTAATTCTCTACATGAATCAAATAGAAAAATAGCAAAATGTAAATGACTTGCTTGGAACAATTATAAGGTAAGTCACTTAAATAAAAATATAGCAAAAAGTAAAGGACTAGTTATTTATTTTTTCTTTTAATACATAATTATAAGTATTAATTTTTTCAATATTTATTTGATAAATATCACATTTTATACCCAAACTTTACTTATTTTTACAATTAACTATCTTAAGTTTAAAAATATCAATTAAATACTTAAACTGTAAATTAGAACTTTAACTAATTCTACAATTAAATATCTAAATTTTACCCATCTTTACAATTAACTAACTAATCCGAGTACCACAAATCACTTGGAAAAGTTTACAGGTGATGTTTAAGATCTTGGAGGGGTGTTTAAAGGTCTCGAACAAGCAGTTAAACACTTGCATGAGAGAAAACATAAGCTAAAGAGGGCACTAAGTAGCATTTTAACATAACTATTTCAATACTTAAGTTATTAAGATGTTTAAGAGAGTAAAGGAACATCATGTAAGCTAAGACCTACACTAAATTTAGTAGAAATGGATTAGAGATAATTGTCTTCTTGCCATGTATACTAAACTGTTCCTACACAGCTTAGTCTAAACTCTATAGGCTAGGCCTAGTTGACCAAACTTTAGGCTTAGGTCATTGGGAACTTGAGGTGTTGTTCTAATCAGGTCAAACCTAGTGCTATTGGTTCAAAGGAAGTCAATAGAGTTCTTTCATGACTTAACATTGGTTTAGTGGGAGACAACTAAGCTACTAAGAGGTTAACCTGAGACAAGCGATTGGACTAGCCTTATGGGCAAGTCGATCTGGGCCTTAAGGCTTATTCCCAAAATGGCATGGCAATAGTGAATAATGAATTAACACTTTAAAATTTTAAGTAATTAATTATAAAATAGGTAATGTTTAGTTACCAAATGTAATATTTACACATCTATTTTACTTAATTAACTTTATGAATACATTTTGTTTAAGCTAGTAAATATAGGCTACATTACAAAAGCATGATCTCGTATCTTAGTTTTCTATGAACTAATAACATGTATTTTTTTCCCTCTTAACGAACACGTCATGTGTTATACTACTATTTGCTAATGTAAATTAAGGAACACATTTAAACTTCTAAGTAGTATATGATAATTGATTTATTGAAATCACATCATTAAGTACATTTAATTAAATAAATTAATCAATTACTTAAAAAAAAGATTACATAAATTTAAAAAAAAAGAAAAATTTAAGAAAGATCAAACCCTTGTATAGGCGGTTGGCCACCCCCAATAAAAGGAGCTGACAATACTAGTTGTATTTTAGTAGGCTGTAACCAACAAGCTATAGTCAAATCACTTGGTGCCACTATGACCAATTGGTTTTTTTGCTTGTTTTCTTTTCTTTAGTAAATTGTGAATGCATTTTGTTATGTTTGCTTTATATGTTCTTAGCTCTTCTATCTTCGTAATTAAATGTTTAGACCCTTAAATCTTTATTTAAAAAAAAAAAGAAGAAATACAAAGTTAGAACGCAACATTTTACACCTTTTCTTTTGTTCGAGTTATAAACATTTCAATATTTCTATTTAAGTCATCGATATTTGCAAAAGTATTCAAATAACTCATTTGTTAATTTGCCATTAACTTTTCCGTTAATATAATATGTAACACTTTTTTATTAGTTTACAAAAAAGTGCAAATTTAGGACTCAACATTTTGCATATCTTCTGTTCAAGTTCTTAACATTTCAAATTTTTTATTTAAGTCTTCACCGTTTACAGAAATTTTCAAAGAAGTCCTTCATTAGTATACCATTAACTTTTTTGTTAATTATGATACATAACACTTTTTTATTGATCCACATGTTTTTATTAAATAATTACTGTAATAAAATAATAAAAAATTTAACAAATAATAAAGATAAATAGTAATAATCTTGCAAAATTCAAAAAAAAAGAAAAAAATGCAAAATCAAGTAATATAGATATATATATACATATGTAAAGTAATAATTGTACATACAAGCATATTTATTATAATTTCCTACAATGAACACTAAACAAAAAATTTACTCAATGGAATCAAATTTTCCAATTTATCCAAAAGATTTATCTTTAGGATTCAAGCAATCAAACAACACCGATGTGGATTGAGCCCAAAAGATACTCATCAATGCAGTTTAGAGGCTTTAATCCACAAATAAAAATAAACTAAGAGTCTATATGACTTTATCAAATTATTTTACAAAAATAAATAATGAATTTTCTCTTAAATAACAAAGTACACATTTTGAACAAAGTAAAATTTTTTATTAATGTGCAGTCATGAAAGGATTCAATCTTAGAATTTACAAAAATTGGTATAAAGTGATTTCGCAAATTCAAGATATATTGGTCCAATTTGGAGAGGATATAATTCTATCGAAGAAGCAAAACAAAAAAGGTTGAATTCCTTAGACATGAAGTTTTTTTTTTTTTATAAATCCAAATTAGTAGAAGAATATAAACATCAAGTAGAAAATAAAAATCCATCTATAGAAAATAAAGAATCATCTTTAAACAATTGGTTAACATTGAGACAAGTATTTCCTAGACAATACATCAAGCATGAAGAAAATAAAGACGTTTTACTTGAAAAAAAAAATATGCATACCTTTTCTTCAAGAGATATCCATATGTAGACAAATTGCTATTAAAATGTAGATATATTAGTTATTTGATTTAAAAATTTTTTTTGAAACTACTTTCAGGCTATACAATGTTATGCATTAAAATCTTTTGACAAAAATATTTCTCCTTCCATGTTTAGAAATAGACATAATAAAAAAGAATTTTGCATTTATAAATTCGATATAAAATTATAAATTTCTGAGCATTTTTGTAGGAAAATACTGGTTCTCTAGACAAATAATACTAGATTATAAATTGATAAACATAATTAAAGGAACACCTAAACAATGCTAACAATCCAAATTTGGTTCAGTGATTAAAGAAATAGCTAAGATGATTGTATGCTATCATGATTCAATAGAAGGAGGATGTGTGCTCAAGATAAAAACGATATTCTATTCAATTCCTCCTGAATGGTTTAGATTTGGTATAAGAACTGCATCATATATGTGGATGTAAAGTATAGTATAAGATTTACAAAAAATTAACAAAATCAAATACTCAAAGACTACACTTATACAAAATCCTTAACATAGCAAATTAGAAATCAGATTAAATATCAATTGGCCCATATCCAAGAGCAATCAAAAGATTATTACTTAATTTTTCAAAATAGAATTTATAATTAAAAAATAAAAAATTAAATACACAATAAAAAATTTATGAAAAACAAAAAATATAAAAAAAAAAGAGAGAAGAAAAAAATATTTGTTTCAACCATCCTTTAGCCTCAAGATGATGAAAAGGAAGTGGAAGGTCACAATCTACATGCTAAAGCAAATTGAATTGACCTATTACTAGCAATGTATTTGAAAAAAGAAATTGAGTGAAACCCACTTAGGTTTCTAATTGGAGTGAACAGATACCCACAACTAAGTATTTGAATAAAATTAAAATGAATTGTGAACCCCCTTAAGGGGGTGGGCAACAACTTACAACTAGTGGTAGGTCGATTACACTTATTTTAGTATATAGGTTGCAACTTGTCACGACTCATCGCTTCATTTTAGCAATTCCAAGTCTAGCCACCCCCTAGTCTTAAGGTAGTTAGAATGATTATTTTTTTCTTTTTTTTATTTTCCAATTTTTAAAACTTTTATTTTATTGAAAACTTTTGTAAACGACGAGGACTCAAATAGAAATTTTGAAATGTTGAAGACTCTAACAAAGAATGTATAAAAAATTGAGTCCTAAATTGTACTTTTCTTATATACCAATCAAAAAGTGTCACGTATCATGTTAATAGAAAAGTTAATGGTAAACTAGTGAATGACTTATTTAAAAACTTTTACAAATGTTGAAAAATCAAATAGAAATTTTGAAAGGTTAGGACTTAAACAGAAAGAGTGCGAAAGGATGAATTCTAAATTTGTACTTTTTTCTAACAAAAAAAAACGTATTTTGGCTACCAATGACCATTTTACCCTTAATTTCGTGAATCTTGTTAATCTCAAGCCTTTCTTTCCTCTTTACCCAGACTAATCAGTTGACTCGATTATTATATTTAAAGTAATCCATGTATCTCTTTAATGTGACTATTGTTGCATAACATTATCAAAGAAGATTTATGTAAAATATGGACTTCTTTAAGAATAAAAAAAATAGACAGATCTACCTTTATTAGATATTTTGCATTAAATCCTTTGATTCCTTGATGCTAGCCCAAAGTCTCTGTTTTAACAATTGAAGACCACCCATGGTTCCATAATTAATAATTCCTAAAGTGTTTCTTCTATATTGAGAATTGTCGAAATAAGTAAAAATACTATTTATGCAGAAAATGTAAACCCTGCAATCAGGTGTCCGGGGTTTGGTCTGTAAAATTTAGAGCGGTCTGGTAAATTATCCAATCAAGTCCAAATTTTACGACGAAGTTAGGAATATTAGTAAAAGTGTTATGTGAGTTTATATTTAAGAAAATAAATAATTAAATATTATAATATTGAGTTATATGTATATTACTTGTTATTTATCGGAAACACGTAAAACAAGTTCTGATAACTAACAAATCAATAAAGATAAATTATATATACTCAAAAAATCATAAAATAACTTAAATAAAATTTAATAGTATTTATTTATACCATATATGTATTTACGTGTAGGTAAAAATATGTAAAACTACTTAAATTACCTAGAATATGCTAAAATAATGCAAATTAATTAAAAGAAATTCATAGAAATTAAGGAAAAATCAAGAAAAATTCATGAAAATTGTGGAATGGTCTGGAAATAAGTGTTGCAAGCTGAAAATTAAAGAAGAAATGTGACAAATAGAAAGTAAAATAAGGAAAAGATAATGACACTTGGCATAAAGAAAATTAAAGAAAACCCTAAACCAACATTATAAATTAGGAAAGCCTCTTTTGGAATTCATTTGGATATGTCGGGAAATTAGAAAAATTAGAGAGAGACTAGAAAGAGAGAAGTAGAATTTTTGCAAAAAAAAAAACAAAAGTGTGCAATTAGGGCTTATAAAGAGAACACATTTCTGACAATCACTTGAAGAGAAAGGCCACCACCACCAAATAGTAGGCTACATGCTTAAAGCTGCTAATAAGAGTGGACCCACCACTGGTGGCTAGAAGCCCTTCAACAAGTGAGTTTCAATTTCCCTTTCGAAATTGTTTAGCTTCTTAAAAATATCAAATATGTTTGGAAAATTATGAAATTTGGCATTCTGAGACATTTTAGTATGTAAATTTAGGGAAAAATATCAATTTGATAATCTAAATTTAGGTCTCGGGATATATTACTTTTAAGAAATAACTAAAACCCGAGCTAGTTTTATATTTAGATTTAAATTACCTTAATGATATAGTTTTAACTTCAAAATTTTTGTATAAACTATTTATGATATGTATTATAGTGTTGTGAAGAGATTTTTTAAATTTTTACTTAATTTTTAGGCCCTAAAATCATACATAAAAAGTAATATTTAGGCTTAATTTTGTAATTTAATGTTAATTTGGTGAAAATTTTGATTTAGTATGTAATTAGGTATCTTAGGATGTTAATTACTGATATAGGATGATATTTGTAATGTTTGAGGTGTTAGATGTAAGTATTATATATATTATGTAGTAAATATGTAATAGGTAAAATTATATGTTTTAAGTTAATTTTGTGATTTAGGGTTAACTCGATATAAATTCTGATTTAAGATATAGTTAGACATTTTGATATATTATTGGATGATGAATAATGGTATATGTAATGTTAGAAGTGTTAGATAGGTAATATAAGTATATAATATATAATAATACATAATATGTGTATAAAGGAATTAAATGGGTAAAAAATATTATGTAAAAATTAATCGTATTATAATATTAGGAATATAATATAAATCTAATTTAGAATGTGAATTTATGAAATTATATGAAAAATGTAAGTTATTCTCACACCGAGAGTTAATTCGATAGTTAAATTAAAAATATATTATATTGTACGGATCAAAATACTAGTTAGGGGACTAAATAAGAGATTTAGGATACCTAAGTGTAATGTGACTGATTTCATAAAATGGTTTGGAATAAATTCCTAAGGTTCGTGTATAGAACCTAATTTAGACATTGATTCGGAAACTAAATCAAAACCTAGCTTAAATTAAGAATAAATGTAAAAGATTTAAAAACCAAAATAATTAAGTATAATAAAACCCTAAACTAAAGATAACATAAAGAATTACAAAATAAAGCTTATGTAAGATAATTATATGAATACTAAAACAACATTTATACTATAGCTATTATTGGCGATCGCCTGTATAAGTCGCACCTTAAGAAAGTATACGGGAAGTTAAGGTAAGTTGGATCGATACTTTACTGTATTTTGGAGTATTATTTTATAGTAATTAAAGGCATGAGATTATACTTGGTGTAAACACCTAATTTTTGCCCCCTTTATTTTTATTTTTTTTCTTTCTTTCCTCAATAAGCCCTAAATTAGAAAAAAATTCAAAGAAATAGGGAATTAAAGAAAACCAAAAAAAAATTAAGAAATTTAGAAAAAATAAGGATCATGGAAAAATACAAAAAATTTTCAAAAATAAGAAAAAGCATACAAAATAAGAAAATTTCATAAAGAAACCTAAAAAGATAAAAAGTTAGAAAATTGAAAAATTACAAAAAAATTAGAAAAATATAAAGTCAAGTAAAAGATTTTAGAAAATAGCATTTTATTAAGACAAATTTTTAATTTTAATTTTAGTTTAGATGTTGGGCTATTGAACTTAAGCTTAAATTTAAATCTAGTCCAAGTTAATCGAGTCCATATTTGTAATTTTGGCCTAATGACTGGGTATGGGGTTTGAATATGAGGTTTTGGATTTAAATCTTGGCAAAAGCAAAGAGGTTTTTTTTTTTTCTTTTTATTTTCCATTGACTAGCACACTGTTACGTGTCAAGATCTTATTACTCCACGCGTGTAAGCCCCACAACTAGCTACTCGAAGTTCCAATTTGTTGAAAGATTCAATCGAGCCTAAATTATAAAGTAAAGCTAGAAATATTAGTAAAAATGATCCCGTAAGTTTAAATTTAGGAAAATAAGTAATAAAATAAAAAAACATAAAATTTTTAAATTTTAAATATATTACTCGTTATTTATCGAAAATGCAGAAAATACATTCAGATAATTAATGAATTACAAAAGATAAATTATATGAACACTAAAAATCATAAAATAACCTAAATAATATTTAAGAATATTTATTTGTACTATATATAAATTTACATATAGGTAAAAATACGCGTAATTACTTAAAATACTCGAAATGTGCTAAAATAATACTAAATAATTAAAGAAAATTCATAATTAATTAAGGAAAAGTAAGGAAAAATCAGAAAAAAAAAAAGAATGATCCAAATTTGGGTCGTGGTAGCTGGGGAAAATAAGAAAAAATTTAACCAATTAAATTAGAACAACACAAAAGGCAAATTGGAAAAAGATAAGGTAATTGTCTAATCAAATTAATGCACAATAATTTCCCAAGACCTCTATAAATACCCCAAATTTTTCAGAAGCTCATTTTGGATGTCAGGAAGTTTAGAAAATTAGAGAGAGGTGAAATTGAGAGTAAATTAGGGTTTTACAAAAATTTAGCAAAAATTTGTGCAGTTGAGGCTTTTAAGGAGAACCCAAGCTCGACGAGCAATTGAGAGTAGATGGCTACTACCACTATACGATGGTGGCAACGCCTAGGTGGGCCGACATACCCATGGCTACCGACGGTGGACGAAGCCACCTAAACTTGTGAGTTCAATTTCCAGCCCAATTTTGTGTAATTTTATAAAAATAGCAAATATTCTTAGAAAATTATGAATTTTATTATTTGAAATATTTTAGTATCTAGTTTTCAAGAGAAATATTATTTTGATGAAAATATGTCCCGTGATATATGATCCTTAAGAAATCATGCAAAACCGAGCATGTTTCAGTTTAGAAATAAATGACCTTAAGAATATAGTTTTGAGCCCAAAATTTTTCTGTAGACTATTTAGGTGATATAGAACAGTGTTACAAAGCCCTTTTTCAAAAATGAATTTTTGAAAATTTTAGATAATTTTTAAGCCTTAAAATGAGGCATAAAATGGGTAATTTTAGGTTAATTAGGTAATTAAATAAATAATTACTGATTTAGCAAATCATTATATGTTTTAAGATGTTGAAATTTGATAAAGTATGATACTTGTAGTATATAGGGTGTTAGATGTAATTATTAGGCTTATTATGTAGTAAATAAGTAATAAGGAAAAATAGTAAAATTTAAGTTAATTTTGTAAATTAGGGTAATTAGGTGTAAAATTTAATTTAGGATGAATTTAAACATTTTGAAATAATAATTGATGTTGGGAGATGGTAATTAGAGTGATAGAAATATTAGATGTATATTATGTACATAATAAGTGATAGTACATAATATGCAATTATTTGAAATATAATAAATAGAAGATATTAGGATAAAAATTGATATTATACAAATAATAGAGATATATAATAAATCTGATAGAAAACTTAAATTTATGTAATTATATGAAAAATGTAAAAATTTCTCACATTAGGAGTAAATTCAGTATACTAATAAGAATTTAAGTGTACCGAGTGGAATAAAATACTGACTAGGAGTAATTATGGTGTTCAGGATATCTGGAAATAATGTGATTAATTATGGTATTCTAAGATTTGGGTATAAAATAGTATTTAAAAATCGAACTAGAACCTAATTTAAAAAGCGATGCGGAAATTGAACTCGAACCTAAATCCAAACCCAGAATAATTGTAAAAGATTTGAGAACCTAAATAATTGGACATATTAAACCCTAAACAAAAGATAATAATAAGCGTTATAAGATAAAACCAACCTATAATAGTTGTATGAAAAACTGAAACCACGTTTGTGTTATAGGGATGATCGACGATGGCTTGAGCGAGTTGGACCTCGAGTGAGTGAGCAATACAGTGTTGTATTTTGGAGGCTTGAAATTGTACTTGATTGTGCTTGTTATGAGCTGATGATACAATTTTTGATTTACTGCTTGACTTGTATTGTATGATTTGTATGAAATGATTGATCACCCTAAACTGGACCTAATCAAATATACGACCTGTAATCATAATCGGATCTGCATGGCAGTCCATTAGAGGAAACTTAGGATTCTCCGACTAAATACCGATCCCTTTGAAAGGGATAGCATTGGATAACATAATGGGTCCCTTCTTCATCCTTAGTCGAACTAAGTGACAGGTGAAGAGGTCGCAACAAGGGTGAAGTCAATGGTTTGAAGGTAGTCGCGGGAGGAGCAGTGTCTCCATTACATAAGCCTAGGTTTAGTCATGAGTTGTTACATTAACAACAACTCCTCAACCCGGATTAGAGCGAGCGTAATTTCTCTAATCTCACGATGGCTAAACAACGTTGTGTGATAGCATTTGCTTAAACATGCATTGCACCTAATAAGTTGGTTGATAACTTTATTTGTGTTTGTGGTATACTTTTTAAGTCCTCCATCTTAACTTATTAAGCTGTGGTTGCTCACATCCCTATAGACGTTATTGCAAGTGCTGGCTAAGAAGTGGCTTACAACTACTCTAAAGCCAGCAACTGTTGGATCCTAAGAAGTGAGAAAAAACATTTGAAGAACAGACATATATTTTTAAGGTCTAAGCTCTTATCTTATAATTTTTCATTTCTGAATAATGTATTGACTAGGAAATAGATTACGGTGAAACATTGTAAACATTAATTGTAATAACTGAATTCTGTGTATCTATATATATATATATATTCTTACTTTCTTAGGTAAATGATTTATTTAAATTATGAATTGTTTACTTCAAAGCGGGTTAGTCGTGGACGCTTTGTGTAGATTAGGTCTAGGATAGCAGTTGTAAGGTCAACTTCTATCTTAGAATGGTTTACACGGCGAGACTGTTACGACTTTACCGTTTCGGGGCGTGACAACCCGTCCTGACACGTAGTATTATCTGATTGGATGGCCTTACTGACGTGGCATACCACGTATTAAGAATGACATGTAGCATACTGAGGTTAGACGGTACGGCTAACGTGGTGCCACGTTAGTGCCATGTCAGCACTTTCCCCTACTTTCTCTAAATTTTCTCCCCCTTTCTCGCCTTGAACACATCCGATTAGCCCTCTTCTTCATCATTTTTTACCACTTTCAAACTGCAATTTCACCAAATTAATGGTGAAATTACAAACTAGATGCGACCTATTTTGAATTGAAACAAAGAACAGGACCAAATTCATCCATTAATAAAGTCAAATTAAGCTCTCAAGTTGGAAAAAAAAAAAACTGTTTTTGGGACGACCCACATTCACTTCGATTCAAACTTTCCTTCGTTTCTGAGTTGATTACAAGTATAAAAGGGGTGTAAGGGGTAGTCACGAAACATACACACAACCATTCAAGAGCAACTCCCAAGCTCTCTCTCTCTCTCGATCTCCTAAACTTTCTCTCTCTAACTCGCTCTCTCTCTCTCTCTTCGAATCCCCCCTCTCCAGCCACTCTTAAATGAGCCACCACCACAACCGAACTCCCTATCACCTAGGCCCTAGAACCCGACCACCTTCAACCTCCGTCGTGGCTTATGGCATCACTACTAAAACCCTAACTGCCCTACCCCCTCTCCTCGAACCACGACTTCCGACCCTCTTAAACCCAAACCAACTCCACAACTAAATTCCCCACAACTTAAAACCCATACCACACTTCCCTTTCAACTCTAATAACCCCCGACAACACCACCCAAGCACCACCACTAACGACCATGCCTGAACACTATCCAAACTACCCCCAAACCCCATAGCACTCTTTCTACCCCCTATATCCCCAATCTAAAACTCATGAAACTCCTCTTCCCTCTTCGATTCGGTGGCTAAACTAAGCAAAATCGACCTTAGCTGCTAGTACTGAACTTAAAGACGATCCGAATTCGCACATCGAACCAGAGTTTGACCTACGACCCGAATCTACGAATTGACCCAAAGTCCAGCTTAGAGTCTAACCTGTGTCCTATCTAATATTTGGTTCGAGCTTTTTTTTTTTGTTGTTGTTGTTTGTTTTTTGTTGTTTGATTTATTTCCTTTTTTCAGTTTTGCATTATTTATTGTAATCAAATTTTTAAAAGAGAGAGAGAGAGAGAAAACAAGAAGGAAAAAAAAGAAGAAGAAAAAAAAGGAAGAAAAAAAAGAAAAAGTAGTTTATTTAGTTCTTTTTTTAATTTTTTTTAGTATAAAGTAAAAATAAATAGAATAAATAAAATAATAAATGATAATAAAAATATAAATAAATAGAAAGAATAAAGATTATCATTTCTTTTTGTCACTTAGAAAATCAATTATTAAAAAAAAAAGAATAAATGGATCCTTTTTTCAAATTAGGGCATTTTAGAATTTTATCCAAAATAAAGGAAAAATCCAATTTAAGACCTTCTGTCTTAAAAATTTTCTTAAGTAAACCTAATTGAACTAAAAAAGTAAACTCAATTGTTTTCAAAATTAAAATCAACACAACTTACTAAGGTTTTCATTAAAAGAATTATGTACGTCTAATCCCGAATGGTAAGTACGTAGGCACCTACAAGGCGACGGTAAAAAACAAAAAAACCTAATTTCCCTTTTCTTTTAGTTTAGATTGTTTTGTTTATCTAAATAAATTAAGTCTTGTCTTTCAAAATTAAAATGTGATTTTTAAGTTTATTTTTAATTTTTAAAAGTTATTGGTACCCATAGGGGTTTAAATTTCCTCACCCCTGGACCTAAATCTTTGGTTTTCAAAAACTGTTTTATAAAATTGGTTTTAATCATTAAACTAGTGGCTAAGTTATAACCAATCCACCCAATTAGTTATAACTTAATGATTTTTCCCGACTTCGATCGAGTGGCAATTCCAAAATTGTTTTCAAAACAAAAAAGGAACGTTTTTCTTTAAACCTTAATCGAGGATCGGTATTAAATGGGTAAAGGTTTAATATTGATCGGTTTAGAGAAGACCTAATTTTATAAAGAGAAGCAGGAAGATGAAAAACTAGGCTCAGCATTTAGTTATATTTGTTAGATAGTTGACTGTGCACATACCCGTGTATGCGTATTTTTGGGTTTGATTGTGTGATTCTAGTTTAATGTTCTAAATTGTAATTATGTGATTTATGTGAAATGATTGAACACCTTAAACTAGATCTAACTAAATACATGACTTGTAAGTCTAAAATGAACCTATATGGCAACCTTTTAAGAGAAACGTTTAGAGTTTTTCGGCTAAATACTGACCCTTTAAAAAGGGATAACGCTTCATAGCATAATTGGTTTCTTCTTCATACTTAATGGAACTAAGTGATAGAAGAGGAGGTCGTAGTAAGGGTGAAGTCAATGGTTTGAAGATAGTCACGAAAGGAGCGTTATCTTTATTGCACAAGCTTGGATTTGGTTGTAAGTTGTTGAAATATGCATTAAACTCCTTAAGCCGGATTGGAGAAAATATAATTTTTCTAATCTCACGATGAACTACATAATGTAGCGTGCTGGTATTTATTTGTACGTGCATTGCATCTAACTAATTTGGTAAATAACCCTATTTGTGTTTGATGTATAGTTTGAAGTCTTTGCCTCAACTTATTGAGTAGTTGGTTACTTACATCTCTATAGATGTTCTTATAAGAGCTAGCTAAGAAACGATTTATAATTATCTCGAAACTAACAATTGTTAGATCTTAGAAAGTGAGGATATAAAACTAAGGATTAGTCACACTCTCGAAGTTTGAGTTTTAACTTTAAGTCTTTTAATATCAATTTGTGTATTATTTTAGTGAAGTAAGATTAGGTTGTTGCATCTTAGAAACATTACTTGAAATATTTAAATACTAGTATGTGTTTTTCATATATTTGTAGATAAATAACATGGTTAATTTATGGACTATTTACTTTAATGTAAGTTAGTCGTTGATGTTTTATGTAAATCGGATCTAAGATAACGATTGTAATATCAGCTTCTATCATAAAATGATTTGCACAACAGGATTGTTACGACTCTATCGTTTCGAAGCGTAACGGAAAATATCATTTTAGTTAGTTATATCGAGGTACCTATAATGGGTATTAATGCTTCATCTTGTTTTAAGCACTTTCTATTATTTTATCAATGAGAAAATAATAGGGTTCAAAGTGTATTTTGAAAAGATTTAAGGATTTGTAAGTACACCAAAGCCATTATAGCCTAATGACATTGCCACCGGTCTCCTATTAGGATAAAACAAGGTTTAAATCCTCTTACCCTTCCCTGTTGACCAAAAAAATGAAAAAGGGGTCTATAAGTACATGCACAATTTGAAATATAAAGAGGCTAAATATACATGAGCAAATAAATTCTTTTCTTTTCCCTTTTAGTGGGTAACTCTTTATAGGTGGGTTATGATCTACCGAATTACAATAGGCATGACTAGATACCTAGTTGCCTAATCCAAGGTTTGCATTTTTTAAATATTCTTTTCTTTTTAAAAAACTTGTTATCTTTTGTTTAAACATTTAATTACATATATCTAGTAAAATAATTTTATTAAATTAATTATTATGGACTAATCAAATTTTTGTATATTCCACCTAATATATAGTTATAAAATACAGCTCATGTGCTTGTCAAAACATATTACATAGGTCTTGAGTTTGCAAAAATACTAATATATGTTATTTTTCTCATGAACGTATATAGATTAATTATGAAACTCGTCTATACTTATTATTAATAAAAGAAGATTGAAAAATTAGTGAAACTATATGCTTTAAAATAGTTATACATGTTAGAAAAATTTGTAACGATTCATGAAATTATAAGTTGACCAATTAATTGAATATTATGACTTATATATAATCAAATTCTGCTAACGAGTGTATATGGGTTTATAATTGTTGGCCTTTCACATGCAACAAGCATGCCAGTTGGACTTAAAGAAATATGACACGAAGAGGAATATTATAAGGAGAATAAATGTAGAAGCATATTTTTTAAACATTCAAGGGTCTATAAGTATACGCTCTATTTGAAATATAAAGAGGATGAGCGTAAATGAATAGATAAATTCTTTTCTTTTTCCTTTTAGTAGATAGCCCTTTATAGGTAGGTTAAGATTCACCATGCTACAATAGGCATGACTAGCCACCTAATTGCTCATTCTAAGGATTTGCATTTTTTTAATATTCTTTTCTTTTTAAAAATTTGTTATTTTCTATTTGAACATTTAATTACATATACGTAGTAAAATTATTTTAGTAAATTAATTATTATGTACTAATTAGATTTTGGCATGTGTCACCTTTGATAATAATAAAATATGAATTATGTGCTTATCAAAATAAGTTACATGGGTCTTAAATTTGCAAAAATACTAATAGATTTTTTTTTATATATTTTTCTCATAAGCATATATAGATTAATCGTTCAAAAACCTATTGTAAATAAGGCTGCAAATGAGCTGAGCTACGCTTTTAAAGGCATAAGTTTGACTTATTTAAAGATTATTGAGCTCAAGCTCTATCATAACTTGATGGGCAACCAAGTTATGTTAGTACTGTCATTCACTATAGGACGATCCAAGACCAATGGTCCTATTGGTTAGGAACCTCCGATGTATTACACAAGGCGTCAACGCAATCTCAACTTTGACTAGGAGACTCGTATTAAGTAATATTAGAGTAAAAAATTATAATCAAAACATTAGATTTAAAAGTAACGTAATGCTTGGGGATAAGTGCCATCCCCCAAAATAAGTCGTACAAACCACAATTGAAGTAAGTAATAGTCCATGCTACAATTAGTCCTAAAAGATAAAATAGCTACTACAAAGTCCAAATATTACATGAAGGTTCACTTGTGCTCTCAGCTTCCCTTTAAACATCCCTAAAGCCACTGAAACTAATCCCTAACATCGTGCGGCTCGACTCTAGCCAAAAGTCATGTTATGACAACAAACTATAAGGGGTTAAGCTTCAACTAGTTAGTGAGTAACTTTCCTATCCTACCAACAAGCAATATCTAAACAAGTTAATTAAATATGCATATGAAATGAAACAAGTATATGAAATGCAAATATTGTATACAGCCTGCTGGTGACTGTATAAAGTATGGTTTTACATTTATTGTTTCTTGAGTTAGGAAGTATTTAGACACATTAGGACCCAGGTCTCTACATCTAAATCCAATATTATTTCTCTTGGTAGATCAAAAGCAGTTGACATAGCTTAGCCTCAAGTAAAAGGTGATACTCCCTAAAGTCAAGCAGATTCTAAAGGTTAAGATTAGAATATGCTGCATAAATACTTCATGAGAACCAACAACATATAATATAAAAATCAAATGGATCCATTATGCATAATCCCTTACTCCACTGCACAATGCTTACACCCTTTTTATTAATACTTAAAGGTTAGATAGTTATTAGTCCAATTTACAAGCGACTAATCGATAACTATATATAGTAGACACTCCAAAGCCCTAATAGCTAATGCAACAACCAATCTTGATTTCAATATATTAAGGTGCTTCATCAAGCAATCACACTCAATACAAGCACATGTAAGAATCCCTAACCTCAAGCATAATAGTTTTCATTATATATATAATTAAGTAATGCCCTACACCATAAGCAAATATAAGATAAGACAGAGGTCAGTATACCCACTTAGCTATGGTATTTAGCAATCCCATCAATCCTCAATCTAGTTGATCCCCAGGTCCACATCACCCAAAGACTATAATTAAAGTAAATATGCATTCTACTTTATACTATTTGTTTACTCTTTCTTGTCTTAATCTTCGCATTTTTACCATTTTTGTATTTTGGCCACAACTTCTTTATTTTATGTCCGTTTTTAATGTTCATATAGTCAATTTTCATTGTTTTTTAGTATTCTTTCATTATATGAGGTCTTTTAAAGGTGTTTTAGCTTACAAGGATTCAATTTGGGTCAAAAAATTTCATTGGTCAAATGTCTTAATTTGACCACTTTAAGGGTTTAGGACTAGTTTTGAGCCTTGGCCTTAATTTTGAGTATTAAGCCTTACACTTGGATTTTTGGTTTTATTTAAATGTTCAAAGTTAAATTTTCAGTCCAATTTCTATAGTTTTTAATTTAAGCTTCAATTTTACTTTTGTAGCCTAAATGTGCCCCTTTTGCTAGTTTTATGTTCTATTTTGTAAAGGAGCTTATAGGGGGTGGCTTCAATGGACTTTTGGACTTAATGGACTTTTAATGTATTATTTATAAGTCCAATAACTTAGGGGTTAGATTTGGTCCTATAGTTATTAGGCCTTATTTTTAGTTTTTTTAGGGGGTTTTGTACTCCACTCACTCTTTAAGTTCTTAAGCCCAACCATATTTATTATTTTAGGCTTAAGCCCACTAAAAAAGCCCTAAGATAAGTCCATTTTATAGTTAGGATTCAGATTTAGTTCTTTTCATTTATCAAGCTTCTAATCCTATTTCTAAGACCCTAATCACTAATTAAACTAGTTTAGGCCATTAACTCAACATTACCTGACTTAACTTGATTAATTATATCTTAAACCATGCTTTAAACTAATTAATAATTTCATTATACTAATTAATCAAAATTTATAGCTTATTAAGTTCATTAATAGTACCAGCCAAGTAGGTTTCTTCTAGGGTTTCTTCTAACTTCTTACATCTAACACTTATTCTAGTATGTTTTCTTATTTTAATCACACTTTTACTTATTTTAAGCTAATAATATGAGATAACATGGTAAATAGAAGATGGATACTCACCAAGGAGTGGGCGACATGCATGGAAAAATAAGAGTTTAGGGCTTTTCTTGGTTGTTTCATGCTAAAACCTACTTGTTACTTTACTTCTCTACATGTTAGTGTTTTTGCTCTAAATAGTGAGCTAAGTTCATGCATTATTTCGCATTATTTTACACTATAATCCTAGAATATATTTGTACATATAAGTTTTGAAGCCGAAAATGTAGATAATATTCATAAACTTTATGGAGAAATAAGGAAACACTAAGCGTAATCACTTACCTTAGCTAAAGTGTGGAGGCCCTTACTTTCCTTGGTGTGATGCAATATTGGGAGTGTATGTGCATGCGTACATGTGTGTATAGACAAGGTAGAGGAGGGAAGGAGGGAGGGAGTGAGTGTAGAGTGATGCTTGGTGGTGGTAACTGGGTGGAGTGGTAATAGTGTTTTGGTAGTTGAGGGTTAAGGGTGTAAAGTGGTTGAGAGGGGGTTTTAGGGTGGTGTTTGAGAGTGGTTTTTGAGAGAGTTTAGAGAGTGATTTAAGAGAGATGGAATAGGAATGAAATGAAAAAAGAATGGGAGTGAGAATGGAAAATGTAGCCCATATAGGAATGAGAGAGAGGGAGGGGACCACTTGATATTTTAGGGTGATTTGGTACACTTCTTTGAGGGATAATATGTACACTTTGAAGATTTGCTTTAAATGCCAATGTCTTGTCCCCTTAAGGGATAATTACTAACTAATTACCTTGTCTACATCTCTTAATGACATTTGCACATTTGTTAATTAAGTTATAATGAATGTTGGTTATAGGATTAAGGAGTGATTATGTACAATTAAGTGAGTTAAGTGTAATTAAGTTTAGTTTAGGGTTTGGTTCTATTTTATCACTTCATTTTATTTGGTCAACTTGTTTTGCTCATTTGCATGGGGTGTCTTAAGGTTTTGGGTTCGTTTATAGTTATCGGATCGTGTTCACATTTGAGACTTGGGGTTTTTGGGCAATTAGTGAACTTGATTATACTTAATGAAAGGTTTTTGCTGCATTATTGGGGTTTCTTGTTATTCTAGGGTTTTTGATCGTACAATTAAGGTTTTAAGCAATTCACTAGGGTTTGTAGTCATTTTAGAGTTTCTATGTATTAAGGTTTTACGTGTATTTTAGGGTTTTAGGTTTATACTTTCGTTAGGGTTTTCTATCTTCTCATTTATGGTCTTTGGCTTGATAGTTAGGGTTTGCTTATCTTATTTAGGTTTTTATCATCATATTCTGTATGGTTCTAGGGAATATCTATCGATTCTTTTAACTGACATTGTATTTGAGTCCGAAAACCTCTAGGGTTTACAAGTTCAAATTAAGCTTTTTATCGAACCTGCAATTAAAACTTAAGCTTAACTCGTTTAGATAAATGAATCAAACGAACTTTCTTTTGAGCTTAAGTTCGATTCGTTTATTAATTAAGCTCGAATTGAGCCGAACCAAGCCAAGCATAAAGCGAGCCAGTCTTAAGCCTACTCATGAGCTTAAGTATATAAAATAAAGAAATATATAAATAAATTAATGAATAGTGAATAATGATTAGATTAGATTAGATATTTATATTATATATTTATATATATTACATAGATTTTTGCCTTTGGATTTTAATAATATATAATATCTATATTATTGTTAATATATATAAAACTCATAAGCCTACTTGCGAACGTAAACTAGAGCTTGAGCATGACTCATTTAGATAAATGAGTTTTATCTTAAGCTCAAACGCTGCTTGTTTACATTAAGCCGAGCTTAAAATGAGTCGACCCTAGGCAGCTCGTGAGTAGCTCAGCTCATTTATAGCTCTAATTATAAAAACCCCATTTTTGCCCACTTCATGTTCGTTTCAACATAAGAACCCCAATCCGTGGAAAAAAGGCTAGTTAGTTTAGAAAATACAAAGATTGAAAAAATTTAGAAATACAAAAAAATTGAAAAATTTAGCAAATAAAATAATCGAAAAGTTTAAAAATATAAAAATTGGAAAATTAAGAAAAAGGGTTTAGAAAATGAAAAAATAGAAAGATTCGTAAAATACAAAAAACAAAGAAATAAAATTTAGAAAATATATAAAATTTTAAAAATTTTAAAAATACAAAAAAAAAAATTGCCACGCCAAACAACATAGAGCGTGGTCGCTTTCTTATGTGACAAGTGGTATCGAAATAATAATAATAATATATTAATATATTATTATTATTATAAGAAGTAAACAAATAAATAAATAAATTCAAAAAATACTGACTTAGCATTCTATGTTAGCATGCCATGTGTGCCACGCGGCACCAAAATATTATAATAATAAGAAGAAGAACAAAAAGAAGTAAAAAAAAAAAAAAGAGGACGAGGGTGCTTGTATCGACCCTTATGATTGGGACAATCAGTCCATTAATAGAGGCCTAAGCTTAAAAACCAAAGGGGGGACAAGGGGCGTATCTAGCATCTTCTTCTCTGCCAAACGAAGAACACTAGTAAAAGAAAGGTGAACTTATGTGTCCCCTTATGTTTTAGGTAATTTTTCATTATTTTTTGAGAAAAAACTATCCAAAAACTTTACATTTTCACAGTTATAACATGGCAAAGTTTGAATCAAGCACAAGAACTCTTCTAAATATATTCATTTACAAGTCCAAATCTAAGCTAAAATATTAAGGAAAGCTTAAAAATGCATCCCAACTAAGTTTGCAAATCTTGCTATCCTGTGCAAGATTCGAAGCTTCCATGTTGAGAAATGGCAACCCCATGTGCATGTTGTGTCTAAGCATTAATCAATTACCAAAATTTTCTTAGAAAACCATCTATCAAAGATTTGCATGGTCAAACCCTAACCCATCTATACATGTAAAACACAAGCTTCCCATCTTCAATTCCTGCTTCAAACCTATAAATGGGACCTTAACATGTTTTGGCATTAAGTTTCATTTGAAACCACTCTTAGGAGCTCACCTACTCATTTTCTCTCTCTAGCCATGCTCTCCCTCTCTAAAACCATCAACTTGCGGTGTTTTTCAATCCAAAAAAACCCTACTATGAGCTTCTCCACCATTCAAAACTTAGGTAAACACTCTTAAGTTGCATCAAACAACTACGGTTGGAGTTATACAAGCTCTTTCTCTCTCTAGGCCAAACCACCATTGCTTCACTGCTACTTTTAGCAATAGCATACCACCCTTGGACTCCTTGATCTCAAGAATCTTGAGAAAGTGTCCTTACCTGTTCGTTGGGGTGGCTGAATCATCTAGGATCGTCTCTTATCACCAGTCTTCTTCTCCTTTTCCACTACCTCTAGATGCAATCCGATCCAAATCCAAGACCGAACTCGTATCAACCCAGATTTGGTTCTAACTCGTGTCCGATCCTCTATTGGCAACTTAGTTTCATTTTCTGTCCTTTCTTTTTCTTTTCCCTTATTATTATCATTATATGTATATTTATATATTTTATTATTTCATTTATCTATTTTCATTAATATAATTTAGTTTAGGGTAAGGGCACATGTAGTCCTCGGATGTAATAGAGCAGCCACCTCCGAAGATAAGTAAGGCCCACACATAAAAATATAAATAAATAAAATATATAAAATAAAATAAATCATAACGTTAGATTAAGAGCATTCTAATCCATAGGAATGTTGTAAGGTAACCACCATCCTCAGGACTAAAGGGCTTACTTGCTAAATAATAAAATAAAATAAATCAAAATAAAAAATAAAAATGTTCTTAGAACAATTACATTTTTAGAAAAGTAGAGCTTTAAGTGCTTTTTGATTTTTTTTTAAATAAATATTTTAAGACATCTAAATAAAAGTAGTAGACTTTCAAAAAAAAAAAAGACAAAATAAAAAAAAGAGAGATAAAGATAAAAACAAATAAGTAAGTGAATGTTTTGTTAGAAAAATCCATAAGTTTTTTTCTTTCTAAAACTTAGGAAATTTAGACTTTCCAAGTAAAAAAAAGAATGGCTTTCTTTCTCAAAACAAAATGCACTTCCTTTAAGAAAACTAATAAATTTCTTTTAAAAAAATTTAGCCAATCAGGTTTTTTTAAAAAAATAAATAAATATGAATTTTTTTTTTTGTAATATGGTTTTTTTCTAGAAAAAAAAAATCAATGAACCCTTTTTTTTTAGAATTTTAGTGCATAAAATTTTTTATATACATTAATAAAATTAGAGTCTTTTCTTTTATGGTTTTCCTTTAAATGAAATGATTGGTAATTGATGTAAGCAAATAATAAAAGTTTTATTATAAAACAAAAGCTTTTTGAAAAATAATAGTAATAAAAAATGAAAATGAAAATGAAAAATTAGTATCCTTTAAGTTTAAAGGGGTATTTTACAATGTTAAGCCCAATTTAAAATTTAAATGTGGTAACCTTCAAATTTTAATAAGCTAGCCCTCAAACTAGTTATCTCTAATTTCTTCAAGACTTTTCCAAAAGGTTTTCAAAATGTTGGTTGATTTCTAAATTTGAACTGTTTCGCCTAAGTGGTTCGAATTTACCTAATTTTTCATGGTTTCTCTAAGTAACAATTTCGGTTTTCAAAAACCAAAAGAAACAACTTTTTCTTAACTTTGGTCAAGAGTTTAAATTAAATAGGTATAAGGTTTAATTTAAACCAAGTTAAGAAAAATAAAAACTAAATTTTAAACTCGATGATTTAGTGACTCTATTGAAGACGTCATCTTAGTGGGCTTGCTACATTAATGTATTAAATTGAGCTTTAATATCTAAAGGATATCTAAAAACATAAGCATTTGTATAGAGTAGTTCTTGCATTCATATGTATATTTGTATTCTATTGTATATATATGTTTATTTTTTATCTTTGCTCGACAGGTTTTTTTCTTTAATTCGTTTATCTAAAGCTTATAAGAACCAAAAGGCCCGATGGGTCAAGTTTTATACAAGGAAAGAGAGGGGGTTCTTTTGAAAAGCATCATGATGTGTGTTATATAAGGTCAAAACCAGATCTAAGAAGCCTTAGGATGAGGGGACCATTGAGTAAGCTTTGGGTATTCTAGGGCACCTACTATCCGGACCAATTAGGTCCCTTACTTTAGTTGATATAGCTATAGATACATTTTTCAGAATAAGGGAAACTTTTAGAACCCATCTAATTTGCATTCATGATATTATCAACTTTGATTAGGCTTCTTAAAAGGCCATGTTATATTTGTTTTCTTTGTAAGTATTTCCTTGTAATTAAGGTTGGGATGTAATACATTTTCCTTATAGTCTAGATTGTATTTGTATAGGTTTTTTTTTTCTTTTCCCTCTATCTAATGTATTTTTCTTTATTGTATCAAATCATGGCTATTCCTATCACAACTGCATCATATTAAGAGATTTATGTCCATTGGCCCATGGATATTCAGCCCTCATTGTAAGTGTAGTTCGCTTATTACAGACTAAGGGACTAAGAATTTATCAAATGTCTTATCAAGCCCATTTTATCTCTTTCCAAAGTGGGTATCCATCTTCCTCTGATTAAGGCTTTAGCATATTTTTGGAATCCAGAGTTAAGGGCCTTCTGCTTGGGCCCTCATGAATTAAGCCCCATAATAGAAGCATATATCCAGTTGTCTTAAGCCCCTCTACTTTTAGAATGTATCTTCATCCTAAGAATGGAGAGTCACTTACCAATACTTTTAGTAACTTTTTAGGAGTGAGACATAATGAAGTCAAGAAGGCATTAGATAACTGCAATGGAGAGTGCTTTAAGGTTAGCACCCTTATCTATTGTTTTGGAGTCCTAATACCCCACAAATCTCATAAGCCCTAGTATTGTGTAGGTGAAGAAGACTAAGATATACCTCTTCCCGATGGTAAACATGTATGTCCACTACAACATAGTTGAATTAATGGACCAATTATTGGCAAGAAGGTCCCATGTACCAGCCATTGTAGCAAAATAGATCAAGTCTTTGGATTTCTTAAAGCGAAAGGGCCATAAGGCACTTAAAGGCAGCGTAGCACTTCTCATCGTTTGGTTCCTCAACTATCTGAATTACCATAGGCTCAAGTTGAACCATGCTCCCTTTAACGGAGAATATGATATTATAGCTTCTTTTGCTAAGAGAGTCGAGATACCAAAAGTCATTGAAGTACAGGCAAATGCACCTATTAGTTTATAATATAACAAATTAAATCCGAATGTCAATCTCTTAGAGACTCTGACTATTAGTACTCATTAGGTCTCTATTATTTAACTGGTATATTAAATTTCAAGAAACTTAAATATTTAAATCTAAATTATTGCTAAAACTAATTCAAAGATTAACTAAGATTTAGTTCAAGGATTGATAAGGAAACAATTTAATTAATTCAAGATTCAACGCTGTACCTAGATCTTGTTTCCTCTAGATCTAATATGTGATTGTCCTAAAAATAATCTAATTTATTCTTTAATATTTCTTGACCGAGAGAATTTTTTACTAAAGTTAACTACTTTCTCAAGCTAATTAACCCTAACTCTAACCTTAGAATCATTTATTAGAATCTTTTCTCAATAGCATAACTAAAGATTGCATTATTAAACAATGAATTCTCTACACTTTAATTTGAAATCTAGAAGAATCTTGCAAATTATCTTGAATCTTGCAACTTATCAATTATGTCTAAATCTAATCTTATAAAAAATCTCTTAATTCTCTTATAAGATATTAAACTCTAGATTATTACCCACGAAAATAATAACCTAAATCATGAAGCATACGTAATTGAATCAAGAAAAGAATAAAAAAACTAAATTAATCAAGCAATTAAAATATCACATGAATAGATTTAGGTTCCATAAAACTTAGATGCCAAGATTTTACTCATTACACATCTTAAAATAATAATCTAAAATCAGAATATAAAAAGTAATAGAAAGAATCATTACAAAATCCAAATAAAATTAAATCTTGAAATCTTCACTTGTCCTTCCTTTCTTGATTGTTCTTGGCTTCAAAAACTCCTTGAAAGTCATGCCAAAAAGTTCTTCTAAAATAAACCCTAATAAGGCTTTATATATGAAGAGCTTAAAAAAATAGGTCGACTGGAGACACAATTGTGTCTTTTGGTCATGTAGCGTTTGTCTTTTTTTTTTTTTTTTTAAATTGGAAACAATACGACCAAAGACATGATCATGTCTTTTGGTCATGTCCTAGACTATAACAGTTGAAAAACAGCTCTAATTTGGCATGAAAACGACACAATTCGTGTCGTTCGGCTGTGTCGATCTTTAAACCTTCATAATTTACTCGTTTAAGCTCCAATTTGAGTGAAATTTGTTTATATCTTTTCATTTTCATGCATAGATTGTTTCAAAACCTAAAAAACAAAATTTTACTCAATTAAGTATTATTATTTAAAAATAAGCTCGAATATCAAGGAAAATCATCAAAAATCACTAAATAAAATATGTGCAATTAAGAAATCATCAATTACATTTTCTAGGGAATGGGTTATGATATTCTAAGATATGGAACTAGAAGAAATAATATGGTTTGCTAATCGAAGCCATTGCGATTGAGCCATTTTAGGGTGTGCAAATTATGCTGCAGTTCCTCTCATTACAACCTATTGATGCACGAGCTATTATTTGGCTTATGCGATACTTTAATGGGGCCCAATCTAAGAAATAGCTCAATAAATTTCATTGGATTAGGTAACTTTAGATTATGTTGAATAAGGTGTTCCTTTGGCTGTGAAGTAAGCAAAGCTACAAGCCATTAAGGAGTTATGGGACTCCCGAAAGATACAACCTAATAAGAAGGTTGGAGAACTGAGAGGTAGGGTTGGCAATTACTAGGCTACTCAAGAGTTTATTTTTTATTAGCTACACCGGATGAGTCATCTTCAATATCAAGCCCCATCTGTACTTCCATTAGCCTTAGTATACAACCAATGAAGAGATCCAAACCTTTATAAGATGGGCTTAGGCTTACTTAAAGAGGTTATGCAAAGAGAATGCTGAAAAAGAAGCCCATTTGAAGGACAAACTCCATTAAGCCTGAGAGGAGAGGAATGTTCTACAAGCTTAACTAGCCTAAGCTTGAACATGTATCAACAAGCTTGAAGAGGAAAAGAGATGCCTTAGCAAGAATAGGAAGCTTATGTAGTTTTCTTTTGTTTTCTGTTTTTTTTTTTCATGATTTACTAATGTGATAAAGAACTCATCAAAGTTACCGATATCAACAAAATTTCAGCTTTGCTACATAGTTGCCCAAATACTTTATCTATTATGCATCCGTTTGACTCCATTTGCATTTTATTTATTTTATTCATTTGCTTTTCAGTATCCTTTCTTATTCTTTGCAAACAAAAACATAAATAAGGAAAGTAAGAAAAAAAAGATGAAAAAAAAGAGAGAGAGAAAGAGAAGTAAAAAAAGAAAAAAAAAAGAGGAATTGTGAATATAAAAATTTTCTAACAAGGCTTTAATGCTTGGTTTTTTTAAGTTCTCTAAAAATAGCTCACAAGCAGTACATCTCAAATCAAAGCCCCATATTCACTCGATCAAGAGCAAAAATGGCAAGTAATGGAACCTCTAACAATATCGGTAACTTAGGTAATTTTGTGAACCTTGAAAATCCTGATCCTATTAACAATCTTCGTATGATTACCGAAGACAAGGTTCATACTTGGAAGAGTTCATGAAGAATATGGCCCAAAAGATAGACCTTTTGGTCGATGGTGTTAGCCTTCTTAGAGTAATCTAATCAACCTAAGACAGGCACTTCAACGCTAAGCACGGAAAAGGGTCCACTATCAATCCACCAAAATATCAACCCATTGGCATTGAACTTCAACATGTTGAACCAAATTCAAGGATCAACTTAGAGTTCTTCATGAAGGAATTAGATTATAAGCATAAAGAGATGGATAAGAAATTGTTACAACAAATGGCTAATAAGATGAAGGCATTCGAAAAATTTGAAGGGTTTGAATAGGTAGTATCACTAACATTATTACTCAAGATCTAAGGGCCTACTCGAAGAAGTTTAAAACCCTAGACTTTGAAAAGTATGAAGGGATGGGCTATCATAAGTTGTACACTCATTTATATGTAAGGAAGTTGAGTAAATATGTTAATTACAACAAGCTTGTAGTCCAAACATTCCAGGACAGCTTGACCAGCCGGCTTTTACCTGGTATGCTTAATTGCATTTGACTCAAATGAATACTTTGGATAATTTGGCACAAGCCTTTTTTGAGCAATATAAATTCAATGTTGAGGTTGCACCTTCTTTAATACACTACACCAAAGGTAGACAAGGGTAATGGTATCAAGGTAAGTCCAAGCTTGAAAAAAAAAAAAAAGATGGGAAGAGAAACGTGCAAACAACAATGGAACTAAGATAAGCAAAACCTACGATCGGCTCCGAGGATATAACGCACTAGGGAACCACCGAGGATTGATAACTCAACATGATGCATGAGCTAGTCCAATGAGGATACTCGCCACCTAACTTTACTTAAGGGTTAGGATAAGAGCAAAAGAGGGAAGCAAGCACACTTAGCTCACAAAGAGGGGAAGTATATTCAATATCTCGTATTGTAAGATCATGTAGTTACCTTTACAATGAGTATTTATACCCGAAATATTAGAGTAACAACTATAAACGGAAATAACTATAAAGGGTAAAGTCCTAAAGAAGTAATGTACAAAATATTGGAAAAAGGCATAAAGAGAAAATCAAGAAAAACATTTGTCTTGTATGAAGGATTCTATCATATGATTGGTCGGACATGTAGCTCTTAATGGATGGGTGACTTTCTAGCAGAAGAAGACAAATTGTCTGATCAGGTTAGTGACTGCTGAGTCGAGCTACCGAGCAAAGGTGGGGAGTCCTTCCGAGAAGACACAAGTGTGGATGTATGCAAGGGTTCGTGGCACCAATACTACCAAGTTGGAGGCTGGTACGGTTATTGTGAGCCTTTAAAATCGCATTTAAGACAACCGTACACAGATTTAAGGCATTTGGAAAAACTTATCCAATTAAACCCAAAATTTATGACTATGATAGAAAAGTTAGTTTAAGTGATCTAATGAAATTAGATTGTAATAATAATGACCCAAAATCCCAATTTTAGCTTTAAAAGTGTAAATATATAATATAACGTAAAATTCATCGAAATCCCTAAAAACGAGTTTGAAATGCGATGAGGACTTAGATATAAGTTGATTAAGCTATAAAAAGAAATAATATAGTATAATATACTATATGAATATATATGTATTTTTATGAATATACCCAATATATATAATAATTATAATTGTAAATTAACCCAAAATTATATAGTTATATATAATAAGTTGTAAACTTGCAAAATTAAATAGAAAATATATATTAAAAATAAAAGACATGAAAGAAACATAATTATATGAGTATAATTACACATTACATTAATTAATTACATGGAATTATATATTTTAATTAAATAAATTACTAAATATTAATATAATATGCATAAAATATTGAAAATTAACTTAAAAATCACTCAAAACATATCCAAAAGCTTAGGAAATTGTTGGAAGAGATCGTGGCAACCTTAGATCTAATCTAATGATGAATCAAAAGAAGAAATCATAAGGAGTCTATACCTCATGTTTGGAATAAAGTGAAAGAAAAGTAAGAAAAATTATAAAATAAATTGTAAAACTCTTAAGAAAATTATAACTAATCCAAGCCAACATATATAAGACTTCAAATGTCACTTTAGACATTTTAGGAACTTCGATCACTAAGAGAAAATTTGTGAGAATAATTTAGAAAAAAGAAAAATATTAAATCAAAGACAAAGCAAGGATTGGATTAAGCTAGTTCCTTAACCAAACCTGAACCTACTATTAAACCTTGCCAGCCATCATAAGTCCTCCCTGTACACCGCCGATCCAATAAACCCTTACCGGCCAACAATGGCAGAAGCTCCAATGAACACATGGTTCAATTTTCTAGCCTGTTTTTCCTTAGATTTCTAAAAATATTAAAATGATCCATAAAATTATGAAAAATTTTATTTGTAGGTTATTTTAGATATAATTTCATGATGTAATTTTAGTTTTGTAAAATTATGAATATTTTATTTGCTTACTTAAATAAGTTACTGTTCATTCGAAACTTTAAATTTAAAATATATGTCAACATATATTATACGTACTCACTTATAATAGGCCATGAACTAGATCAGAATCATTCTCAACGAGTCCATAAGAAGTGATCCTATTTTTTTCATCGAATCTGAGTAGAGACCAAAGGTCTTAAGCGATCAATCTGGTAGAACAACTCAAAAGATAAAGAAGTATCGTTAATTTCTTCATGCTTGTTCTAAGTTCGAAGTACCATTTGTACAAAAAAGAATCCCCTTCGTTACATGATTTGTTCTTCATACAAATAGATATAGGATCTATGGGGCAATTACTTAGAAGTGCATTTTGTGTAACAACCCTTCCTATCTGATAAAAAAGGATCCCATGATCCTGAACTGATCTTACCTAGGATCGCAAATCCCAAGTTTATCTATGAAGAGCATATCTAATTGTATTAGTGTCTAGAATTGATTTCTTTTGTGTAATACTAATCAATAGGGCCTAATTGGTAAGTGCTACAAGATCTCGTACATTGGAACCCATGGTTATGGACTTAAATCCATTAGTATGGAACATTTTCTTTTTCAAGTGAAATCCCCTAGTATATGAAAGGGTGAAAAAGTGCATTCATTGGTGTGGAATAAGAAGCCTTCGTATCTTAATGCATGTATTTAATTTATTCGAAGCTATTAGAGTGGGATCTACTTTTTGGGGAATATGAGTCAAAGCAATACCAAGAATATTTTTAGTGGAACATCTTTCACAATCCCTAGAGAGATAGTTCACTAATAGACCGAGGGATAAGTAATTCGACTCATTCACATTCAAATCATAAATGTTTGGAATCCATATTATGCAAGGAGACATTGCTTTTGCTAATTTGAATTGAAGGGTGATATAAAATCGGTCTATTTTTGGCATCATATCCATATTTAGCGCATTCATCTTAGTTAGATGCTCCAGCTTCGTATCAAGGTCACAATCAATATCGTCACTATCCTCAATATCGATATCATCAATAAAAAAATCTTTAGGCTTGTTATCCAGGACTTTGTTTTGAAATACTGTAATGAAAGGAACATAGGAGTTTGTTGCTAGGTATTTTACCAAATAAGACTGTCTAGTTCCTATAGAACCTATCACTAAAATACCTTGAGAGAGGGATAGGGCTAAGCGAAGCTAAAAGGGTTTTCCATGAGATGTGAAACGAAAACTATTAGCTCCATATGAGTTTGTAAATAAGTAATTGTCTGATAATGAGCAAGGGATATCCATCTTTCTACTAAATAGGATGTATTGAACTCATAATTCATTAGATACTTTTTATGAATGTCAACTAAGTATTGTAAGTACATTACTCTCATTTGTTCAATCATTTGATAACAAAAGTCATTCTTTGATAAATGATCACTATGCATTAAACTCAATAGAATTTGATCAATCCTTTTTTCTGTCGTTAAGGTGGAAAACTGAACCAAGAATTCTCTTTCTTTATCATCAATCGAATTACTGTTCGCAACCCAAGATTCTATTTTATTATCAATCCAATCACCATTCACATTTTTTCTTTTTCTTATCAATGAATAGATCTCTTTACTTGTATGACTTAGATGTCTCGTATTTTTTGAAAAAGTGATTCGATGGATGGGATTTGGTATGATACTTAGGAGATCAATAATATCAATGAGATTGATATTAAAATATTTCTTCTTAAAGCATATTGATTTGACTTCATAAGTGAGACTACCACTCCATAACATGTTGTCACCAAAAGTAGAACCCCGTATTTCTTCTAGAGAATCTCCTAATTTTTTCAAAGCAACTAAAAAGAGATTCTTTAACCGGAGAGAATTTAGTTCAAATGTAGGGTACCCATCCAGAAGTTCCATAGATTGGGAAAAATTTTTACAAATAATTCTTTTGAATAATTAACAAATATGTATGTATTCGTTCATAAAAAATGGGATCAACCCCCATTGCGTATTGGTACTTATTGGATATAGAATAGATCTGCTTCTCTTTATTCCTACGAACTGAATTTTTCCATTTTTAATTTACTAAAAAACACAATAGACAAATATTAATCCTTTATCCAAGATAGCCCACGGAAGGGGGAAGTCCACAACATAGTTTTTTCCAATGCAATAAAGTTACATAGTGTCTATTATTAGTTGATAAAGAGGTATTTACATGGGTTTATCCTAGTATCATGTTCATACTATTGTATTGAATGATCCTGGTCATTTGCATTCTGTCCATATAATGCATACAGCTTTAGTTGCTGGTTGGGTCGGTTCGATGGCTTTATATGAATTAGTAGTTTTTAATCACTCTAACCCCGTTCTTAATCTAATGTGGAGATAGGGTATGTTCATTATACCCTTCATGACTCGTTTAGGAATAACCAATTCATGGGGCAATTGAAGTATCATAGGAGGAACCGTAACGAATCCTGGTATTTGGAATTACAAAGGTGTAGCCAGTGCACATATTGTGTTTTCTGGCTTGTGCTTCTTAGCGGCTATCTGGCATTGGGCGTATTGGGATTTAGAAATATTTTGTGATGAATATAGAGGAAAACCTTCTTTAGATTTGCCCAAGATCTTTGGAATTCATTTATTTCTTTCAGGAGTGGCTTGTTTTGGTTTTGGAGTATTTCATGTAACGGGATTGTATGGTCCTAGAATATGGGTGTTCGATCCTTATGGACTAACCGGAAAGGTACAACTTGTAAATCCAACGTGGGGTATAGAAGGTTTTGATCCTTTTGTTCTAGGAGGAATAGCCTCTCATCATATTACAGCAGGTACTTTAGGCATATTAGCATCCTTACTTCATCTTAGTGTTCATTTACCCCAATGTCTATACAAAGGATTGCATATGGGGAATATTGAAACCGTTCTTTCCAGTAGTATTGCCGCTGTCTTTTTTGTAGCTTTTGTTGTTGCTGGAATTTTGTGGTATGGTTCAACAACAACACCTATCGAATTATTTGGTCCCACTCGTTATCAATGGGATTGGGGCTACTTCCAGCAAGAAATATATCTAAGAGTTGGTGATGGGTTAGCCAAAAATCAAAGTTTCTCAGAAGCTTGGTATAAAATTCTAGAAAAATTGGCTTTTTATGATTACATTGGTAATAATCCGGCAAAAGGGGGATTATTTAGAGCATGTTCAATGGACAATGGAGATGGAATAGCTGTTGGGTGGTTAGGACATCTTATTTTTAAAGATAAAGAAGGATGTGAACTTTTTGTACGTCGTATGCTTACTTTTTTTGAAACATTTCCGATTGTTTTGGTAGACGGAGATGGAATTGTTAAAGCCGACGTTCCTTTTAGAAGGGCAGAATTAAAGTATAGTGTCGAACAAGTGGGTATGATTGTTGAGTTATATGATAGTGAACTCAATGGAGTTAGTTATAGTGATCTTGCTACTGTAAAAAAAATGCTAAACGTGTTCAATTAGGAGACATTTTTGAATTAGATCGTGTTACTTTGAAATCGGATGGTGTTTTTCGTAGCAGTCCAAGGGGTTGGTTTACTTTTGGACATACTTCGTTTGCTTTGCTATTCTTCTTCAGACACATTTGGCATGGTACTAAAACCTTGTTCAAAGATGCTTTTGCTGGTATTGACCCAGATTTAGATGCTTAAGTAGAATTTGGAGCATTCCAAAAACTTGGAGATCCAACTATGAGAAGACAAGTAGTTTGATACAAGATTTTTCTATTAGGTTTTCGCTTGTCTTTTTATGATTTGACATAGATTAAGGAAAGGGAGAAATCTTGATTCAAATCTTCATAAACAGGTATGGAAGCTATAATTGTAAAGCACGAGCGAATTTATGGAAGCATTAGTTTATACATTCCTCTTAGTATTGACTTTAGGGATAATTTTTTTTGCTATCTTTTTTCGAGAACCTTTGAAAGTTCCAACTAAAAAGGTGAAATGATTTTTCATTATATCAATTGAAGCAACAAGCCTCCCTATATTGGGTGGCTTATTGCTTCAACTAGTCCCTATATTCTTCAAATAGATCTCTTATTTGTTGAGAGGATTGCCTAAAAGCAGTATATAAGGCATACCCAGTAAAACTTACAGGTAACCCAGATATAGAGATGGCAACTAGGGTTGCTGTTTCCATTATTATATAATTTCAAGAGCAAAATGGATCTATAATAAGATCGTTTATTTACAACAAAATGGTATGCAAAGTCAACAGATCTCAATGAATACAAAATAGGATTTATGGCTACATAAACCGTTGAAGAGAGTTCTAGATTTGGACCAAGACGAACTGTTGTAGGGGATTTATTGAAACCATTGAATTCAGAATATGGTAAAGTAGCTCCTAGATGGGGAACTACTCCATTGATGTGTGTCGTAATGGCTTTATTTGCAGTATTCATCTCTATTATCTTGGAAATTTATAACTCTTCCGTTTTACTGGATGGAATTTCAATGAATTAAATTAGATTTAAATGAATCGCAAATTCTTAGTTTTTCAATACAAGGAAAGCATTTTGGTTTCAGATTTTTCTACCATTAGATAATTTTGGTATTGTTATATTTTTTGTGTTATCGGTAATTCGATCGTGGAATTTCTTTATGTATTTCCGAAATATGAGTGTATGACTTGCTAGAATGGATCCTATTAATAGTACAGAGAATGGTTTTATCATCTTGATAGAGATGGTTTTACTTCATCGGATATTCATCCTTAGTATCTGGAGTACGGAATATATGAAATAGATCACAAAATATTAACTACGATTCATACTTAATATTCATACCCTACAACCTGACTCCACAAAATTTTCCAAAGAGTTATAAGTTCTAAATTGAAAGATTTTTCTTCTTTTTTTTTTTCAAAAAATTCCCTTTTTTTTATCAAAAGGCAAAGCTTTCTTTGGATTTTTAGTCATTATATATATCTATTCATTCAATAAGTGATGATTGAAAGATTCTTACTTAGGGAATCTTTAGACTTAGTTTGAAGTTTTGTTGAATCATCGTGGTTTGAGTATGAATCCGGAGTTTTAATCCATTCATAGGGTCTTAACAAGAGAATTCCTATCAATAATAAAGAAAACAAGAATAAAGCGGCATTACATACAAAAAAATTAAAGAAAGTAGGTAAATAGAAGATTCAAGAGGCCTATAATGACCAACATAAAGACGAATGTGCCAACTTGATATTTTGACATTGTAACCACAAATAAGAGCTTTAGGATTTTTACTAATTCATATCCTCACTTAGAATGGGAGAGGTTTTATTACAAAGTTTTTCTATTCCGTATCCCTTGCAACTAAAGCAATATTTGGGTTTTTTGTTTGAGCTATACGAAATGAAATTCTCAGATATGGTTCTTAGGGGGGGAGTACTTTTGGTTTACCTATCTCAATAAAGTCTATGATTGGTTCGAAGAACATCTTGAAATTCAGGCAATTGTAGATGATATAACTAGTAAATATGTTCCTCCTCATGTCAACATATTTTATTGTCTAGGAGGAATTACACTTACTTGTTTTATAGTACAAGTAGCTACAGGGTTTGCTAAGACCTTTTACTATCGTCTGACTATTACTGAGGCTTTTGCTTCTATTCAATACATAATGACTGAAGCTAACTTTGGTTAGTTAATCCGATCAGTCCATCGATGGTCGGTAAGTATAATGGTCCTAATGATGATCTTGTACGTATTTTGTATGTATCTCACTGGTGGTTTTAAAAAAGCCTGCGAATTGACTTGGGTTACAGGTGTGGTTCTGGCTGTATTGACTGCATCTTTTAGGGTAACTGGTTATTCCCTACCTTGGGACCAAATTGGTTATTAGGTAGTCAAAATTGTAACAGGCATACCAAAAGCTATTCTTATAATAGGATCTCCTTTGGTCAAGTTATTATGTGGAAGTGCTAGTGTGGGATAATCCATTTGACTCGTTTTTATAGTTTACACACTTTTGTCTTACCTCTTCTTACTGCCATATTTATGTTAATTCATTTCCTAATGATATGTAAATAAGGTATTTCTGGTCCTTTATAAAGAATATAGATCATAGATATTTGTAATCAATCATTTATCACTCGAGGAGGAACAATAGTATTTCATTGCTACAAATATGGATTATCGAAAAGAATAAGACATATATTTAGATATTTTCCTTCAACTAGCACCTATACAATATAGTATTCTTTATTTGAATTTGACACGAATAGTTGAAGTGAATTCTTCGAAGAGAAAATGAATTACGAGAGTGTGTGACTTGAACGATTGATTGAAACCGTGCAGATAGATAGATGCCCTTATTGCCACATTGGAATTCAAACCCAAATGTGTCTTTGTTCCAACCACCCCATATAAACCCCATACAGAAGATAAGCTGGTTTGTTTGAAAAGAATCTTTTCTATGATCTTTGATGAGACCCAATGATATCGTACATGACGTCCGTGAACAGGCTCTGTAAGATCCAGTAGAATAAATGATGTGACCTAAGACAAATTTTGTTTTAGCTAAATTACTTACTTAATTTAATAGTATAGAAATGCAGTCATTTCCTCTACATCGACTTGATTTATGATATTATCGGAGTGAAAGAAGAGGTCTAAAGAAGAGCCGAGGCTAAACTCTATTAGTAACAAGTAAATCCTTTGTATGTAAAAAGTTTCAAGATATTGGGGAATAAAGTTCAATTGCAAGGATTGAGATAGCCTAGAAAGCACTTAATTATGAAGAACTTTGTAAGCTTATTTAGGTAGTGAGCATTTACTTATAAGAAGAAAATTCCTTAAAATGGGTAGTTACAATTGTGAAAAATGGAACCCGCCCATTTTTTCTTCCATAGAATTAGTCATATATGTGTAGATATTCTATAGAGAGATTTATATTTATAACATGGATCCATTCCATTCATTTAATTCTTGCTCAAGTCGAATGATGAAAAATTATCATGTTTAGGTCCTTCGGGGAATGGATCTATAAGAATTTACCTATCCAAATAACAAAAATACTTGACTTAAATGATCCTGCATTAAGAGCTAAATTGGCTAAAGGGATGGGTCATAATTATTACGGAGAACCTATATGGCCCAATAATCTTTTATATATTTTTCCAATAATAATTCTAGACACTATTGTGTGTAACACAAGCTTAGCGATTCTAGAACCATCAATGATTAGTGAACCTGCGGATCCATTTGCAACTCCATTAGAAATATTACTTGAATGGTATTTCTTTCTTGTATTTCAAATACTTCGTACAGTACCAAATAAGTTATTGGGTGTTCTTTCAATGGTTTCAGTACTCGAGGGATTACTAACAGTACCTTTTTGGAGAATGTTAATAAATTTCAAAAACCATTTCGTCATCCAATAGCAACAACTGTCTTTTTGATTGGTAGTGTAGTGGCTCTTTGGTTGGGTATTAGAGTAACATTACCTATTTATAAATCCCTAACTTTAGGTCTTTTTTAAATTGATTCAATTGTGAAATAAAATAGCATGACTTGTGTTGTGTATCTAAGGAATACTCACTTCAAAGTCAATTTTCCTTAGATACATCTATTCTATTTCTGGATTTCTTCTAAATCGAAATATATTCTATATATTATGTTAAAGATTAATATATATTTCATCTTTTTCTGGATTTCTTTCGAATCGAAATATATTCTATATATTATGTCAAAGATTAATATATATTTCATCTTTTTTAGTTCATAAAAAAAAAAAGAACTAAATGAATGTATTTTGAATTGATTCTTCGGTAAATCGGTTTTGAAATGCTTTTTCTATTTTTAGAATATCCAATATCTGTTTTATATCTTTTATGCGAAAATATTCAATTTTCATAAGTTCTTCTTGACTCTTATTCAAAAGGTCTAATAATGTGTGTATATTAGACCTTTTGAGGCAATTATAAATCCTGGGAAGCAATTCGGATTGGTTAATAAAAATATATTTCAATGCGATTTCTTTTTTTGTTTTTCTTAGTTTAGCCAATCTATGATGAAAAGCAAAAAAAGGTAAAGTAACCTTATGGTGATTATTTTTAAAATGGAAGCTTTCTTCTTCCACATGTAGAAAAAGAATGAATAAATCAATTAAATTACAAGAGGCTTCATGAAGTGCCTCTTTAGGAGTTCATGACTTGGTATTTTATTTATCTTTCAAATTTCAAATTTTTCGAATCCTTTTTATTTTTATTTAAAGGTGTGTAATAGATAAAAATATTAATAGATAACAATCCTAAGAACATTGAAAAATGAAGCAAAACAAGTAAAAAAAAATAAAGAAAGACCACTTTTTAATTATTTGTGTCTAGGATTACATCCTGGATCATTAGATAGGAATCCAAAAATAAAGAAAGAAATAAAGAATATCTCTACTGTGTAAACAAAGAGTTTAAGAATAAACAATACACAATCTCTAAGATCATTTTTTGGGAAAAAAAAAAAAGAGAGAGTAGGTTCTCCTTTTTTATATCCTATATCCTATTTTGATACCAATAAATGAAATGCTTTCTATAAACTAGAAAAATAATTTTCCAAAATTCATTTGTAATTTGTAATAAGAATTGAGTCTTTCATTACAAGAAAATTTTTCTTTCATATCATAGTGAACTCTAATAGGTCTTTCAATAAATGAAAAAGAATTTGAATGAGAAAATGGGATGATTCAGATTTATCTTAGCTATCATATCGAAAAATTGTTTAGATTGAAGGGTCATACACTTCTCTAACCATATCCATTATTAAAATTTTTTTACTCAGATAAATCATGTCTAGGACCATATTAAAGATCTCATCGAAAACTTACAACAACTTGCCAAACAAATGCTAAGAGAAAAAAGAGAATGGGTATCATTAGCATAACATCTACGATTGGATTAAAAAAAGCCAGGTAATTTCACTAAGAAAAAACTACTCAAATAAAGGGGGGAATTAAGACAGATACAGATCAAACTAAAGATATTAAGCATAGCAAACATTTTTTTGACTTTGAGATAATTGTATTTTGATTGAGTTATTAATATGTTTTGATAATTGCTATATAGTAAAAATTACAAAAGCAAAGTGGACAAAAAAAATCCTTCTTTCAACCTACCCAATAAAAAATCCTTCTATTCGCAATTGAAAATAGAAGAAATCATACTTTCATGCAATATCTTAATTGAATTATATGTAATGATCAATAAATTCGGTTTAATTCTATATCTACGTGTGTGAAAATCCAAGGAACAATATAGTCTATAAATTTTTAGACCGGATGGAATTGACGAACATCTAATCCCTATAATATTGTTTATTAGTATCGAATCAAAATCGAAATGGGGCATGGCCAAGTGGTAAGGCAATGGGTTTTATACTATCCCTACATTCTTAGCTTTCATAATGATATTTTATTCATCTAAATGATAAAATAGATCACTCTGCTTGATGTTTAAAAAAAATCATTTTATTTTTTACGATAAGAGTTTTGAAAATTTCATTAATTTATATTCATTTAAAACATCTCTTAGATGGTATTTATTGATACTTTCTAAGTTAGAAAAAGGAAGGAAGGAATTGCTCAATTTCATTTTCCTAAATGACACAATTCCGCAACATACTTCTTTTAATCCAATATTATACAAATTCTTTCTAATAGACCCTTATTCTATCTATTTAGCATCTCATCAAAGTTGAAATTGATAAATTCATTGAATAAGTTCTATTTTTCTCAATAAATTGATTTTTATCTATTTCTTTTGTTTGTTTGCTACCTTTTTTATATGTATATATATGTTAAAAATAGAAAAGGACTCTAAAAAGCGAAATCAGAAAAAATCGAAACTGAGAATTAGAATCTTTGACGAAGACGAATGAGATCTAAAACCATTATTATGTCAACACAAGAAAGGAATTTTCCACATTCCTTTCTTGTGTCAAAGACTAAGAGGATAGAGAATCCTTTGCTTTAGATTCTCCAGCTCTTTATCTTATGTTTAGTATGTTCTATAATATTCAATTTGAGATAATAGCGACATAGTCACGTCACACTAGTCCAAATTGCCAAGAAGAATTTGATTCTTTTTACGAACTTAAATTAATATTGGTAAATCTTCGCTTTGAATCTAGAAATTCATTTCAGACAATCGAACCTTGTCAAACTATTTCTTCTTAAGAACCAAAAAAATTTGTGCTAAGATAATAGATGTAAAAAAGAATAAAAGTCCTTAGACACGTAATGGATCTTAAAGTAGTATTTCTGCATCCCTTTGACCAAACCCACCACATTAGGATTACTCATTAATGGTTGATCAAGTTTGATATATTTGCCCTCTGAAACAAGAATTTCTGGCCCTGGGGGGATAATATCAACCACTTGATGTCTAATCGATGTATCTGTTATGGTTATTTTGTACCCTCCTTTTTCTTTTCGTATGATTTTACTTATTATACCAGCCGTTATAGTGTTATAAACTTTATTGTTACTCTTGCTCCTGTCGAGATAAATCTAACCCCTTCCTCTGTTCCCACCTACATATATGGGGTATTTTAAGAAGTTAACATCTTTATTAGTAGCAAGATTCGGGAAGAGAATAGGAAAGATAATTTCATTATATTTCTAACTCGTAACAGGACCTATAACAAGAATATTTTTTTAAGTGAGCCAATAGCTTTGAAAATACTAATTGCCTATCTTTTCTTTCATCTTGAACAAAATACGATTGGGGGGGAGCTAAACTAGGAACAGCTCCCACGTTCAACCCCCCTTTTTTACTATTAGCATGAACTTGTTTTACTTGCATATCATAAGGAATTTGAACAACTGCTTCAAATACAGTATCAGAAAGTACCGCTTATTGAACCTCAATATCCACAGGCATATTAGCTAAATGGCAATTAGCAAATACAATACGTCCGATCGCTTCTCGTAGATTTTCATAACCCTACTATGCAAAAATGGGATATGCATTTGAAATAGATCGAGTAATCTCTTTCTTTATAAAAAAAAAGAGTATTTTTAGTTTGCATGGTCCAATCATTGATTCCAAAATTTTTATAATAAAATTAGGTAGGTTGCTTGTATCATTCCTTATCCACAATTCTGCTCTTTATTGAAATAATTTTACTGGAATATAGGAGTAGGGGAAATCCCTGTATGGATAAAACGAGTAGAGTAAGTATGTCTTTAAATGCTTTGCTTATGTACAAAATAATAAATATTCGAGTTAGATCAGTCATTCATTGAATGATAAATCACTACGAAAAGTGGAAACAAGACCAGATATAATTTGATCATTATGAGCAAATCTAAAATCTTTGTAGACATAGCCAATCATTAGTTCCTACCCATAGGCGAATGGAATCTAATTCATAAATCAGTTAATAAAAGAATAGAAAAAGCTTTTATTGTGTCACTTGAGTTATTTGGAATTCTTGAACCTAAGAGTTTAGAATAACAAGTTCTTCATTAGCCAGAATAGAATAACCAATTAAAATAATGAAACAGATTATATTTGTCAATAAGTGCAAAACCATGTAGATATGCTCCTCATTGTGCATTTTGATTAATTGGATTGTTTCTTTATGGATTCTTAGATGAAGCATTTGTAGATGTGTTTTTAGGTATTCTTTTATCATTTCGTCCAATAGGAAGAGTTCTTCTAACTCTATGAATTTTTCTAAAATACTCTTTTCTTGAATATCAGTCAAAAAGATTTCGGATTGTCTAATATTCCACCAATTAGTAATCTAAGATTCGAGACTTTTATTAAATAATAGAGAGATCCACCAGGGCAAAAATACTATACATAGAAAAGGAAGAAATGATTTCTTTTTTGGCATTTTTTCACCTATGAATTGGAATTGTTAATGAAAACACCTCATTTATAGAATCTATGGGATTGAATATTTCTATCAACCCTAAGTTCTATTACAAGAATTGAACCTATGAAGCTATTCCCTATTTTTTTTTTTTTATGATTCAGTGGTTAGGCCTTGAATCTCGAAAGAATACAGAAATATAATAAGAGCCCACTTTGTTTGAATTAGAATGAAGAAATAATAAAAAAATCTTGTTTCCATTCCAGATACTTTAATCGATCAAATTCCGAGTCTCTTTTGATAAATCTTTGAAAGAATCACTTTAATTCAAGTAATGAATATTAATTATTCAAATTTCAAACCAAAGGAACTTCCCTTTTGTTGTCTATCAAAGAAAGGTTTCAAAAAAATTTTTGCCGGCTACCTCATAGTCCAAGAAAAATGGAGAGAGATTTATATTTATGAAGAATATTGTGACAAAAATGAGCAGCAAAAAAAGACAGAAAAGTTATCCTTAAAAGAGATCCAATTCTTTGATCATTAATAAACACAAAAGAAAGGTCAATTGACAAAAGAAAGGAGAGATAATTTATAGTATATTATCCATCTGTATCTAACGTATCAATTTTTATTGAAAATTAAAAATTGAAAAAAAAAGAGAAATTCTTTATTCCAAAATCTTTTGCTATACTAGATGAATCTATTCTTTTGGTTTGTTACTTCTTTTTTATTGAATTGGATTGGATGGATTTCCACACATATAATAAAAAAAAAATTGTGGACAAAAATAGTTTCGTTTTATAGATGTTCTGTATACACCTATTTTAATTTGAATGAATGTTCTAAAAAAACTTTTGAGTTCTTAAATTTTTGCCTTACTGAAGGTAAAGAAGTTATTCTTCAATTCATTTCAAAATACTTCAATTGGCATGTGCAAGAAATAGGCTAATTCAAAAGCTTTTTGCTCAATTTCTCGCAAAGTCAAATTCTCATCAGTACACTTCAAAAGAATGGCCCGCTGCCCTTTGATTTCCATATAAAGGACACGACGAGCATAAATACCCTCTTTAACTTCAATTCGGATGGACTGAATATCTTTCATATAGAATTGTCGGAAGATGCGACGATTTTTTCTAGGATATCCCCAACGAAAAATACAGACTATTCCTTCTGTTCTATCGGATCGATCATAGCCACTACCTACATTCTATGAAATTGTGCACCACAAATAGAAACTAAT
The DNA here is from genome assembly GCA_024138015.1 of Lumnitzera littorea. Taxonomy (NCBI): domain Eukaryota; kingdom Viridiplantae; phylum Streptophyta; class Magnoliopsida; order Myrtales; family Combretaceae; genus Lumnitzera; species Lumnitzera littorea. The sequence goes on along the minus strand of JAMXBB010000005.1, from coordinate 16,320,694 downwards.
AAAGAGACCTACAATCCCGTAGAAGACATCATAATCCCCTCTGAAAAAAAAAATATTTGCTGAGACGAAACTAAAGATATCAAATTCTTACCGAGATAACTCAAAGCTCCAACCAATATGAATCCTAATGAACCTAAAAAAAGGGTAAAGGCCCAGCAGAAATTACTTATTTTTCAAGACCCCACTATAAGTTCTATCCATATATGTTCTAATCGCCAACTCATACTAGATGCGGTTGCATTTTATTGGAATTGAGAAAAAAGTCCAAATGAATTTGACTTTCCTTTTTTTATTTATGCAATAACTCATTAACTAGCGCTATTCTATTCTAATGTAACCCTTTAAGAGTAATTCATCTAATTGGTTAAGTCCAAAATAATAAAATCCCCCTTTTATGATCTCCTATAGATATCTACATACATATAGATACGTTAACTTCCCATTTGCCTAGATTCCGATCTATTTCTAGCTATAAGTCATTTACTCATCTATTTACACATACATAAGAGCTACTTTATTTATTTTTTGTTATACCATATTTCATTAAATAGATATTATCTAAGTCTTGAAAAAATAGATGAGATTTGGACCCATCAAATCTAAAAAATCTTGTTTTTTTGAACATGAAGAGATAAAGAAGCCATTGCAATTGCCGGAAATGCTAGGCCTACGAAAAGCACAAAAATAGGGTAAGTTTAAGTCATTGAGAGTTGTCATAGAATGGGTACCTCGATTTAATATTTGTACTTGTTATAAAGATAACATTAGAATTCGTATCTAATTATACTAGATATATCTATAAGTATATCTAAGTGAGTATATATAATATACTAAAAGTGCAAGGAACGTATAATTTAATAAATTCCAACTATTGTTTTTGAAGTTTCTAATCCCTTACTTTTTTTTAATCGAAATATCTAAGTAATAAGAAATTGACTCTTGACAATAAGATACATTGTATATATAAATCCTAGATGTGAAAATAGGAAAAATTTGTATCCATTAGGTAGGAAAAAAAAGGCTAGACATAAATGAATCCACTAAAAAAAGAACTAAGGTCTAATGAGATGAAAATAATGAATTGTAAATAGAGTTTAGGTTTGAATTCCATAAATAATATCTATGTTATTGTTTATAAATGATAGACAAATGAATGACTTTCTCAAAGCTCAAGATTTTTATTGTTCCACTTGATATTTTGAAAATGAGTTGATTGAATTTAAAAATTTACTTGAGTTGAATAAGGAAACAAAATAAATGGAATTAGATTCGATTAGATGGTACCAACGAAATCGAGTGTTAACTACCACTAATTATTGAATTAACTGATCAACTTGCTATTGAACATTTTTTTGGATTCGAAAATTTTTGTAAAAAATTTCAACATAGTTCACTTTTATTATTATTATGAGAATCAGTCCTACTACTTCTGGTCCTAGAGTTTCCACACTTGAAAAAAAAAACCTAGGACGTATAGCTCAAATCATTAGTCCGGTACTGGATGTAGCTTTTCCCCCAGACAATATGCCTAATATTTATAACACGTTGGGAGTTAAAGGTCGAGATACTCTTGGTCAAGAAATTAATGTAACCTGTAAGGTACAACAATTATTAGGAAATAATTGAGTTAGAGCTGTAGCTATGAGTGATACAAATGGTCTAATGAGAGGAATCGAAGTGATTGATACGGGAGCTCCTCTAAGTGTTCCAGTCAGCGAAGTGACTCTAAGAGGAATTTTCAACGTGCTTGAAGAGCCTATTGATTATTTAAGACATGTAGATACTCATACAACATCTCCTAATTCATTTTCTTTATTTATATTTATTTTTTACTATAATTCTATTTATTTATTAGATCTTATCTAATTTCTTTTTTATTCTATTTATTTCCTATTTTAATTAATTTTATTTAGAATTTTACTATTTCATTTTTAATTCGATTTAATAGAAATAAATATGATAGAAATAAAAAATTGCATAAACTTTAAAATTACTCAAATAGTGATAGAATGATTTGGCCTACCGAATTCGTTCATGTTATGTAGATTATATACATGTGGGATAATGAAAAATAAAATGAAGAGAAGAAATGAAATTCATAAAAAAAAAAAATGGTTAGTAAGGATGGTTCAAAATTAGGTATATGGAATTCTAGCCTATATCTGTTCTTGTGGATTCTAATAAAAAAAGAAAAAGAATATACCAAGACTCATAATACTCTAAATTCCAAGATCAAAATTTATAGTTAGTTTCTCGCATCTAACTACTTACTCTATCAAAAATAACTAATAAAAAGAGACAAAAAAAAAGACAGTCTTCCTCTTTGAGTTTGAGGATTCCAGTCATAAATAGAAACAAAATCTAAAATAATAAAGATTCTATTAGATTAAATCTAATATTAAATCAAATATAGAATATTAAAGCTAATATATAGATTGAATAAATATAAGAATAAATAGAAATAAATATGATTTTACTAAATGATGTTGTTTTGAAGTGAAAATTTTTACGTAGAATACATGTTATAATTAGTTAATTTCTACATAGCCCAATTTTTTATTCATGTATTTTTCATATTTATTATATTTTTTTACCCTAAAAATGGCTAAAAAATAAGGTAAACTATGAGATAAATTGATTTTTGTAAAATAAATTGATGAAATTGATAACCATTGACTTTAGAGATTTATAATAATGTCAGGACATGTTAGAAATAATTTTGTATAAAAATGATAATATTTGTTTAATGAAACGCAATTTAAGGGTAAAAGCGTAATTATGTGTATATAGGTAATAAACCCGATAGCATGAAATCAAATATTGACTAAATTCTCCATATTTTTAGGAGTCTATAGAAATTTTTAGGAAATTATTTGGTGACCCGAGCTATTTATTATGAATTTTAGTAGTAAATTAGCTTAAATTATCAACCAAGGTATATTATTTAGCAATATTAGGCTAAATTATGATAAAAAAATTTTAATAGAACCTATACATAACTATATTGGTTAGATTGGGTTAAGAAGAACTTTCAACATATTTAGTGATAATTACATGACCCATGCTATGATATATACATGTTAGGATTAGATATTACTTATATTATTAAGTTATTTTAGGAAATTATATAAAATATAGCTTATTTATATAATATGAGTACAATATCATGATGATTTTGATAAAGATATTGTAAGTCCCAAAGTTAAATCAATTGACCGTAGGATTGAATTTAGAACCCAAGGTTTAGGGCGATCGGTTAAAAGATCCGATCAAACCCAAATTATAAACTATTAAGAAGAATATTAGTAAAAATGACCCCGTAAACTTAAATTTAAGAAAATAAATAATAAAATAAAAGACTATAAAATTTTCAAATTTTAAGCATAATAATTGCTAATTACTGAAAAAGCAAAAAGTATAATCTAATAACTAATAAATTATTAGAGATAGATTATATGTATACTAAAAATTTTAGAATGACCAAAATAATATTTAGGAATGTTCACGTGTACCCCACATGTATTTATGTGTAGATAAAAATACGCGTAATTACCTAAATTGGCCAAAAACTAAGCAAATAATTAAAGAAAATTATAAAATAATTATGGAAAAATCAAAAGATGATAAGCTGAATCAAGATAAGGTCGTGGCAGGTCCAAAGCTACAAAAGAAAAATTAGCCAATAAAAATTGAACAACTTAAAAGCCAAAAATCAAGGAATTTGGACAAAGTCTTGTCAAATTAATACATAATAATTACAGAAAATGTCTATAAATAGCAAGAAAAATTCAGAAGCTCATTTGGACAGTTATAAATTAGAAAAAATTTGGGAGAGCTACAAATTGAGAGAAAATTTTGGTTTAGAAAAAAAAACAAGAAAAACTGTGCAGTTAGGGCTTTTAAAGGGAACCTCCACCAGACGAGCAGCTGGAAGTGGACGGCCACCACCACCACCACACGGTGGTGGCAGCACCCAGGCTGGCTGATAAGGCCACGGCAGCCCACGGTAGCCGGAGCCACCCAAAACGGTGAGTCCAATTTCCAGCCCGATTCTTGTGTAATTTTGTAAAATTAGTTATTTTACCCAGAAAATTATGAAACTTGTTATTCTGAGGTTTTATTGTATGTAGATTTAGGGAAAAATATTGATTTAGTTTAATTATGTTTGGAAATATAAGGTCCTTAACAAATTGTTCAAAACCGAGTATGATTAAACCGGAAAATAAATAGGCTTAGGAGTGTAGTTTGGAGCTCAAAATTTTTCTGTAGGATTCTCATATGATGTAGAATAGTGCTATGAAGCCATTTTTTTAAAATTAATTTTTGAAATTTTTAAGTTAATTTTTAGCCCTAAAATGATGGAAAAATTGGGTGATTTAGGGTTAATTAGGTGATTAGGATGTTAATTACTGATTGGGATATTAATTATATGTTTAGGGGTGTTAATCTCTGATGTGGAACCCTAATCCTAACCTTTGGAGTATTAAGTATGGTTAATTTAGGAAATTAGGTAATTAATATAAGAAATTAGTAATATATGAAATTGTAAATCAATAAATTTAAAAAAATAGGGTTATTTAGATAATATTAGAGTAAAAATCAGAATAATATTAAATCTGAATTAAGATTGAATTTTAGGTAATTATATAAAAAAGTAAGATTTTTTCACATCGGGAATAAATCCGATACCCTAATTAGGACTAGCGTGTACCGAATAGCTTAGAATACTAAATTAAGACCCAATAGGATATTTGAATACTTGAGCTTAATATGATTAATTTCACATTAGGATTCGAGCATGTTTAGGATTTAGAAATCGAACTAAAACCTAATTTAAAAATTGATGCGGAAACCGAAACCGAACCCGAACCCAACCCCAAACCTAGAATAATTATAAAAGGCTTAAGACCTAGATAATTAGGTATATTAAACCCTAAACCAAACATAACAATAAGTGTTATAGGATAAATTGAACCTATAATAGTTATATGAAAAACTGAAACCACGTTTGTGTTATAGGGATGATCGGCAATGGCCTAAGCAAATCGGACCTCGAGTGAGTGAGCGAGGAGTCGAGGTAAGTTGGGATTAATACGATGCTGTATTTTGGAGGCTTAAGATTATGCTTGGTTGTGCTTGTTAGATAGTTGAATATGTGCATGTGCTTGATTATGGATGATACTATGATTCTGTTTGTTGCTCTGGTACATATTGTATGAATTATATGAAAAGATTGATCACCCAAAACTGGACTTAATCAAATATCCGACCGGTAATCATAATCGGACATATATGGCAACCCGTTAGGGGAATTTAGAACTCTCCGGCCAAATACCGACCCCTTCGGAAAGGATAGTGCAGGATTGCAAAATGGTCCCTTCTTCATCCTCAGTCAAACTAAGTGACAGGAGAGGAGGTTGCGGCGAGGGTGAAGGCAGTGGTTCGAAGGTAGTCGCGGGAGAAGCAAGGTCTTCATTACACAAGCCTGGGTTTGGTTGTGAGCTGTTGCATTAACGGCAACTCCTCAACCCGGATTAGAGCGGGCGCAATTTCTCTAATCTCATGACTGGCCGGACAACGTCGTGCGATGGCATTTGCTTGCACGTGCATTGCACCTAATAATTGATTGAAAACCTTGTTGTGTGTATGGTATAGTTTTAAGTCCTCCATCCCTACTTACTGAGCTGTGGTTGCTCACATCCCTATAGATGTCGTGCAGGTGCTGGCCAAGAAGCGGCAACAACTACTCTAAAGCTAGCAATTGCTAGATCCTGGAGAGTGAGGAAAAATATTGAAGAATAAACACAAAATTTTAAGGTCTAAGTTTTTATTTTAGAATTATTTTTCATTTCCGAATGATGTAATAATTAGGGAATATACTATAGAGAAATATTATAAACTTTAACTGCAATAACTGAATGATAACATATATATATAATTCCTCACTTTTATAGGTAAATGATTTATTTAAATTATAGACTGTTTCCTTCAAAGCGGGTTAGTCGTAGACGCCTTGTGTAGATCAGGTCTAAGATAGCGGTTGTAAGGCCAACTTCTATCTTAGGATGGTTTACACGGCGGGGGCTGTTACGACTCTACCGCTTTGAGGCATAACAGATATATAGGCATATTAGTAACTAAAAATATCCTTTAGAAGTTTTCCTTCGAAATAGAACTTGTAGTACGTAGTACGTATTACTAAGTTTGTATAAACCAATGACACCACTTTTGCTAAAATTGGATAATCTTAAGTAATATAATGCATATTATTATTATATTATAAAAATTATGTATTACAATAACTGATACGCCACATTAGGAGATGACAAGGGCGAACGTATCGAGTGAATTGCAAAAAGCTCAAAGAAAGAGATAGGAATGGTGCAAAAATAGGGAAAGTAAAACAAGCAACCTAAGAACAGCTCCAAGGATATGATGCATTGGGAAACTTCTAAGAATTCACAGCACAACTCGATATAATACACGAGATGGTCTGATAAGCGTACTCGTTACCTAGCCTTACTTAAGAGTTAGGATAAGAGTAAGGTAAACAAGCTAACAAGAGCAATGTTCATACAAATGAGTATAGTATATTCAATATTCTGAGATAAAGGTTTTTGTAGCTACATATACAGTAGGTATTTATACCCAAAAAACTAGGGCAACCTACCTAAAATGAAAAAGACTAAAAGAGTAATATCCTAAAGAACTAATGTATAAAGAATAATAAAGGCTACAAATGAAAATTTAAGGAAAGCAATAATTAATGCAACAGAATCCTTTCAAGTGAGTTTGGATACATGGCAACGGCTTATTAGAGATGCTTCTGCCAGAAACAGACGAAAGAGTACGGTTAGGGTAGAGGTAGGTCCATTTAAGGAGAAATGGCTTTAGATGTGTATTGGGTCTCTTAGATTCTCGACACTAATATAGCTGAGTTAGAGGTTAGCTCGATCATTATTGAGCTGGTATGTGAGGGATAGGAATGTTAGTAAAGTATTTGCCTAATCAGCACTCGATTACTGAAAGATATATAATTACTCAGCTTAGCATAAGAAATTAGTCAACAGTAAGGATCAGCTCGACCTTGGCAAGAGTTGGCTAGAACAAGAGAATTTGCCTTGTTAGTCTTCTAGGCCTTATGCTTGGCTGTAGATTAAAGGTCTAGTAGTTTAATTCTTATCATCCCCTCATGGTTGATTTGGATTTGGTATCCAATCCAGCTGGTCTTCATTAAAGTCTCCTTCAAGGTGATAAGGATTAAAGTCTGCAATGTTGAAGGCATTAAAGACTCCATAATCTTTGGGTAGTTCCAATTTGTAAGCATTACCATTGATCCTTTGGAGTATTTTAAAGGGACCTTCAACTCGAGTGAACAACTTATACTTTCTCGTATTTGAGAGCCTCTCCTTGCTCAAGTGCAGCCATACTAAATCTCCAAGCTGAAACCGTGCTGACTTTCTTCCTTTACTCCTCTCTCGCATTTTCTTAGCAGCTTAGTTAATTTACTGAGTAACCTTCTCGTAGATTGATGTAGAGACTATGCTTTTGCTCTCACATCAGGGTCTTCTTGTTCGAACATTGGTATAGGGGTTGGTCAAGGGGCAACTTTAGGTTAAAGCCATAGACGACTTTAAAGGGTATCTGCTTGGTGGTATCGTGTACAGTACGGTTGTAAGAAAATTCTACTATAAGTAAACAAACATCCTAACTTTACTACTGCAGCTTGAAGTAGTAATACTAAAGTATGATTGATTACCTTTGTTTGGCCATTGGTTTGGGGATAATAGGAAGTGCTAAATAATAGTTTAATCCCCATACAACACTACAAAATTCTTCAGAAATGGCTTAGAAACTTTAGATCTTTGTCTGAGACTATACTTCTTGGTACGCTGTATAATTGAATAATTTCCTGCAAAAAGAGAGAAGCAATAGCTGAAGCATCGTTAATTTTAGCGCAAGGCACAAAGTTTGCCATCTTACTAAATCTATGCACGACGACCATCACAAAATCTTTGCCTCTAGCAATTCTCTGTCATCTGATAACAAAGTCCATACTCAACTTAGTCTAAGGTCAAGTCGAGACAAGTAAAGGCATTGCTTTCCCTTGTTTGAATCAACATTTGACCTTCTTACTGGTAGCATAACCTTCAATAACTCAGTGCACATCTTGTCTCGTTCTCGACCAAAAGAATCATCCACTCAACAACTCATATGTTCTTCTCTCTCCAAAATGGTCGGAGAGTCCTCCATTATAGGCTTCCTTCACCAGTAGCTCTTTGATTGAATAAGTTCACACGTACAATTTGTTACGTCGGAATAGATAACCATCCTTTACATAGTAGTCATCTATTGTTCTTCCATTGACACATCGCCCAAATATAAGAACAAAATGGAGGTCTTAAGGATACTACTCTTTGATGCTCATAAACACTAACAGTCTGGTTTGCAATTGAGTTAGGAGAACATGTCTTCTCGATAGAGCATCAGCATTTATGTTGTTCTTGCCTTGTTTGTACTTTACTACAAAGTTGAATCCTAATAGGAATTCAACCTACCACGTTTACCGCTTTGATAACTTGGTCTAACTTTGGAGGTACCTCAAAGATTCATGATCTATATAGAAGACAAACTCTCTTGACAATAGATAATGCTGTCATACGTGGAGCGCTTAAATAAAGGTTATGAGTTCCTTGTCATATACTGAGTAATTCAATTGAGGTCCTCTGGGCTTCTCTCTATGGTAGGCAATTAGTTGGCCTTCTTACATTAAGACAATGCTTATACCAATGCTTGATGCTTCATATTCCAGCTTAAAAATCTTCTCGAAGTTGGGCAAAGCTAATATAGGTGTGGAAGTTAATCTTTACTTTATCTCAACAAAACTTCTCTTCTCTCTTTCTCCCCACTTCAACTCAATGTTCTCCTTTGTCAGACTAATAAGGGGTGGTGCAACGGTATTGAAATTTCTAATGAATCTTCGATAAAAGGATGCCAATTCATAGAAGCTTCTCACCTTAGTGCAAGTTCTTTGAGTCAACCATTCAATTATGGCTTAGATTTTCTTATCATCGACTCGTAAGCCTCTTCCACCAATTACATTACCTAGAAATACTACTTCCTCCAAACCGAAACAACACTTCTCTAAATCATCGAATAACCTCTCCATTCGAAGTACATCTAGAATGGCATGGAGATGTTTTGAGTCACTTGGCCAATCAGCATTGTATACAAGGATGTTGTCAAAGTACACCACGATACATCTCTTAATTAGACTCTTTAATACATGGTTCATTAGTCTCATGAAGGTGCTAGGGGCTTTTGACAAGCTAAAAGGCATAACCATCCACTTGTAAAGTCTATGCTGAGTTTTGAATGCAGTTTTTCACTCATTTCCCAACCTCATACGAATCTGATGGTAGCTAGACTTCAGATCAATGTTACTGAAGACCTTAGCTCCACTCAGTTCATCCAACATGTCATCTAAACTGGGAATGAGGTACTTGCACTTGATTGTAATCTTATTCACGGTTATGCTATCTATGTACATGTACCATGTTCCATCCTTTCATGTCGTTCTGCTAAGGTTACCCAATAGGGGTTAAGTCGATGGTGTTTTGGCCTACCTATGCCCGAAGAGGCATAATGGTCAAGAATCCTCTTAAGAACTTGACTCTTATATGTCCGTTCACCCACAGCAAGAAATAAATATAACGCTCAAGTAAAAAATGAATATAGAATGTTTAAAGAACGAACTTTTCATTATTGATAACACTAGGTGAATACATAGATTGAAATTGCATCAACTTATCAAAATATAGTCTAAGATTGTCAACATTCCATATGCAAGGGATGAGTTTGCCATATAGCCTCTCGAGTTGATAGGTACCATTTCTTAAATTCTCTCTTACCTTAATCAGGTCTTCCCAGTTGGGAGCAAATTTTCCTTGTCTTTTGCAAGAGCCTATAGCTTGCAATCTTCTACAAACCAGGTCTCCGACTTCAAATTCTTTGTGTTTGACCTTCTTATCATAGTACTTGACCACCTTATGTTGGTAGGCACCCATCTGAGTTATGATAAGGTCTCATATCTCTTATATTGTATCCATGTTGGTTTGTAGGATGAACTCATTCGCAAGTGAATTGAAGGATTGGGTTTTAATGTTAGGGAGTTCTAGTTCTATAAGCAAGACAACTTTTGAATCGAAGGCTAAGCAAAAAGGAGTCTTGTTGGTTAACGTATGATGAGTAGTCCTATACCCCTACAAGATGTTTAGAAGTTCGTTTGCCTATTTGCCCTGAGCTTGATCTACCCTCTTTTTTATGTTGCCAAAGATAATCCCATCGGTTGTCTCAACTTGGCCGTTAGATTGAGGGTGTACAATTAAGATGAAATAATGGTTGATATTACGTTTGTCGTAGAACTCCTTGAACTTTGGGTTATTGAACTGACTCCCATTATCCAATATAAGGGCATAGGGGACCTCGAATCTAAAAAGGATATTGTTGTGGATGAAGGACTTAATACTCCCTTTTGTAATCTCATTGACGGCCTTGTCTTCAACTTACTTCGTAAAGCAGTTGACTGCCACAATCATGAATTGCCATCCTTCAGATGCTTTTGGAATGGCAACTAGAATGTCGATACCCTAAAAGGCTAGGGGTTAATCAATGGTTGAAGGTTAGAGCCAAGGGCTTAAGTGACTAGTGCTTGATTTTGGCATTATAGGCACTTCTGAGCTACTGCCTTTACGTCTTATATCATTGTTGGTCAGTAATACCCAAGACGAAGAGCTCAGATGTGGAGGGCCTAAGATTGAAGATGAGTACTACACAAATCAGCGTATAGTTCCTCCATGACGTGTAGCCCTTCTTCTGAACAGAGGCGTCTTAGGAGAAGAAGACTAACTCCTCTTCTGTAAAGGACGCCTTCAACTAGGTTATAGTTGGCAACGTTATATCTTAACTTCTTGGTCTCCTTTTTGTTAGCCGGTAGGTTACCCTACTCTAAGTGTTCCTTAATGGGGTCCATCCAACTTGGCCTAATTAGTACTGCATTAAGCTTTAGGACCTTGGCTTTGTCCAAGTTAATACTCTTCTTCGGTAGGTAATTGATATATATTTTCTTATCCTTCACCTCGGGTCTCTATATCCCTATTGAGGTAAGTTTAGACAGCTAGTTGATCGTTGAGTTTTCTAGTCAAGGAATCTTTATGATTTTCTATGAAGGGAACTTAGCCAAAAAATTCTTCACTTTGCCAAGTTACCTTGTCCCAGGGTCATCTCTAGCTTCATACTCCCCCTTAGACTTGTTGAATGACAAACATAGAGCTAGGAAGGACTTCTAAATGCTCAGGTTGATCTCCTTAACCAGCTTGAGATTAAGAATTAAAGCCTCATATTAGGATTCATTATTACTTATGTTGAATCCGAACTTAAGGGCATAACAAACTGTAGTCTTGTGTGGCCCAGTAAACACTAACCTCGTACCTCCTCCTCCTAAGGTGGATAAGTGATCAACATGGAGAGTCCATACCGACTTGTCCTTCCCTTGCAGTACTTCCTCCTCTTTAGTGTATGCCATAATGAAGTAGGCTAAACTTGTACTTTATAGGCTATTCATAGCTGATATTGATTCCATATGCACTGAGCTCAAGTGCATACTTTACTATTTACCTAAATGCATTGGGCTTTTGAAGCATTGTATGTAAAGATTGATTGGTCAACAATGTGATTTTGTGTACTTAGAAGTGTGGTGGAAGCCACTGTGCCATGATCACTACGGCTAAGGAAAGTTTCTCAATTTTGGAATACTTGACCTTAGGCCCCTAAAGGATGTGATTGACATAGTACATATGCTTATGCTCCCTTCCTTCAGCCCTAACCAAGATAGACAATGGCGCCCTGTTATTGACAACTAGGTAAAGGTATAGCTATTCCCTTAGAACATACTTTGACAGTATCAATGAGTGCTCTAGGAAGTTTTGTAGTTCTATAAAGGCAGCATGATACCAGCCATTTAAATCCTTAGGGGTTCTTAAGGATTTTAAAGAACTTCACACATTGGTCCATATTTCGAGAAACAAAATTGGTCAGTATAACTATCATGTTAGTAAGCTTTTGCACTTCCTTTACACTGGAAGGGGGCTTCATGCCCCTTATTGCAACGATCTTCTCAAGGTTCACTTCAATACCGTGCTAGGTAACCATAGAGATGAGGAACTTGTTGGAGGCCACCTTAAAAATGTATTTTTAAGGATTTAGCTTTATGTTGTACTCTCTCATTCAGTCAAAGGCCTTCTACAAGTCCTTAATGTGGTCATCGGGTTGCTTGATTTTAATAATCATGTCATCAATATACACCTCCATCTTTTCCCTAAGCTAGGGCTTGAACAAACTAGTTAGCATCCATTAATATGTCGCCTCGGTATTTTTAAGGCCAAGGTGTGGACTTCATCCTTCAAGTCTATCTTAATTTAGTTATAACTAGAGAAGACGTCTATGAAACTTATAGTACATAAGATGCAGAGTCTACTAACTAATCTATCCTTAGGAGGGGGAAGTAATCTTTTAGGTAAACTTTATTCATGTTAGTGTAATCAACCTGTATTCACCACTTCCTATTTTTCTTTTTGACTAGCACAACATTAGTTAGCTAGGTTAGATATTTTTCCTCCCAAACAAAGTTAGCCTTTAGTAGCTTTTATACTTCCTCCTTGATCACGACCTACTATTTTAGGGTGAAATGCCTCTTTTTTTGCTTGAGAGGCCGCTTCATTTCATCAACCTTAAGACTATGGGTTGCCAAGTTGGTTGAGATATCGGGCATATTCAACAGCAACTAAGTGAATCTATCAGCATTGGACCATAGGAGCTAATCATGGCTACCTTCAACTTTAGAGACATCTTGGTGTCGACCTTTGTGGTCTAATTTAGGTAGTCGCTAGTTTGCACCTCTTCCCTCTTCTCACCCGGCTTGTCTCTCTCAATTGGTTTCTCTTATAGTTTGGTTTCCAATGCAAAAACACTATCTCCTCTAGCTACCTTTACGTAGCACTCTATATAAGGCTTTTAATCACATCGATAAATTTGCCACTCCAACATGAGGTGAAAGGACAATGTAATGACTTTGAAATTGGTGAGTCTCAATCGTCCCAAAATGGCGTCATAAGGGGATAGGTAATCCACCATGGCAAACTCCATTAGTTGCTTAGCAACATTGTCATTATTACCAAGTTTCATGTCTAGGATGACAGTTTACTCATAAGGCTAATCAAATCATGGTGGTACAACTTCATCTACATGGGCAAGTGTTTTTGCATTGTAGACACCTCATTTTTGCTTCATTGTAGTTTTACAAATTTTTTTAGAAAAGGATCTTACCTCAAAAAATACAAAAAAAAAAAAAATTGAAAAATTCATAAAATTTTAAAAAATAGAAAAAATGGAATTTTTAGGGAAATATGATCTTTAGGTCTTGACTTATTTTTAGAGTTTTTAATTCAAATAGATATATGCAATTTGATAGAATTACATGTTTCTTGGTAAAAATGGGTGTTTTTATTGAAAATCAATTTCTTAAACCAGATTTGGCTTGCTTATTTTAAATATTGTGGAAATAGATAATTTAATGATTGTAGCATCAAACGGCACCTCGATTGGACTTAAATTGGTTATTTTATATACAATTGAAATTTTAAGTAAAAACGAGCATTAAATATGATCGAACTTATAATTTTATCAAATTGGTCTATTTTTTAAAATAATCTTTCACATGTACCTAATAGATATAATAATTATATGCGAGGATGAATAAACTTTTTAGGATTCAAAAGGCTTAAAGCTGATTTTTTTTTTTTTAGGCCTGAAATTTATCTAGCCTTTCATTAAATATCAGTCTAGGAATGAATAAATATAATTTTTATTAAAATACGACATCAACCAAGCACAACTCGGTTGGCTTTGGTATGCGTCACGTGTGGAAGAAGAACTTAAGGGTCGTCACAAGTGGCGCCTATTTTTTTTTAACACGTGTCTCTCATACGTTGGTTGGCATGCAACGATCGCCATGGTTGGCATCAGAAGCTCGAAAACTGCAAGACAAGGGAAGAAAGAAACTAGCTTGCCCTTGCCTATTTTTGATCTGTTTTCACCCTTTTTTCGGAAAAATTTGACTAAATAAAATGCAGTAATCAATGGAGCGCATGGCATAGTGTGAATCTAGATGTAAACTTCATATAGAAACACATATTTAGGAGATTACATCAGAGCTTAAAGTGAGGAAAAAACTCAAAACGCAGTTTTTCAAAATTTCAATTTTGGGCATCAAAGGAAAGTTTCGAAGTTTCTATTGGTTAAACTAAGCAAGAACACAACACCAGGATTGCATTCTGACCATCTTCGCATTAAAATCAAAGAATTTTAGTCAATACCCATTGATGGAAAATCTTTTAGTTTTATTGCAAATTATTGCTTTCCATGCTTGGATAAGCTCGAATTAGTATAAAAGGGGGTCGGGGAATTACGTTTGACATCAAGAAACCATTAAAACACACCAAAAAAACTCATTCCCAACTTTCTCTCTCTAGGCATTAGCCCTCTCTCCAGATTTCCTTTGACAACTTTCTTTATTGAAGGAAACTAACACCATGGCAAGCTTCCCTAGCCATCCTTGGCTTCCCATAGACGTCGTCACCGCCGCCTAAGGTTTGAAACCCACAACCCTTCTTGAACCATTACCCTCTAGTGGTTGTCACTTCAAAATAAAACCGTGGCTGTACTTGTGGTGGTCGAAAATCCCTAACCCAACCTTTCTCTCACTCTCAGCCGCAACCGTGCTTCTCACCCAATCTCCACCATGGTGGCCACTTCTAAAAAACCCATCAAACCACCACCAAACCTTGAAACGCCTAAACTAAACCCACTTATTCCAATAAGTTTCACATGAAAGTGCCTTTTCCCCGTTGAAAATCGGCCGAAAAACTGTTGCGGTCGACCTCCGCCGCTGTTAGCTCTCCTTCTACACATCTCACGTGCAGTGCACTTGTCCTAGTCAGTTGACCCAAATCCGACCCGAAACCTGCGCTCGGTTCCCTTGATGACCAGTCTGTCGACCCGATCTTGTGGTAGGTTTGTTTCTTTTTCTTTTTTTCTTTTTAAATTTATTATTACTATACTTTGTTATGACAATTTAAAAAAGTAAAAAAAATATATAGATATATAATAATAAAAAGAAATGGATTCTTTCTTTTAAGTATTTTTTTTCCCTTTTGAAATTAGCCTCCTTAATAAATCTATTTTTTTAAATGAATAAATAAACCATTTTATTTTAGGATTTTTTTCTTTTCTTTTTTTTTTTTACGAAAAATTTGTGTTTTGATAAAAAAAAAATGAAAAGATGGTCTTATTACTTAGAAAAAAGAATTGTTTTCCCAAAAATTATTTGTTAATTAATTCTCTTTCAAATGGTGGGTTTTTTTTTTAACCTTTCAATAAAGAATAAGACATTGAATTAAGACCCTTCTTTTAGAAAATTTTCTCAAATGAAAAAAACAAAGGCTAAGAGATAAACTTAGCTAACTTTTTTGAAAAATTAAAAGAAAACCAAATGTAAGCCCTATAGCTAGATGTTCAAGAGTTGATATGCAAAATTTAGGGAAATCAAATAAATTGTTCGATCAAGCCTTAATTTTATAATAAAACTAAGAATATTCATAAAAGTGATCTCATAAGTTTGGATTTAGGATAATGAATAATAAAATAATTAAAAATTATAATATTAAATTATATATCTATTGCTTATTATTTATCGAAAACGCGTAAAATGAGTTTCGATAATTAACGAATTGACAGAGATAAATTATATATATACTAAAAATTATAAAATAACTTAAATAATATTTATGAGTATTTATTTGTACCATATATGTATTTATGTATAAATGAAAATACGTGAAATTACTTAAAATATCTAAAATATACTAAAATAATACAAAATAATTAAGGAAAATTCATAAAAATTAAAGAAAAATACTAGAAAGTGTAGAATTATCCAGATTTAAGGCATAACTGTCTGGAAATGGAAGATGGAAAATCATCCAATAATAATAAGCCAAACAGAAAGTGAAAAAAAAAAAAAAGAGATAAAGACACTTGGCCACCTTATTAAAAAAAAAAAACCCTTAAGAGTTCAAACAAAATTGAGAAAGAATAAAAAGAGAAGAGGGAATATTTTTGGAAAAAATTAGAAAAATAATGTGTAAATAAAGCTTGTAAAGAGAACTTACACTCGATGGCCACCTAGAAACGAATGGCCCTTACCATCGTTACTACCACTACCACCACCATACCCTATCACCACCGCCCAAGCCAATCAACACACTTAGGGCCACCACTAGTGGCTGGAAGCTAATTAGATAGGTGAGTTTGATTTCTAACTCAACTTTGTTTAATTTTGTAAAAATATTAAATGTATTTAGAAAATTATGACATTTGGGATTTTAAGGTTTATATATATATATATATATATAGATTTAGGAAAAAAATATTAGTTTAATGAATTTATATCTAGAAATATATAGTGCTTAAGAAATCCTAAAAACTCGAACTTATTTCGATTTAGAAATAAATAACCTTAATGGTGTAATTTTAAGCTCAAAAATTTTTTATATGCTATTTATAATATCTAAAATAGTACTATTAAGAGATTTTATAGAAATCTATTTTCGAAATTTTTAGGCTTTAAAATGATATATAAAATGAGTGATTTTGAGTTAATTTAGTGTTTAAATGGATAATTACTAATTTAGTATATAATTAGGTGTTTTAGGATATTAATTTCTGATATAGTATAATGTTTGTAGCATTTATGATGTTAGATGTAATTATTAGGTGTATTATATAGTATATATGTAATAAGTAAAATGATATATTTTAAGTTAATTTTGTGATTTTAGGTTAATTAGGTATAAATTTTGATTTAGGATATAATTAGATATTTTGATATATTATTGGATGATGAAGGATAATATATATAGTGTTAGAAGTGTTAGATAGGTGATATAAGTGTATAATATATAAGATACATAATATGTGTATATAGGATTTAAACGGGTAAAAAATAGTAAGTAAAAATTAATTGTATTATAATATTAAGAATATGATATAAATCTGATTTGGAAGGTGAATTTACGAAATTATATGAAAAATATACATTATTCTCACATCAAGTGTTAATTCGATAGTTAAATTAAGAATACAGTATACCGTATAGATCAAAATACTAGTTGGGGGTTAAATATGATATTTGGGATACCAAAGTGTAATTTAATTAATTTCGCATAATGCTTTGGAATAAGTTCTTAGGGTTCGCGTATAAAACCTGTAATTGGAAATTGAATTAAAACCTAATTTAGGAACTGATTCGGAAACTAACTCAGAACTTAACCTAAATTAAGAATAATTGTAAAAAATTAAAAAACCTGAATAATTAGGTATAATAAAACCATAAATTGAAGATGACATAAAAAATAACAGAATAAAACTTATATACGATAGTTATATGGGTACTAAAACAATATTTGCATTATAAGAATTATTGGCGATGGCCTATACGAGTCACACCTTGTATGAGTAAGCAAGAAGTCTAATTAAGTTAAGATCGATACTTTATTGTATTTTGGGGTATTGTTTTATAGTACTTAAAGGTTTGGGATTATACTTGATTGTGTTTGTTAGATAATTGATTATGCGCATGCCTATATGTGCGTGTTTCTAAACTTGATTATATGATTCTAGTTTGATGTTCTGGATTGAAAGTTGGTGTAATTTGTATAAAATGCTTGAATACCTTAAACCGGATTTAACTAATTATATGACTTGTAAGTTTAAAACGAACCTGCATAGCAACGAAATAAGGAAAAGTTTAGGGTTTTTTTACTAAACTCTAACTCCTTCGAAAATGATAGCGCTTGATAGCATAATGTGTTCCTTCTTTATCCTTAAGAGAGGAGGTCGTGGCAAGAGTAAAATTAATGGTTCAAAGGTAGTTGCAAGAGAAATAGTATGTTTATTGCACAAGTTTAAGTTTGGTCATGAGCTATTGAAATGTGTGCTAAACTTTTCAACCTAAATTAGAGTAAGTGAAATTTCTCTAATCTCACAACGGACTCGATAACGTCGTGTGATGGTATTTACTTGTATATGCATTACATCTAATTAATTTGGTTGATAAACCTGTATGTGTTTTATGCATAGTTTTATGTCTCCATCTCAACTTACTAAGCAGTTGGTTGCTCACATCCCTATAAATATTGTTGCATGTGCTAGCTAAAAAGCAACTATATAATTACCTTAAAGTTAACAATTGCTAAATCTTAGAGAGTGATGATATAAAACTGAGGATCAATTTCACTCTCAAGTTTGAATTTTATCTTTAAAGCTTTTAGTATTAATTTATGTATTACTTAAGTAGATTATAATTAAGTTACTAAATCTTATAAACATACTTAAGTTATTTTAGTGTAAATATGTATTTTTCATAATTTCATAAGTAAATAATATATTTAATTTATAAACTGTTTACTTCAAAGTGATTTAATTGTTAACGCCTTATGTAAATCAAGTCTAAAATAACGGTTGTAAAATTAGCTTTTATCTTAGAATTGTTTGTACGGCGGAACTATTATAACTCTATCACTTCGAGTCATGACACCAACCAACTAAAGTTTTGTAAAAAATGAACTGCGAAAGTTCGATCTAGAATAACAAGTACGTAAGCACCCGCATGCAATTACATAGTGACTTAAAATACAAAAAAAATTATTTTTCCCCCTTTGCAAATAATTAGTTTCTTTTAGTTTGTGAATAAATATAATTTGTTAATCCTTTACTTGTAAAATATAAATTATTCTTTCAAGTTAAAAGAGTATATTGAAAAATAAATTTAAATTTGAAAAGTTAAAATGGTACCCATTTAAGATTTAATAGGTTAACCCCTAGATCCAAAAACTCTAATGCTTAAAATTGTTTTTTTTTTTAAATCAGTTTTTACGCAGCCTAATAGTTAAATTATAATTATTCTACCCAATTGTTTATAACTTAACTTTTTTCAATCTCAATCGGGTGACGACTCCAATTTTTTTTTTCAAAATCAAAAGAAAACTCGGTTTCCTTAATATCTTAATCGAAGGTTAATATTAAGTAGTTAGGGTTTCATATTAACCGGATTAAGGAAACAAAAAAATCGAATGTTAGACTCGACAGCTTAGTGACTTCACTAAGGATATCAAGAGGGCTAACTACCTAAACGTCCTAAAATTAAATTTATCTTTCAAAGTATTCATTGTTATTTTTATGATTCTTTTTTTGTAAATATTCTTCATTTTAATTGTTATGTTCAATTTTGCATGCAACGTACTTAGGATATTGGAGGGATGATTGCGTCAAGGATGCAAGGATAGATATGGTTAAACCCAAGCCATATTAAAGCCTTAGGACTGGGGACCATTGTATAGGTTTGGGTGTTGTGGGGTAACCACCACTCAAGGTTGATTAAGCTACTCCAATTAAGCTTTAATGTGACCAATGAAACATTTTTTTAGAAGCACATAAGGTCATAGAGCTTAAAGACCTTTAGAACCCACCCTAATTGCATATGCTTCCCTTAAACCATGGGTTAATACACTACTCCTAAAAGTTGCAACCTTCCTAATATTTGAGTGTCTTAGAAATGTAATCAATCTTTTGCACTAGTTCTTTTATAGTTAGGGGTATTTTGTGAACACCAAGTCAATAGTAAGGTTGCAACTTAAGGAATGATGTATTAACCCAATGGTTCTAGCATCTGCATGCCTCTACGTATATTCTTTTGTTTCATCAATAAATGATTATTATCCATGAAATTCCTAGGACCTACAGATAATGGCAAGTAACCAATAAGTGAACGATAAAAGAATCGATAGGCTACAAGACCTCTTTAGGATTCGCGAACAACTGCTAGAAGCCGAGATTGCCTATCTGAGAGAAAAGTTCTAATGTTTTGAAGTTCATAACTAAGTCTTAAAAGCCCTTCTTGAACAAGTCCTCGAAGAAACTCAAGAGATGATGGAAGACCTTAAAGATCTCATATAAGAGTTATATTAGAATTTTTCAATTTGTGGCTAAGGGGCCTAGAATAAATGTCAAGTTATTGAATAATAATCGAGAATAGATGTGAGGCTCCTTTTCTTTGTTTTTCTTTGTACTCCAATTGTTCAAGATAATAAAGTTTCCTTTAGCATTCCTTTATATTCCCCTTTTATAAATAGTCATTTAATAGCATTCATCTAACCGTTGCTCTCTTTCACTAAAGGAAATGTAAGTAAATTCCATAGGCATATAAATAAAACCCTAAATTCCCCATTCTAATTTGTAATTGGATTACTTAGTTTCTACAAAATAAAGCTCTATCTTTTCCTCTCTAATTTTTTTTAAAAAAGGGAGAAGTAAAAGGAAAGAAAAAAGAAAAAAAGAAAGAAAAGAAAGTTGCTAATGGTTCCAAATTCTTATAGGACTCAGAACAAACATGAGCCCTTAGCCCATTAAAGCAACCTTAACCCATTAAGGCAACTAACCCAAACACCAACCCTCAGCTCGCTAAGGCAACCAACTCAAAAACCCCCGACCCATTAAACAGCCAACCCTTAGCCTATTAAAGTAACTAACCTAAATATAAATCCCGAAACTGTCACATAAACCAAGCCCAACCATAAAACGAGTCAAAACACGAAGTCAGATATAACCTTATTCTTGTTAAAATGCAAGAGAACCTTATTATGAGCTTAAACCCCATTCCAAGCAAAAAGGCAATCCATAGCTCCTCTACCTTAAAAGATATCAATATTGGCCTATTTGGCTCTAAAAAACCAAAGTCGTAAAATAAACATAAAAGCCAAGGGGCATTAAAACCTATTAGTTCGAGGTAAGTATCTATTTAAGTCATTAGGGACACGTAAGGTTTAGGACATTTGGTCTTTTGAAATTTAATTTTTGAAATTGAATCAAAGGCATCATTTCACATTAGGGCATGTTTCAAAGGACATTTGGAGAGATTAGGGGGCAAAGTTCATTTTTACCCTAGGGTAAATCAATATGGATTCCTACTTGGGGAAATGTTAACTTACTTCTAAAAAGGTTTAAAATAAAAAGAGGTAAACTATATCTTACACACTAATCTCTAAAACACTTCGAGAGTTAAGCAATATTATAGTAAGGACTTTTAGACTTATTCCTTAAAGGAGGTCTCTTTTGAATTTAATACACAGATCAAAATGAAGTTAGGCAATCATTTCTAATATCCTAAACACAAATATCCTTTGTCAACCCCATTAAACCAATTTGGAGTGTTTTCAAATTTAAATAACCTTGTCAAGAACTACCCCATAACAAGGAAATGTTGAGGTTAGAGTCATCACATTAGGAGAAAAAGACAAAAATTGGTTAGTGCTTACTTTAGTAACAACAATTCAATGATAAATTTTTATTTTCGATAATTTGTTTCCTTTGACATGAAGAAGAGTTAACACTTTTCCAAAAACACCTTAAAGCCTATACGTAGTCTACCTAAACCCATACACTCGAAATCCATAGATTTAGGGCATTGAATCTCTTAATGACAAAGACTCGGCAATAGAGATAATTACTTTTAGGGCTAAAGAAAAGATAAAGGGGAAGAAATAACAAGAGAATGAGGCAAAATTAAAAAAAAAAAAGAGAATAAAAAATAAAGAAAGAGAAAGAACAAAAAAAGAAAGAAGCGTAAAAAGGGTTCAATTGAAAAAAAGAAAATACTCTCCAAAAAGGTATATCCTTTCCTAACAAGGATAATGAATCTGAACATGATTCCCTTAATACATTAACAAGGACTGAAATCAAAAGCCTAAAGCCCTCATATCTACTCCAAAATCGCATTGTGAGCCTAAAGCCCAAAGCATTTGTAATTGTTCACAATCACACTCCAAACCTTCTTACCCATCCGAACCACAAATACAAGACCACCCTACCCACAATACCGTCCACACTTAATAAAAATTCTTTTGATCATATGGAATAATTTATCTTAAATAAAAAATATTTTTTAAATTGGGGTAAGCACACTTCTAGTTTTTTCAAAAAGGTTCTTAAAATAGGCCTTTTCAATCTTTCCTAAAACCGTTTGACCAAAAGTCTAATTTACATACTAAACTAAAAAAGACCTAACGAATTGATTAAGGCGTATCACTTATAAATTGGACCATAATTTTTAGGATAGTAGTTGAGAGTAAAATTTAAACTGAGAGTATATAAGGAAGTACTTTTTAATTGGACTAATAATGAGTTACGGTTTCCTTAAGAAAAAAATCATAAGGCCCTATTAGGAAAGTCAGCATGTCAACATAAGCTCTAATGGTATTGGGATCAGAAGATATTTTTAGAGACTAACAAGAAATATAAAATGCCCTACATGGTTACAAGGCTGGTAAGATGTTGTACTTGTTAGCAAATTTCAAAAAATAAAAATAAATAAAAAAGGAAGAGAGAGAGAAAGGTAAAGACATTATACAAGTTTCTCCATTCATTTTTCAAATTCATGTTGGCCTTAGTGGTTAAACTTTCAAACCAAGTCATTTGCTTTCTTCTAATATGGTCACACATTTTAGGTTCACCCTTTTAGTTTGAGTCATTCTTCCTGAAATAGTTGTCCTCATGGTTGATGTCTGAATTAAAGGACTTTATCCCTTGTGCCTATTTCGTCCTAGACTATTTTCAATGGACAAATTCCTTTTTTGTGAATATTCCCAATTACATCCTTATGTTACTTCTTCAATTGTCTTTTAGGGTCTTAAGCTCGCCTTGAAGGTACTTTCCTTTCTTCAAATTAACTTGTAAGGTTTTAGCTAGCTCATAAAGTGCCATCCCAACTCATATCTTCTTTAGGGTTCTAACCAGCTCATAGAGCCTTGTCCTAACTTATATCTCCTTTAGGGTTTTAGCCAACTCATAAAGCATTGTCTTGACTCATACCTCCTTTAATGTTTTAGCCAACTCATATAGTGTTATCTCGTCTTGCATTGCCTTTATGATTTTCAACTAACCTAGAAGGCATTTTCCCTCCTCTAATTTTCCATTAGGTTCTAACTAGCTCATAGAGTGTTATCCTAATTCATATTTCTATTAGGGTTTTAGCTAGCTTATAGGGTTATTCCCCTTCACAAATCTCTCTTTAGGGTCTTAACGAGTTGTAGGACGCTTCCCTTCATCAATTTTTATTAGGGTTTTAGCTAACCTATAAAGCACTTCCCTTTCACCAATTTCTCTTAAGGTCTTAGCTAACTAATAAGACGTGTTCTCTTTCAACAATCTTTCTTAAGGTCTTAGCCAACCCATAAGGCACTTTCCACTATTCAAACCAGCTTTTAGAATTTAGTAAGCTCAAAGAGCACTTTTCTCGCCTAATTTAATCAACTAAGAAGAGCATTATTAGGTTTTAAATCACTTTTAGGATTGCTAGTCTTTTAATGATGCTCTCTCCTAGGTTAGTTGACTCTAAGGAGCATTATCAGGTTTCAAGTCTATTTATCGTTTAGGTTGCTAGTCCTTCAGAGACGTTGCCACCTAAGTTAGTCAACTTAGAAGAGCATGATCATGTTTCAAATCAATTTACCACTTAGGGTTGCTAGCTCCTTTGAGATGCTTCCATTTAGGTTAGTCAACTCAAAGGAGCACTACCAAGTTTTAAGTCAATTTACTATTTAAGGTTGCTAGTCTCCCAGAAACATACCCACCTAGGTTAGTCAGCTTAGAAGAGCATGACTAGGTTTCAATTCATTTCTCATTTAGGGCTTTAGCTAGCTTAAGGAACACTCTGCTCATTCTCTTAGGTTAGTCAACTCAGAGGAGTACGATCAAGTTTCAAATCAATTTGTCATTTAAGGTTGCTAGTCTCCTAAGACACTCTCGCCTAGGTTAGTCAGCTTAGAGCAGTATAATCAAGTTTTAAATCAATTCCTTATTTAGGGTTGTTAGTCTATTAGAGACGCTTCCACCTAAGTTAGTTAACTTAAAGGAGCGTAATCTGGTTTCAAATCAATTTCTCATTTAAGGTTGTTAGCCTCCTTGAGACGTTTACACCTAGGTTAGTTAACTCAAAAGAGCACGATAAAGTTTTACATCAATTCCTTATTTAGGATTGCTATTCCACTAGAGACACTTCCGCCTAAGTTAGTCAGCTCAAAGAAGCACGATCATATTTCAAATCAATTCTTTATTTAGAGTTGTTAGTCCCTAAGATAATGCTCCCACCTAGGTTAGTCAACTCAAAGAAGTACGACTAGGTTTGAAATCAATTCCTCATTTAAGGTTACTAGTCTACTAAAGACGCTTCCTAAGTTAGTTAGCTTGAAGAAACACAATTGGATTTTAAATCCATTTCCCATTTGGGTTTATTAGTCTAACTAACTTAGGGAGTGCTATCATTTCAAGGTTCTTGCCAGCTCTTAGGGCGTTACGCTCCATTTAGTATCATTTTAGGGCTCTTACTAACTCTTTGAGCATTACCAACCACTCAATGTCACTTTTAGGGTCTTGTTGACTTTGAAAGTGTTTCTCTTTTTTCAAAACATTCTAAGGTTATATTCAGCTTGTAGGGCACTAGACCATTCTAAAAACCTACACTTATGTTTCAACTAGCTCTTAGAGGGCCTTCTTGCTCTTTTAAAATATCTTTCACTATTCACCAAGTTTCCAGCGGATCAAGTCTAGGATAGCTAGCTGATTGTAGCACTCTTTGTAGCACTCCTTATAGCACTTTATTTCTGTGGCAAAAACGATACGGTATCTCTTTTGTCTTTATAGTAAAGTTTTACTTAAGCTTCACTACAAAGAGAGGCAGTTGTAGACATCCTATTTTTGTGTCACTACAGTTTTAGGAATTTTTTTAGAAGAGGGTCTTAATTAAAAAAAAATTAGAAAATTGAAAAAATACAAAAAATTTAGAAAAATATAAAAAAATAGAAAAATAAAAACAACAAATTTAGGAAAATAAGATCTTTAGGTCTTGTGTTATCTTTAAAGTTTTAAAGTCAAATAAACATATGTGATTTAGTAGAAATACGAGTTTCTTGGCAAAAACAGGTGTTTTTATTGAAATTTAATTTCTTAAACTAGGTTTGACTTGTTTATTTTAAAATATTATGAAAAATAGATAATTTAAGTTAATCGTGACATCACATGGCACCTCAATTGAACTTAAATTAACTATTTCATATGCGATTAAAATTTTAAGTAAAGTTAAGTACTTAATGGGATCGAGCCTATAATTCTATCAAATTGGTTCATTTTGAAAATAATCTTTCACTTATGCTTAATAGATTTTATCAAGCCTGATTTTTCGATTTTCTTTTTAAAAATTAATTTCTCATTTCCTGATTAATACTAACCCATAACCTATTTAATCTTAATCATCGACTAAAGAAATTAAGAAATTCTGGTTTTTTATTGAAAATAATTTTTGGAGTCGTCACCTGACCGAAATCGAGAAAATTAAAAGAAACCGTAACCAATTTGGTAGATTGATTATGATTTGGCTACCGATCTTTGATTTCAATTTTAAATAAAGAATCAGAGAGTTCCAAGTTCGGGGGCTAACCTATTAAACCCTTAACGGGTACCACTATCTATTTACCGAAATTAGGATTATTCTTCTAACTATAATAATTAAAAATAAATAAATAATCAAAAGAAAAAAGAACCTAAATTTCTACATATTTTATTGTCATCCCGAAGGTGCTTACGTACCCGCTAGCCGGGATTAGACGATCGTAGTTCTTTTAAAAAAAATCTTTAGTGAGTTGATTTATTTTAATTTTGAAAAAAAAAAACCGATAAGCTTTACGTTCTTAATTGATTCAGTTTATTAAAAAAATCTAAAGGAGTCCTAACTCGTATGTGTTTTTATTTTTAAAAAATTTCTCTAAAAGTCCTAAAATTTAAAAAAGGATTTTTTAATATTTTTTCTAAAAGGAAAATAACTTTTCTAAATGAGAAATTCTAAAATATCCTAATGCTAAACTAAACTAATATATATAACGAACTACTAAAATAAAATAATTCCATATAATACATTTACGTGAAAACTAATACTAAAACCCCTTATATCGACATATTCACACATTATATTATATTTGACTAGTAGAATATACAGATCTATATATAAAAAAACTAATTTTAACGATTCCTAAACTAATATTCACATCCCTATTTAAATGAATACTATTAAACGACCATTTACTTAAACGTTTATCTAATCTATGTAATATTAGGAAAGTAATACTAAATATGTACTATTCTATGCACATATTTATATATACATTATATAATAACATAACATGATATAATAATAGATAAAACGAGATCGAATCAAACCTGATTGTTATTGAAGGATCAAGGGATGTGCTACGGAGAGGAAGGACGGTGGGGTACTCGCGTGGTCGTTTGCGGTGAAGACGTGACGGTCAATGCTGATTGGGGGTGTAGACGCTGGTCATATGGTTGCTATTGTTGCTGAACCGTTTTCGTGTAGCAGTGATCAACAGTGGCTATGCTCAGTGAAGCACATTCGAGCATGGCTATGTGCAGGGTTAGGTGACGATTCGGTGAAATTCAAATAGTAGAGATAGCAGTGTGGCTGCTGTCGTTGGCTTGCGCAATGGCTCGCACGTGATTGATGTGTTAAATTTACTGTAACTACTGTGGTGGTGTTCAAGCATAAGGATTTGGCCACCACTTGTCCGTATTGCATAGAGGATTATGGCCGTGTCTGTAACAACATGTTGAGGTAATCCTGTGTGTTGTGTTCGATGTGTGAGTTTGGATGGATATGGGTAGAGCTCGTCGTCGATCAGGGGATTGTAGTGGAGCCATGCATATTGCAAACGGTGTGGGCGAAGACAGTGGGTTAAGGACGATGAAGACAATAATGCGGGTGCTCAGGTTGATGTTTGGAGAAGATGAAGGAGGGTCGGTGGTCACTGCAGCGTGAAGCTCCTGCTGAACAACAGCAAGGTTCGGTGACTTTACAGTGTTCGTTCGGGTTGTGACAATAGAGTTCACAGGATTGTGTTTTAGTCGCTGTGTGTTGTTTTGAGATGACTAAATTACTGCTATTTGAAGATGGAGTTTAACCTCCTATTTTCTGTTCTCTCCCCCTTTTTTGACTGCGTGTGTGTGTTTTATATAGTCTAAATCACATTATTCCAAATCATGTCTTATCATATCTAATTAATTTATTAAACTAAATCCAAATTTAATTCAAATCTGATTTAATAAAATCAAACTAGATTCGAATGATCTTAGATATGAATCCTATTTTCATCTTACTTTTGCAAAGATAGAAAAATAAAGACATAAGTGCCTGCTGAGACTCGAACCTAAGATCTCAAATTAAATTCAACCCAAATACTCCGATACTTATCGGTTAGGCCGTTAGCCTGTGCATTGACATTCAGTACAATTAAATTATACTTAAATTACTCAATTCCCTAAAATAATTATTTGTATTAATCTAAAACTAAAACTATTTGTTCTTAATATAAATTACTTCCTAAAAATCTTAAAAGGTCTTTTTAATAATTATGATTTTTTTCTTTTATTATTATTATTTTTTTGTATTTTCATTATTTGTTAAATTTTTATTATTTTTATCTTTTATTAATTTTTTTGTTATTTTTATTTTTTGAATTAGGACCCTTTTTGTAAAAATTAAAATTAGGATTATAGAGGGGTAAAAATTAGGTGTCTACAGATTTAATAATTGCATGTGAGGATAAATTAATTTTTGAAGACTTAAAAGGTTTAGGTCGACCTTTTTTTTTTAGGCTTGGAACTTATTGCGCTTTTTATTAAATATTAGTTCAAAAATGAATAAATATAATTTTTTGTTAAAATGGGGTGAGAACAAAGCACAACTTAGCTAGCTTTGGCATGCATCACGTGTGTTAGAAGAACTTAAGGGTTGTAGGTTCGAATCAGCCTAAGGGTACAGGTAGTGCTTGCCTTTACCTATTTTTGATCTGTTTTAACTCTTTTATGTTTTTTTTTTTTTGGAAAAATTTGACTAAATAAAATGCAGTAATTAATAGAGCACATGGCATATTATGAATCTAGACACAAATCTCATCTAGAAACACATGTTTAGGGGATTAAATTGAAGCTTAAAATCGAGAAAAAACTCAAGACGCAGTTTTTCAAAATTTCAATGTTGGGCATCAAGGGAAAGTTTCCAAGTTTCTATTGGTTAAACTAAGCAAGAGCACAACCTGAGGATTACATCCTGACCATCTTTATATTAACATCGAAGAATTTTATTCAATGCCCATTGATGGAAAATTATTTAATTCTATTGTGAACTATTGCTTTCCATGCTTAGATAAGCTCGAATTAGTATAAAAGGGGGTCCGGAAAATTAAGTTTGACATAAAAAAAATCATTAAAACACATATAAAATCACTCATTCCAAACTTTCTATCTCTAAGCTTCGGCTCTCTCTCTTTCCCTCTCTAGATTTCCTATGACAAATTTGTTTATTGAAGGAAACTAACACCACATTAAGCTTCCCTGATTTGAGAGCAATCCAAGGACGCCATCCTTGCCTTTCACAGTGGCCTATAAATCCCGCCACCACCACTTAGGTTTTGAAACTTGCAACCTTTCTTAAACCACCACTCTTTGGTGGTTTTCTCTTTGAAATAACACTACAGCTAAGCTCATGGTGGTTAAAAACCCCTAAACCAACCTTACTCTCATGCTCAGCCACCATCGTGCTCATCACCCAAACACCACCACGGTGGCCACTTCTAAAAGACCCATCAAACTACAACCAAACCTTAAAACACCTCCACCAAACCTACTTATTCCAATAAGTTTCAAATAAAAGTGCCTTTTCCCAATGAAAATTGTCTAAAAATTCACTGTGCATCACCTTCACCTCCGTCAACTCTCCTTCCACACAACCTATGTACAGTGTATGAGTCTAAGTAGGTTGATCTAAATCCGACCCGAAATAGGTGCCCAGTTCCTTTGCTGACCTGCATGTCGACCCAGTCCTATAACAAGTTTGTTTCTTTTTCTTTTTCTTTTTTTTTAAAATTCATTATTATTATTATTCTTTGTTATGAAAATTTTAAAAGGGAAAAAAATAAAAAAATAAAAAGAATGGGATCCTTTCTTTTAAGTATTTCTTTTTTTGCTTTTGAAATTGGCCACTTCAATAAATCTATTTTTTTAAAATGAATAAATAAAACATTTATTTTAGGATTTTTTTCTTTTCTTTTTTTAAGAAAATCTTGTGTTTTGGTAAAAAAAAATTGAAAAGATTGTCTTATCACTTAGAAAAAAGAATTGTTTTCCCAAAAAAAAATTGTTAATCAATTCTCTTTCAAATTACGGTTTTTTTTTTAATCTTTCGATAAATAATAAGATATCAAATTAGGACCCTTCTTTTAGAAATTTCTCTCAAATGGAAAAAATAAAAAATAAAAAATGACTAAGAGACGTAAACTTAGCCCATTTTTTCAAAAATTAAGAGAAAACTAACCAAGAAGTCCAATTCTGAATAATTGATACATAAGCACCCGTGTATAATTATGAGGTGACTTAAAATACAAAAAAAAATATTTTTTCCTCTTTGTAAATAATTATTTTTTTAATTTAATGAATAAATAAAATATGTTAATTCTTTATTTGTAAAATAGAAATTGCTCTTTTAATTTAAAAGGGTATATTGAAAAATAAATTTAAATTTGGAATGTTAAGATAGCACTCGTTTAGGGTTTAATAGGTTAACCCCTATATTTAAAAACTCTGGTTTTCAAAATCATTTTTAAAAAATAGCTTTTACACAAACTAGTAGCTAAGTTATAACTAATTTATCTAATTAGTTGTAACTTAATTTTTTCCCAACCCTAATTATGTGGTGACTCTAATTTTTTTTTTTTTCAAAATAAAAGGAAAACACAGTTTCATTGATTCTTAGTTGATGGTTAATATTAAGTGGATAGGGTTTGATATTAATCAGATCAAAGAAATAAAAAAACCAAATGTTAAGCTTAATATACATCTTGTTGTAGGTGTAATTGAACAAGATGTTGGTAAAGCTGCCAATATTGACCTTGATTTTCAAGACCTCGAATCCCAAGATCCTTACCCTTATTATAAGGGCATCATGGTGAGGGGTATCGACCTCCTTAAGATCTTCATCAAAGAAAGAGATAGATGTATCTCATCTATCATCTTTGTCTCTTCTCCTTCACTAACATGACCATAGATGGGGCATTAGTCAAGCTATTAGAGCTCAGCTGGCTCCCCAAGTGAGTCGCCTAATTATGATGTTGATTACATCGTTAGGGGCTCGGTTGTTGCAATAGTCGTTATTGTCTTCTTCTCAGTTGGCTAAGGTATTTAGTTTGCTTTTGTAGACAGAGTGAAAGAAATCTCTAGACGACCTTATGCTAAACTAGGTAGCATGTATAACAACTCTCTCATCTAATTGAGGGATCTTAACCACAGTGTTGTTAAATGGTGCCACAAATTCTCAAAGGGTTTCCCTTTCCTTTTGTTGAATCAAGTATAAGGACGACGTGTCCTTAGATGGGGGCTTATTAGCTCAGAAGTGTAGATTGAAATGATGAGCGAGCTCGTTGAATGAAGAGATAAAGTTCTTGAGTGGCTGGTTGAAAACATGTCTGAGTTGCCTTCCTTAGAGTGCTTGGAAGGCCTTACACATAATAGCATCCCCATGATCATGGACATTCATAAGGGTGCAAAAGTAAAGCAAGTAATCATTTGGGTCACCTGCCCCATCTTATGAATCTAAGTCGTCATCTTGGATACCCTTAGTGAAGAGGGTTTTGTTATTAGCAACCTAGTTAGTGCCTTTAATAGCCTTGCTCTCTGCTTCTCGAAAAACCTCTTTTACCATCTCGTAGAGCTCATTTAAGTCAATATTATCGACCAAATGGCATCCAGGTGTCACAAAGTGAGCAATACACCCATTAGGAGTTAGCCACTTGTTCATTGCCAGCAAGGGCATGACTATGGGTGGCCGTGGACTACGCTTGCTAATTTTATATTGCGGGATGTGGTTGAGGTGCCATATTCTCCTCCTGTTAGTGGGTGATGATTTTAGTTACCTCGGGTATCTGAGGCATTGACATGGAAAGGCACCCTACTTTGCCTTTTCACCTCGTCCAACCTAACTTAAGTTCCTTATTTTGAGCCTCCATTTCAGTGTTTTTAGCCTTGAGCACTTCAAGTGTCTTCTTGAGTTATTCTAGTTAACGTTACTCAACAGTAGGCTTAACTAAAGGTTAATTTTCATTTAGGTTCGTAGTTCTTAACGTGGTGAACAAGATAGGAAAAGTATGCTAAAGAAAGAGTGTTTAATGGTTTAAGAAACAAAGTGACTTGGGTTCTTATAAATGGTGCCAAATGTTGTTAGTAGGACTCTACCGGTAAAGAGTTAGGTAATTGGGCTTTGCACAAGTGTAAGATAAGCTTATAAGAGACAACACAGTAAGGAGCGCTAAGGTGTTGTTCAGTATAATCACTCTAATACTTAAATTAGTATTTGCTAGTAGAGAAGTGAGTGAAAGAACTCAAATAACTTATAAAGAGCCTAGTACGCAAAGAAGTCAAGGTAGTTTACCATTAAAGCACTTGGGCTATTTATAAAAGAGGGCCTCTAAGGATTTAGGAGCATGTTCAACACATTAGTATGTCCACAAGATCTGTATAGTAGGATCGTGCAAGCCAACGAGTTCTAAGATTATAGGGATGTGGTTGTTGATTGGGTCTTAGATCCTTATCCACATGTCTTGTGACCGTTATAATTGACCTATAATCAGGCTGATCATTAGAGGATATTAAGTCCTTATTTGGAGATCCTTCGAGTAGGTCGGTCACTAAGCAGATAAGGTTAGGCGTTAATGGATCGCTTTGGTCTTAAGCTTAATCAGATTGACTCAAGGCCTAAACTGGTCGGTATCGACCTAAGGAGCCCATGTCTAAAATATTTTATCAACACCTCCAAAAAAATATTTCATTATTTTTTGGGCTTTTCTTCACAAATTTAGAACCTTCATTATTTTAATTTTAATATAAGACATGTTTGCATACCTTGTACCACTTTCTTATCCAATTTTCTTTCCCTCTCTTAGCCATATGATCGATATTAACCACCTCTTCATTATAGTATATACTACAAACTTGTTGCAGTTTCTTAATAGTCAAAGTTTTCAAGCTCTGCTAACAAACTAGTACAAGTTCAATAATCTTTCATACTTGAACTTAATCCAATTCTTTAACCCATATGGGCCTTTAAATCTAACATCCATCTACAATTAGATGCATAGCATCAAATAGCATAAGGGTATGAAGGAAATATCTTTTAACTATTGACATGTCCCCATTCTCTAATAATCTCCCCACTCTTGCTATTATTTTTTTAGCATTTTGATCCATCATTATCAGTAAGTCAAAGCCACAGATTTGAATCTAAAATCTAAAGGGATAATGGATCAACATCTTTAGTCTTTTTATTTATGTCCCATGTTTGAAGTGTCATATGATGCCCCATCACTGACCGTGGACCATGTTCCTTAAATTTCTTTAGTCACATTCCTCTTTAGAAGTAATAAGAAATAGATTATCTTGTAAATGAGATATCTCAAAGACACCAAATTTATCCCATGATCTATACGATAATAAAAGAATTTGAATTCTATTCAAAATTTCATTTGCTTTTGTTTTGCCCCCCATTAGTTAATGTTAGTGATACCACTCTTTGTAATTATATTGCATTATCTTAGTTTTGAAGTATTAAAGCTCTATCCTAAGCAATAAAGCTAAAAGATAGTAAATAGTTATATAAAACTACAACATATAATCATATTGTGGTATAATTAAATAATAATATTATTCACATTATATTTAAAAACATTTTATGAACACAGAAGTTAATACATTAATCAGGGGTTAGGTGTTGGGCTTTAAATAGACCCCTTATTAATGATTATTAGCAGGTAAGTACCCTCGACCATATAAAAGCCATCTATATAAATATAAATCGTAAATAAAGTGTTACCAATAGCAATTTGAACAAAATTAGAAAAGTGAGGACATGACTCAATGGTTTAAATATTGTCATATTTTTTGGGGTAGAAAAGTACTTCATTTCACTATGTAAATGAAAATCACAACAACAAACATCAAAAGATCATTGCAAGACCAAAGCCTATAGTGTTAAAAGAACTCCCACTAACATCAGGGGCATTAACATAAAAATTACTGAGAAGGAGTGGGCATTGCTAAGTTCAAAGGAAATATCCTTAGTTCTTTCCCCAATTAAGTTTCTTAAAGTGTTATTTAAAGCATTAGAAAGAGAAGGGGACGATAAATTAGCAAACATTTATTTATCCCCATTATTTCAAATACTTATAACTTGTTTACTTTCTAAAATATAATAGATGGAAAATAAAAAAGCTAGACATTAGTAACTATTGGTACTAGTAATAAACTAAAAATTTATATTTTGATATTTACTTCATATAATTTTTTTTCTTTATGATAGAAAGTGCCTATTTAAGTGTAATACCCTTTACATGCTAAGAGAACAAACTCCAATCATCGAGAAGTCTTTTGATGTAGTAGCTCGGAGTACGTCGAAATTCTAAAGTTAAGTATGCTCGAGTTGGAGCAATCCTATGATGGGTAACTTTCTGGAAAGTTGCTGCACCAAGGGACAAAATTGTAAGGCGTTTTATACCAAAGTGAACAATACCTTTGTAGGAGGAGTTCCGATTAAGTCGTTCCTTATATGCTAAGAGAAGATACTCTAATCATCGATATAACTCTTGGTGTAGCGGCTCAAAGTACATTGAAACTTCAAAATTAAATGTACTAAGGATGGAGCAATCCCAAGATGTGTGACGTTTTAGCAAGTTGTTGCACCAAGGGATAAAACCGTGTGGCGTTCCATGCCAAAGTGGACAATATCTCGGTGGGAGGAGTTTCGGCTAAGTCATTACATTAAGTGTTTACAATATCTCATTAGTTACAATATTAAGTTAAGATATGATTACTAGAAATACCAATATATCACTATTTAGTCTTTTTTGAAAATAATAAAAAATCATTTTACTTTTCACATTAATTGAAATTATGATTATTTATTACTTGAACTTTTTATTCTTATGAAGAGGTAATAAGAAGATATAGCCATTTCCTAAAAAAAGGGAATAAAATGGTTGCCCAAAATAAGAATTTTTTCGACCAATTTCCATTTAAGCAAGCAATGGAGTTCTAAAATAGTTATTTTACTCTCTTTGTTGGGCTCAAGTAAAGGATTTTTCTACAGTCCCATCTTTTTTCTTACGGGTTCGATGATGTCATTCATCTTACCCTCAATTTGATTACTTTTGAATCTGAACCATTGAACGAATTATAAATTTAATTGTTTGGATTTGAAAACATAAGAGTGAATGGCGAGATGATAGGCGAGACCAATTCTATCAAAATAAAGGATTGGACCATAGAATCTCCCTAAAGTAAAGTATGTGTTAAAATTTTGTTCAGTTTACAACATAATCATTTACCAAAACCTTTTTCCAAGGAAGAATTAAACAAAATGAGGAGTAAGAAGTAATATAAACTAATTAAAAAGCATGCACAATATGCAAATAAAAATTTGAATAATGGTTATAAAATTTTCTTTTAAAATAAAAGATATAAATATAATTTAATCTTTTATTCATTATGAAAAACATGTTAAAAATTATTTAAGTAATATAAGGTCCAAAAAATGAATATCTCATTATATAGTATATATCAACTACAAAATACCCAATAGCTCTTACTCTCGTATCAACAATATTTTATCATCAAAATCATACAATATCTTCTAAACTATATATTACAATATGTAATATAATATGATAGATGATTTTATATGTCTACCTTCCATATACAAATGTCCCTTCCCCTTTTCTATTACCTCTCATTTTCTTTTTTTTCTTTATTTAATAGAAACAAAAAAAAAAAGAAAGAAAGAAAGAAAGTAGTTTCCATCCATAATCATCTAGAAAAAACCAATGATATATAACATCCAATGAATTTATATTATCTTTTACTAATAAAACCCTTGTTTAGTGTATACTTTAACATACCAAACTTACTCTATGTATTAACAAAACCTATTTTCTCCCAACTAAAAAAAACTGGTTAAAGACCCGTATTACATCCTGGTTTCAATATAAAATATTTACATATGTAAAATATTATCCCAATTAATATATTAATAATTTATGTTCATAAATTATTTTGAAAAAAAAAATTCCATTGTTAAATTTAAACCGTTGGTTATATTATTTTATATGAATCATAAAAAATATAAAAATTGCAACCCGTTATACAAATGTCATAATTCTATCAATATCTTTTTGCATGAAGCATATATCTTTTGAATAAAATAGTTACCATTATTAAATTTAAAATCAAATTATTGGTGTTTTATGATGTTGGTGATTTGTCCACATCATATAAATGTTATTCCATCAACAAAATGAACAATTATTAGAAAATATCCAAAGTTATGTCATTTTATATTATATTATATAAGGGTTGCAACTCCTTTCATTATTTAAAAAAGGATATAACTTTTCCGTAAAGGGTATTTATAAGAATAAATTTGTATGAAGGGGTACAAAAAATGAAAATTTCTAAAATTAGATATTATAGTACATGGTGATTTTTGAGAAAAAAAAATGACAAAAAGTTAACGCAAATAAGTATTATTGATACGAAAAGCAACATTGAAAAGATACGATAAGAAAAAAGTATCATTGCAAGGTATAATAGCGAAAAAAATAAGTTTTTTTTTAAATTTGAAAAACATTAAGCTAACAAATTTCTATGACCTTTTATTAATAAAATCCTTGATTATTCATACTTTCAAATGTCAAACTTGATCTCCTCCTAACTTACTCTAAGTATCAACAAAACTCACTTTTTCCCAATTAAAAAGAACTAATAAAGACTTACACATATAAAATATTTACATATGTAAAATACTATCACAATTAATTTATTGATAAATTAGGTTCAAAAATCATTTTGAAAAAAAAAACATAATTTTTATTGTTAAATTTAAACTATTGGTTATATTCTTTTGTATAAATAATATAAAATACAAAAGTTGCAGTTCGTTATGCTAATGTCACAATTGCATCAATACCTTTTTGCATAAAGTATATGTCTTTTGAATAAAATAGTTATCATTATTAAAATTAAATTAAACTATTAATATCGTATAATGTTGGTGGTCTTTTTACATTATTATGTCAAATGCTATTCCATCTAAAAAACATGTTATTTTAAGTAAATGATAAAACTTTTTAAATAATTGCAACATTAACTTAATTTTGTTACCAAAAAAAAAGAAGAAAAAGAAGTAATATAATGCTAAACAACACAATTCTTCACATACATAATAGTTTACTCATATATTTAAAAGGTTATAACCATTTCAAAGTAGCATATCATTTAGTCAAGTATATACATAATGTTATAATATATTTATTGTTTCTTTAATTATATATTGTTAAGATATTAAGTATGATATCTTTAAATAAAATTTTTTATTTTATTAATATTCTAAGCTAATATTCTCATATTACCTAAGTTTTAGCGGTTATATTTTTATCAGTGACATGATAATCACAAAGTCTCCACCTTCTCCATTAAACTCCAAACTGTAACATCGCCTTTTAAGCATTTACTTGAAATTTTTTCTCAAAATTTTTTGTCTTTGAAAATGATTCTTTTTATCATCCTTGAGATAAGGATAAGGTAAACTTATATTTTACCTGCTTCTCTACTTAATGAAACATTCAACTTCCAAATTTTTTTTTTTTTCAATCCGATAATAATAGTAGAAAACAGTATGAAAGCGAGCCATCCACAGAGTATCACAGCTATATATTCTTGTAAATTATATGATTCCTTCATAATTATACGTTATGATTACAACTACTATATTAAATACTTTGTAAGGTAACACCATGGTATTTCTTGAAGAATTGCCTCCCAATACTTAAACAATATCCTGCAACGAATAGCTTTTTCTAAGAATCCATCTCCAAATAGAATTTTGAAGTCTCTTTGCCTTTAGGATAGGAAGCTCGGTCTATCATCATTTACTTGAGGATAAAAAAACTTATTCCTTCAGCCTACTGTAAGCTAAATGGGAGTGGATAAATAAACACATTAAAAGTAGCACCATGCCAAATATGTCTAAAGTATCATCTCACAGCTACACAATAAGTCATCAGCTTAATTATGTTCTTTAAACTAGCTAAGTAATGCAAGTATACTAAACGCGTAACATGCTTATGCATGTAGCATGCATCGATACCGATATTCTAGCCTAACATAACATTCATTAGATTAGTCAACTTCAACTGGGCATTTGGACACAAACTAAAGTTTAGGGACCTATATAAACCCCATAAATTTAGCTTTTTGAGCATAAAGTTGAACTTGAGTATTGTAGGTAATTTACATAAGTTAACAAAGCTAATAAATTTAAAACCTAAAAAAATATAAAAAACCCTAATCGCATACAAAAAAAAAAAAAACCTTAAACCCTATATACACGTAAATATAAGAGTTTGAGCTCGAACTTGACAAAAATCTTAAAACCAAAACCTTAAGCTTATAAAATATATAAATTTACTGTAATAGTAATAAAAGCCTAATTGGATATGATTATCAATCGACACGTGTATTCGTGTACGAATAAGTAAAGATAACTCTTAAATAATTATTAACGTAAAGAGTAACAAATTAATTAACAAAATTTACAATATTATGAATATTATTTTATGATTATTTGTGACTTCATATATGTATATATGTGTATTAGTTTTATACTGATTTAATTTTACTACATATGTCATGTTTATGTTCTAAATGGTATATATTAATTTTATATTCCATATTTCCTTCCATAATTACATTATATATTATTTCAAATACCATTTAAAAGTTGAGATTACTTTTAGAAAAGTCAAACCAATAATTTTATAATTTTATTTTCTTTTTTCCTTCTTTCTTTCCTTTCTTTTCTTTTTCATTTTCCTCTTCCTAATTTTTCTTGTAAACTTACGTATGGCCTTTTGTCTTTCATTTTCCCACATGTGCTCAAATTAAGGGATAAAAAGTAAAGATCAATTTGATAAGGATAAAGTCAAATCCAATTTTATCTCCTAATCTTATTTTCTTTTTCTTTTTTTTTTCTTACTTTTCACTTTTTCCTTTACCTTTTCTTACATCAGCTGCATGAGCACACATATATTATCATTTTCTTTCATCATTTTCTAAGACATAGAACAAATCCTAGTCTTGTTTGTTATTTGAACAAACATTTCTTCATTCCCTTTTTCCCCTTTCCTTCCTTTGGTTTCTTCTTATTTTTCCATAACTTTAAGAAGAAGAAGGGCTCTTGATCCATCAAGTTTCAAGACAAAAGAGGAATTGAATTAGTATTTATGTTGTATTTGATTTATTTTGTAGTGTTAATTTATATGTATCCTTATATTGCAAATGTATATTATAGTGTTTTATGTAATTTAGGAGTATGTAATAAGTATCGTTTGTGTTTTAATATCGTTGTAATAAAAATCTATGTACATGTATTGAAAATTTAAGTATAGTCGTTCATTTTCATGTTTATGTATTTATATATATATATGTTTAACTATATATAACTATATGTATACATAAGTTACATTTATTTAGTTATGTATGCGTATAGTGTATATAGATATATATAGTACATGTACATACATATAATACCAAGTGTATTTATTTTGTTATACATATATGTGAGATATATTATGAAGTAGTATAAATACACACATATATATATAAATAGAGTATGAAAACATAATTATATGTGTATATGTACAAGTATATGTATAATATTAGTATAGTATAGGAATAAGTATATGTACATATTTAAAAGATACAAGTATAAGTATATTAATATCTTAATTTCTTAAATAAGTTAATAAATAAATACACACATATATATACATAAGGATCGTGACCTTAAAGGAAAAGTAAGAATTAATTTCAATAATCAATAAATTATAATAATATATAAGTATATATATTAATATCACAAATTTAGGAAAATGAAAAAATTAAAGGAATTTAGAAAATTGCCTTATGGGCTAATTGGAAGCTACCATTCAGCATTCCTTAATTTAAACTGCAAATCCTAAAAATAATAAGAAAATAACAATAACCAATTAATTAGAAAATTACAAACATAACAAAAAGCGATATAATTAGGAATTTATACTTTAAATAGTGAAATAAATAAATTATTATAAAATAGATTCAAAAATAAGAAAATTTTAAAAATATAAAAATTTGAAATTTATTAAATTATAAATCAATAAAGAAAAGCTTAAAATAATAATTAAAAAATATTTGGGTCAAAATAATAAAATTTGTGATGTTTTAAGACTATAATGAAAAATGTAGGTTTTAACATTCAAAATGGACCTTACTAGGTGAAAGTGCATTTGAAAACGACTATAAGTTTATAAAAATTAGAGTTAAAACAAAAAAAAGTTATACACGATTAGAGAAAAAGCTCAAACCGTGAACTTTATATAAATAAATAACAAATCTATGTAGATTTTACTAAATACTTATGTAGATTAAATATCTTACTTAGATACTTACTATCTTTCACACTTTTTAAATATCAAGTGATCCCGATATGGATACTAATCTTTTTATGGACTATTACGAACCACGACTGATATTATAGCTAAGTGAGTATTACTGATGATTTTATACTTGTTTTACACTTGCAGTTAGTGCACTTAAATTTTACATATATTAATAAATTGACACATAGGGTTTGGGGATGTGTATGTGCTTAATACTTATTGTTAAATTGTGCTAAATATTATCAAATGTGATGACTGAAGAATTAGTTGTATGATTGGTTTGGATGGTTTGCTGATATTGGTTAATCGCTTAATAATTTATCATAATCTTATTTGATTTATCTCAAATTAAATGGATCATGCATAAGTACGAACATTACATCTATTGTTTCGCCCGGCACCTCACACTAATGGAAATGAAGGGCCTTGTAGGGACAGGAATCCAATATGATTTGATTAATTATATATTACAAGAGCATTCGTAGGATAAGACCCTACCTTTGGCTCGCGGGATTACTTGATGCCGGAGACGCTAATCGTAAGTGGCTAAAGGTCCAGTCTAGAGATCATTGCTGTAGAGCATGAGTGTGGATTGTGGGGACTACCTTACTGTTGACCTGGGAATTTCTGTACTATTAGATTTTTGGAAATGAAAATATACTTTGTGAAATACAGAATTTCAATTTACAGTTAAAAACCTAAGAACTAGAACTCGATTATGATTAGTGCCAATGAATCTTCAACCCTTACTATAGAGGGTGTTAAACTTAATGTTGTATGCAACACCAGTCAACTGCATATATTGTTTGGCATAGTGCTTGTTCATGCATTTATATATCTATTATTTAATTGTTTGATAACTTACCTGACAGTATAATAAAAGGGATATCTCACTAAGCTCATTAACTTACTCTTTAATAGTTTTCTCTTATAGGTTGACTGATAATGGGGTGTAGGTTAGGAGCTGATGTCAAGTACAAGTATTGAGATCCCTAGAGAATAAAATTTGAAGATAGATTATATAGCCAGTTTGAAACATTAAATGAATTACTATTCTTATACTTAGATTTTGTAATTTCGGTAAGTTTAGATTTTAGATCTTTACTACCTGATCTTATTGTTTGGTAAGGGGTACTGATTTTCTATGGTTTTGAGGAACTGTGGAATATTGGATATCCATAGTTATTTATATATTACGATTAGTTAATAAATTAAAAATCGAAAACCCTAGTGATGAATTAATTAAAGTCTTGCAATCTTTGACTTGTAAAGCAGTTTTCGTATTATGGGTATACACATTATATAAAAATTTTAGGCAATCCTACTAGGACACCATAAGATCATGGCAACCCAGCAATACAATAATGAGCTGCTAAAACCTAGCCTAGCAAT
Organism: Lumnitzera littorea; assembly: GCA_024138015.1. NCBI lineage: Eukaryota > Viridiplantae > Streptophyta > Magnoliopsida > Myrtales > Combretaceae > Lumnitzera > Lumnitzera littorea. Next base: position 16,279,490 of record JAMXBB010000005.1, on the reverse strand, counting down.
AACTAAATGAAGTGGTTAGGAATGCAATTCTATATGTTCGAAAACCTAACTTTTATAGATCAAGTTATTTACTTAATAAACTCGGCTTTCAAAAGTCATATTGTTTCCTTATGAAAACTTAGCTCTTTACATAAAACCCAACCTAGCAAAATCTAGGTTTTAGAAACAACTTGACCCATAGATCCTTTTCATATCATGCTTTACTATGAATGCATCAAATTGCATACTAAGCAACACCTAGCAAAATACTAAACAAGTTTACTCTTTTACTTATTAGCCTAATCTTTACATTGTTGTATTTAGACTTTCGTTTCCAAGACTTCTCTGTCGAGTTCACTTAAGTGAAACCTTAGGAGGTAGAGTTTGTACCTAGCTTCTTACCCAAGTTAGTACAAATTCTAACAAAGTTACATATTCATTCCATAACATAGTCACAATAATCAATTCCAATATTAAGGCATGCTTTAGTCAACTACAATTATAAAAAAAAAAAAGCGTTACATACTAACTAAGAAACATATCGATGGGAATCGGTCTCTAACTATATCCAAGCCAAGGCAGACCTGTCCGTAGCCGAGGCCTATCAATGCTTGCCGAAGTCGAGCTGAAGCTAAAAGGACAAAAGGAAGGAAGATAAACATTTGGCATCAAGTCTGTTGTATGTCGAGGTGCGGAGATACCATAAGGCCGACTACTCGAGACCAAAGAACCGCTTGGCACATGATGGAAATTAGTCTCCTACTATATCCAAGCCGAAGTAGACCTGTCTGAAGCTGAGGCCTATCAATGCTTGCCGAGGTCGAGTTGAAGCCAGAAGGACAAGAGGAAGGAAGATAGACACTCAACATTAAGTCTGTCTGCCGAAGTGCCGAGATACCATAAGGCTGAATATTCGAGACTAAAGAACCACTCAGCATAGCATCGAGAGACTTGTGTCGACTGATTCTAGAACTCAACAATTATGGACCGACCTTTTTGGTATCTCGGCCAAACATTGCAAGACTTTAAGGACTCTTTCCCGAACCCGTACATCCAATTGTTGACCTCGAACAGTTCGAATATTACTCCTTTTAAGACATGCCAAGTGACTACATGTCAACTTCCCTTGTAAAATGCATAATTTTGTATTCTTGTATATGTTTTCCTTTATTTTATTTATGGGCCCAATTCTTTAAGGTTTAAGGCCTTATACATTATTTACAATTTTTCCATTGGAGTTTAGGATTTGCTATAAATAGCAACATTTGTAAACATTAGAGATATATGAAAATGGATAGAAAAGTATATTCTTGCATTTTGGAATCTTTTCTCCTTTGAGCAAGGCTACTCTTGAGCTAGCATTTACTAGATTATCAAGTATAGGTCAAACTCCTTAATATCTCCCACGTTCTGATCGGTCTTGTCCTCAAGATTATGGTGAACCCTTTCATTTGAACCGGTTAGTAAGTCGTATCTAACCTTCATTTGAATCTTGAGCGACATTTAGTATTCGTGAGTTATATCAAACCTTATTTTAAGCTCAAACCCTTGATAGTATTTGTGTCTTGGTATGTAATATCCATTCACATTCATCATCAAACCCTCCTATTCTTCGTACTCGTTTTGAATCTCAAGTACCCACTATGAGTTTTTGAGATCCACTGTCGCTTGATTCCGTATCACGTATAATTTAGCATATTCCACTTGATAGTACATACACCCAAGAGATGAGACATTATCACATAGATTGTTAATTAACACATCACACTCATATACAACATCAATCAGGTCCACAATAGTTAAGTTAGTTAGAAAGTCATGACCAGTTATAATCTACTCCAACAACATAAATATCTACTCACTTGGACTTGTCGATAGTTTCTATGCTATGCATCAACATAAGGTTCTTCTTCATCTATTTCATTTACTAAGGATACGTAGTACCAAAGTCAACTATGGGTCATAAACATATATTCTCACTTATTATTAACTTACTTATACTTAAGGTTTAAGACTTGAGATCACTCTCTACAAAAGTATTCGGCCCAAACTTCCTCTGATTCAATCTTTAATTTATCCTTAGAACTATCCTCTTGTTGGAAATATTTCAAATAATTTATTTTAAATTTTTACAGTATTTTTTCTCTTCCATTTTGTTTCCTAAGTGGTGGGAAAGTGGGTGTACGTTGGATTTATTGAAATTTAATATTTCAAGTAGGTAAACACAATTCATTAGGTGGTAGGTGTGAAAATGTTGTTGTTACCTATTATGTAAGGTGTCTATATGTTATAACTCTTAAACTTGTTCTAAATAAGAGGGTTTTATCACAAAGTTTGTGAATAAGAGTGTTTTGTCACAAAGTTTTTCTTTCATTTTTCTTTACGATATCAAAGAAAAGTCAATCCTTATTGACTAAAATTAGCTCAAAATGACTAATTCTACTTAAGAAATTAAAGATTTATATCCAAGATCCTTCATGTCTAATGCTAACACATGTGTCTCCTAGAATGGCGAACTCTTTCAAATTGAAGCAAAAAGCTTCCACTGAACAAATCTCAAACCAAGCAAATATCTCTTTCTTTAACCATGAAAATGGCAAATCATCCTTAGGAGGCCTTACCCAAAAAGGTAGTTTCTTTACTATTTCTTAAGGTTGTGGAAGCAATATGTAAACTACTGACAATGGAGCTTTTGACCATATATGAAATTCTAAGTATTTATTTAACTCACTCACAACTTGTGGCAACTTAAGCAAAATATATGTAACTGATGGTGATAGTGTCGTTGCCACGGGGAAGGGAATTGTTTACTTAGCTGATTTAAAGTTAAAAGATACTTTGTTGATTCCAAATCTCTAGTATAATCTTTTATCTATGAGCAAGCTTACTAAGGATTTAGACTTTCAAGTGATTTTTTCATTAACTTCTCATGTCTTACAAGACAAATCAATTGGTAATCTTAAGGGACAAAATGGCCTTTATTACCTCATTTGTACAAGTTATAAACCGAAATAAAGTCCATGTTAAAGTCTCTAGTGTCTGTTTCTCAAGAGTATGATGTTATGTTATGGCATAAACACCTTGGTCATCTTAGTTTTCCTTAAACGAGTTGTTTGTATCCAAATATATTTAAAAATACGAGAATCAATAATTTTCAATGTGAAACTTGCATTCTGGCAAAATTGTCAAAGAATTCCTAAATGAGTCATTAATACCAACGGTCTAAACCTTTTTACTTAATTCATGCTGATATCTAGGGGACTTCTTGTTTTGTGACACATACTAGACACAAGTGGTTTGTAACATTTATAGATTATCACATTCATGTTCATTAGGTTTTTCTCCTTAAGGAGAAATATGATACTTATCAAGTGTTTTAACACTTCCATAAACTAGTCTCTAATGTGTTTCAAGATCACATTAAAATCCTTCATTGAGATAATTAGAGAGAGTATTTTTCTCTCTAGTTTAGGGAATATTTGAGTAAAAATGGGAATATTTATAAAGTTCTTGTGCTTATACTCCCTAACAAAATGGGTAGCCAAGCGTAAGAACAGATACTTACTTGAGGTTGCTTGATCCATCATGATTGCTAGATTTATTCCAAATTACCTATGGGGAGAAGAAATTTTAACTATTGCCTATCCTATCAATAGAGTACCATTAAAAGTTATAAATTTTCAAACTCCTATAAGTGTTCTCCTTAAGACATATTCTCAGGTAAGTCTCCTTAATTCTCTCCTACCAAAAGTGTTTGGTTGTATTGTATTTGTACTCAATATACACCTAATAAGCACAAGCTTGACTCTAAAGATATTAAAGTGTTTTTATTGGGTACTCCTCTTCTTAAAAAGGTTACAAGTGTTTTCATCCTCCTAGTAAAAAGGCATATGTCATTGTTGATGTTGTATGTCTTGAAAATCAAGCATATTTTTAGTCGTCTATTAAGAGGAGAATAAAGTGTTTGTGCTGCAAGATCGGTTTTTTCTACTACCCAATTATAAGCCTAATCAAGTGTCTATTCCCTTAAGAACATTGAGTTCTAATTCCCAATCATCTTTGAATTCACCTGATATAACTTAATCATCTAGACCTTCACTAAACAAAGACCAAATGCCTCCTCTTGCAATTGATCAAGCTGATCAGTCTCTAGTTAATTTAGTGACTAGTTCTCCTTCATGTCAAGAAAAATCTCCAGAACAACCAAAACTTAAGGTGTATACTGGTCAAACAGTTGAAGAGAATGCTAACTTACCCATTACCTTAAGAAAAGAAAGAATGGCTTATGCTAAATATCTTATCTTTAATTATGTGACATATTCTAGATTGTCACCAAAATACAATGCTTGTGTTGCATGAGCAGATGAGGAAGAAGTTCCTAAAAATATATAGGAAGCCATAAAAAATTCAAAATGGAAAGAGGCAGTTCTAGATGGGATGAGGGATTTTGATAAGTTATAAATTGATCATATTTTGTATGGTGATTTTTTATGTTTTTTCCTTGAATTTTAGGTTTATTTTTTGAAAAATGATACTTACTTAAGTAAAATTTTATTTTCTAGGTTTTGGAACAATCTACGTGAGAAAACGAAAAAATAAAATAAGTTTTACTTAATTTAGAGCTAAAATGAGAAAGTTATGAAGACTTGTGTAATTTGTTCCTTTTGTGCTTTTCATGTACATAAACGCCTAATCATCTATATACCAAGTCCTATTCTTAACATTAATCCCCATGTGATTGATGTTATATTCCTAATCACTTTAATAGGTAACTACCTCATTGCTATAGGAGGAATTTTGAATTTCTTGTACTTAAACAACCTCATCAAAAGATTCTCATATGGTTTCTTTGCACAAGTTAGAAATGTACGCTTAATAACCAAATTAGCAAGATCAATTCTTTTCATTTTTAGTAATGCAATTATTATTAGTGCATCTTCTTTTGAGATCAAAGTTGCATTCCCTTTCAAATATGGTATAAGGGACCAAGCTAACCAATTACCAAGTTTCAGGTTATATTAGAGACCTGTTTGTAAGCTCCTTATGCATAGAAGACTTATTATAAGCTCTACTAATATTAAAAGACTAGTTATGCTAGGTTAGGTTCGCTCTACTCTACTAAGTCTGCTATGCTCTATTAGGTCAACTTGACTTTTAAGTTCGCCCAGATCAGGTCTCTAGGGTCTCAAATAGCTCATCAACTCTTTACTCAAATATCTTATTTGATTACTTATTTTTATTTATATTATATGGACTTCCTATTTCTTGTATTTTTTCTAAATTACTATCATGTTTTACTTTGTGTTTATAGAAATACCATTAAGACATCCTTTTGGTCATTTTATTTACAACTTTGCCAGTATGTGTAAATAGGGCATATGTATAGAGTTTTGGACAAATTTGCAACATTAATAAAAAACCTTTGAGTCTTTTCTCTTAGAAAGCTATTTTCTTCCCGCTCTTATCAATCCTTTTAGTAAGGATTATGGTAAGCAACCCTAAGCCTAGTGTTCATACATCATATCGTGAACTAGCTTAGGTCCATTTATGGTTCTACGGTACATCGTATCCGTGGAGTTAGTGCATAGGACTACTAAACCATCAAATTCCATATACTTTTCATTCCATCTTGCAGTTTAGACCCATCCTCGGTTCGTGTGATATCAAACATCGTGTATTCCCTTCCTAGCGATTCACATCATATTAGTATCAGAGCTTTAAGGTTCATCTTTGGGATTTCTTGCATGTTGGAATGGTACTGTTTTGAATGTGTAGAAAAGAGCTTCAACAAAGGAAGTAAGGTTAACTTACTGTTCATAAGATGCTTAAGGAGTATATTTTCCAGAACAATGGTTTCTATTATTATTATCTCACTAACTTTAGAAACTGGGCGTACTAGTGATTATATGCTCCAAGTTTGAGTTAAATTCCATAATGGTTTGAAGTTCCGGATATTTGAGTTAAAAAAAAAAGAGATAGAAAAGAAAGAGGACAATTGAAAGTCGAAGTTACTTCAATATGAAAAGAGAATTGGGGTAACTAGGGTTTTGAAGTATAAGGTTTAACAAAAGTGGGTCTGTATGTTTGGGTATACTCAAGTGCACTTGTGAATCTACACAAATTGGTCATTGAAATTGCATTGGTAGCGGCTTTCCTTATTATAGTGGTATTTACTATGAGATGATAATAGGTAGTTTGCTATGGTTGTAAGTTTGCAATTGTGGCCATGCGTTAGTCTCTAATGTGTATAGTTGTGTACTATTACTTTATGTACATGGGTATTGTTGGTGTTACTATGTTTCTTTTAGAAAATAGCAAAGTTAAGCTGCGTGTTTAATGTGAGTGTGTCCTTATATTGAGTGATTGTTATTGTTGTGCTAAGGGCCACGAATGTGTTGTCGTAACCGTATTAGGGTTGAGTTGTGTAGTGGAAGTAAGGTAGAGTTTAAGGTGAAAGTGTCCGAACTATCCTACTTGCTAAGCTAGTTTTAAGTATACTGGAAAATTGCTGGGTTGTCATGTGTTGGGTTACTATACTAACTTTTCTCTAAAGTTGATAAGCTGCTATTTCATATTGCTGAGCTGTCCTTGCTTACATGTGTGCTAGTTCAAGCAATTGCTGAGTTGCTGCTTGGTGAGTAATCGAACTAAAAACCCATCATTGAGCTAAGTTGTCCATTCATTTGAGTTTCAAGCTGACATTCAAAGTTGCTATTCCTTTAGGTGCTATTAGTGGACCTAATAAATTTGCCAGGTAGCTTCATGAAGCACAACTTAGACCTGTACTGTTAAAATTGCCAAGCTGAATTACTTTAAGTTATCGAGCTGATTCTAGCATATGAGCAAATTGGTGTAATGTACTGAATTGAAATTAAAGATCTAAGCTATAAACATTGAAGTGTTCGAGCTACTGAAACAAAGACCATGCTACTCCATTTAATTGTGAGTTTGAGCTATTGTTCTAAGTGATTGTGCCAAGTTAATTACTGGGTACAAGTGTGAATGTTGAGCTTATGGAATTGGGAAAATCGTTAATCTATTATAGGAGTTTGTGTGAGCATCGAAAGTATAGACTGATATTCAAGGGAACAAACCGCACTGCTCTTCATTATGACGAATTATAGTATACAGGCTAAACTGAAGATAATTCTTATTTGAGCTCCTTGTGAGATTTCGTCCAAGGTGCTTAATTCAAGAATTTTAGCTTATGAAGCATTACCGAACTGCAAAATTCACCTTTGCACAAGTAGTTTATAATCAAGTTGATGGTGTATATCTAAGCCATCTGAATTGCTGTCATGCTAAGCTACATTGGTTGAATACTTTAGTTTTAAGTTCATGAATTGTATTGAGTTGACTTGGAAGTGTGTCCGAGCTATTACATGTGTATCTTAGTATCCTCTTATCGAGCTAAAATTAATTCAGATATCCAATTATCCAAGTTGTTGAGTTACTCATTATTGAGTACGCTTAGCTAAACAAATGTATACTGAGGAGCTATCACGTACGACCCTAAAAAGTATGTGTGAGTGCTCGGTGTGCTATTGAGTTGATCGGTAACTGAAGAGCAGGTTGAACACGTATATGCCAATCTAAGTAAGTGACGAGCTGACATAAGTTGTACTTTTCTTTAATTGCTTAACAGTCTTGAACTGTATGCGCAATTGTGTTTGGTGAAGCACACTCGCACCGAACTAAATTAATTAGTAGATTTCACGTGTCATTGTGGGTGTTTGTTATCGAATGTGTGTGAAAGTGTAGAAGAGATAAGTTGTTGTACGTGTTCAAGTTACTTAGTTTCGCCATGCTATAGGTGAATTTTGTCGAGCTTTTGCGAACGCTGCTTAGTTATTTAATTCATGTATATTGTTGTGATGTGGAGTAATTGTGCTAAGTTGTCCTTTTCCCAAAGTTACCGAATTGTTGTTTTATACTATACGTGATGGGAATCAGGTTACCGGATCTCTAACCTGCAGCCAAGCCTAAGGACTAAAGGGATTGGCAAAACGAATCTTCCTATTCCAGCCAACTTATGTAGAGGCCAAGTATCTCCTTACTGAACCATTTTGCCTGTCGAGCCGAGCGACAACCTATTTCTCACATGCTGAGTGTCGAGAAACTGAAGGCTGAGATATCAACCCATCTTCATTCTCGCATATGCCTGGGCAATTACTTACTTGGCTTTACCCCATTGAGATGCCGAGAGAGAAAGTCCGAACTGACTACGCCAACCCTGCTCAGACAAGTAAGTTGTCCATACTTTTTTGTCTACATCCTCCAACAGCATCACCAATATGGCATCACCAATACAGCATCACCACATGTATAATATCATGTGGAGAATCAGTTGCACAAATGATTGTTTTCCTTGTATATTTATTTTTATCTTTTTGTATCTTGTACATTACTACCTTAAAAAGTACCCTTTTTATCTTTTCCTTTTTAGGCAAGTTGCTTTAACTTATGGGTATAAATACCTTTGTAATCATAGTTGAAAAGAGATATACAGAGATTATCATTAATGCACTTGTGTGTTTTTCCTTCCTTGCATAAACACTCTGTCTACTCTCGGCATCACTCTTATCCTAACCCTTGATAAGGCTAGGTGGCGAGTAACCTTACTGGACCGATTCGTGTGTCATATTGGATTGTGCTGTGAGTCCTTGAAAGTTCCATTAGTGCGTCATATCCTCTAGAGTTGTTCATGGGTTTTGCTTACTATTTATTTGTCATTCATTCCTTTCGCACTTTCCTTTATTAACTCTTTCGAGCTTTTTGCAAACTCAAACCTATCCAGTGACCGACCTTGTCTGTTCTTGGTAATGGTTTGCACCAGTATGGGTATAATTGCAAACCCGAGCTTACTGAGAGCAAAGTGCTATCACGCCCCAAAGCGGCAGAGTCGTAACAGCCCCGCCGTGTAAACCATCCTAAGATAGAAGTTAACCTTACAACCACTATCTTAGACCTGATCTATACAAGACGTCCACGACTAACTCGCTTTAAAGTAAACTGTTTGTTATTTAAATAGATCATTTACCTAAGAAAGTGAGGAAATATATATATACACTATGTAGTTAAAGTTTACAATATTTCTCTGTAATATATTTCCTAGTTATTACATTATTCAGAAATAAAAAATAATTCTAAAATAAAAACTTAGACCTTAAAAATATGTGTTTATTCTTCAATGTTTTTCCTCACTCCCTAGGATCCAACAGTTGCTAGTTTCAGAGTAGTTGTTTGCCGCTTTTTAGCCAATACCTGCACAACATCTATAGGGATGTGAGTAACCACAGTTCAGTAAATTAGGACGGAGGACTTAAAACTATACCATACACACAACAAGGTTTTCAATCACTTATTAGGTGTAATGCATGCGCAAGCAAATGCCATCGCACAACGTTATCCGGCCCGTCGTGAGATTAGAGAAATTGCGCCCGCTCTAATCCAGGTTGAGGAGTTGCCATTAATGCAACAGCTCACGACCAAACCCAGGCTTGTACAATGGAGACCTTGCTCCTCCCGCGACTACCTTTGAACCACTGACTTCACCCTCGCCGCGACCTTTTCTCCTGTCACTTAGTTCGGCTAAGGATGAAGAAGGGATCATTTTGCAATACTGTGCTATCCCTTTCGAAGGGCTAGGTATTTGGCCGGAGAGTCCTAAGTTCCCCTAACGGGTTGCCATGCATGTCCGATTATGATTACTGGTCGTATATTTGATTAAGTCCAGTTTAGGGTGATCAATCATTTCATACAAATCATACAATACATGCCAGAGCATCAAACAGAATCATAGCATCACCCATAATCAAGCACATATACACATCCAACTATCTAACAAGTACAACCAAGCATAATCTTAAGCCTCCAAAATATAGCATCGTATAAATCCCAACTTACCTCGACTCCTCGCTCACTCACTCGAGGTTTGACTTGCTCAGGCCATCGCCGATCATCCCTATAACACAAACGTGGTTTCAGTTTTCATATAATGATTATAGGTTCATTTTCTCCTATAAAGCTTATTGTTATGTTTTATTTAGGGTTTAATATACCTAATTATCTAGGTCTTAAGTCTTTTACAATTATTCTAGGTTTAAGGTTAGGTTCGGGTTCGGTTTCTGCATCAATTCCTAAATTAGATTCTAGTTCGATTTCTAGGTACTGTTTTGTACCCGAACCCTAGAAATTCGTTTCAACTCATAATGTGAAACTAATCACATTGTTTTCAGATATCCTAAATACGATCACTACCCTTAGTCAGTATTTTATTCCATTCGGTACACTTAAATCCGTATGAATGTACCAAATTTACTCTTGTTGTGAGAAATTTTTACATTTTTCATATAATTACCTAAAATTAAATTTTGTTTCAGATTTGTTATGTTCTGATTTTCATTATTTTATTATCTAATTAAACCTAATTTTTCATATTTATTAAATTTCCAATTCTACATATTCCTAATTTTCTACATTTACCACATAACACCTTCATTATTTACACTTAACACTCCATAGGCTAGGATTAGGTTTCCACATCAAAGATTAATATTCCTAAACATCTAATTAATATCTAAATTAGTAATTAGTGTCTTAATCACCCAATTAACCCAAAATTACCCAATTTTATGCCTCATTTTAAGGCCTAAAAATTATCTAAAATTTTTGAAAATTAATTTTTGAAAACGGGCTTCATAGCACTATTCTATATCATCTAAGTAATCTACACAAAAATTTTGGGCTCGAAACTACACTCTTAAGGTCATTTATTTCTAAATCGAAATATGCTCAGTTTTGCACAATTTCTTAAAAACTATATATTATGGGACATATTTTCATCAAAATAATATTTTTCCTAAAAACTACATACAAAAATATTCTAGAATAACAAAATTCATAATTTTATAATAATATTTACTATTTTTACAAAATTACACAAAAATCGGGCTGGAAATCGGACTCATTGATTTGGGTGGCTCTAGCCACCACCGGCCGCCGTGGCCTTGTCGACAGGCTTGGGTGCTGCCACCACCATGTGGTGGTGGTGGTGGTGGTGGTGGCCGTCCACTTTCAGCTGCTCGTTTGGTGGGGGTTCCCTTTAAAGGCCCTAATTGCATAGTTTTTCCTAATTTTTTTCTAACCCAAATTTTTTTCTCAATTTTCGCCTCTCTCTATTTTTCTTACTTTCCAAACTGCCCAAATGAGTTTTGTGATTTTTCTTGCTATTTATAGAGCTTTAGGGGATTTATTGTGCATTAAATTGGACAAGACAATTACCTTATCTCTTAATTTTTGGCTTTTGTGTTATCTTAATTTAATTGGTTAATTTTTCTTTTTCAGATTCTGACTTGCCATGACTAGATTTGCATCATTCCGCACTTTTCTAATTTTTTTCTAATTTGTCCACAATTAATTTATAATTTTCTTTAATTATTTACTAAGTTTTTGGCCAATTTAGGTAATTTCGCGTATTTTTATCTACACGTAAATATATGTGGGGTACATGTGAACATTCCTAATTATTATTTTGGTCATTCTAAAATTTTTAGTATACATATAATCTATCTCTAGTAATTTATTAATTATTAGATTACACTTTTCGCCTTTTCGGTAATTAGCAATTATTATGTTTAAAATTTGAAAATTTTATAGTCTCATATTTTATTACTTATTTTCTTAAATTTAAGTTTACGGGGTCATTTTTACTAATATTTCTCTTAATAGTTTATAATTTGGGTTTGATCGGATTCTTTAACCGATTGCCCAAAACTTTATATCCTAAGTTCAATCCTACGGTCAATTGGCTTGGCTTTAAGGCTTACAAGTGCAACGCTAAACAAGTGTGGTATTGGAGTTTCGAGCTAAAGCTATGAAATTGGTCAACAATTGTTGTCTTTGTATGGCGTTAAATATTGAGCATCAAATTTATGAATTATTACAAGTGTTCTAGAGTAGATTGGGAATCGTTAAGCATTGTCTAAAATTCTTAATTTTATTTCAACATTACTAACTTTAAATTTATTCAATATGACCACTAGAGCTCAACATAGGCATCGTAATGCATAAGGCTTTAGGATGAAATCTTCTTACCAAGCCCCAAATCCTATTTCCCCTTATGTTTTAGAATAATTATAGATTATACTTACTAAGCTCAAGGAGATGAAGGAAGAAAGAAGGCAACAAAGGATTACTCAATCAAAGAACATTGAAGAAGAGGAAACTGAAGGAAAAGAAGTAGGAGTTGAAGAAGAGAGGGAGGTTGGTAAGAAAGGATAAGATGAGTTGCAACTTAGTGCTCATATTCCTGAAGTGTTCCCATTGCCATTAACACTTGATGCTATTAATGACCATAGGTATTATTATATTAATCTCTCGCATGTCAAATTTCTTTATCTTGAGCCATTGTTGGGGTTTTCTGGAGGTGATATGTGTTGTAGTAGTATTATACCTGTGAGATGCTATAGATTGTATAATGGTATTTTCCAACGTCATGGTGATGGATATTGCTATTTAGGTTGTGTTGTTCTTATCCTTATTGCTCTTATATTAGGAAAATTTGAAGTATATAAATGGGAGGAGAAAGGATTGAGTTGTGAGGAAGTGGAAGAGGTGATATCTACTGGGCAAGATGTCATGAGACCAACATTGGAAGAGCATAAAGGTTTAAGGATGCTTGAGGTTAAGCAACAGTTTGAGATCTTACATGTTCAAATTCCTTAAGCTCATGAATGATGTTTGAGCCAAATGTTGTGTTGTTCCCTTTGAATGATAGTTATTGGGAATACTTGAGTGAAGTTGAATGGATATATGATGGATGGAAGGAAGGATACTTAAGGAAGAGTTTGATTGATCAAGCTTATGACAAATGGAAGGAGCATTGGCCAATAATGATATTAGTGGAGGAGCATGAGTACTTCTCTGTGTTTATATTTTATTTTTATTGGTTGGTATTTGATCTTGGTTGGATTTAGAGCCACCAATTACTAAGTTTCGAGCTGAAACTTCTCTAAGGGAGAGGGGATGATACGGCATAGGGGACCAGGCTAACCATTTACCAAGTTTCGAGTTATATTAGAGACCTGTTCATGAGGTCCTCATGCATAAAAGACCTGTTTATGAGCTCTATTGATGTTGGAAGATCTACTCTACTCGACTAGGTCTACTCTGTTCTGCCAGGTTTGCTCTATCAGGTTGACCAAACTTTTAGCTTTGCTTAGATCAGGTCTCTAATAGCTCATTAGCCTAACTCATTTTCTCTTCACTTAGATATCTCATTTGATTACTTATTTTTGCTTATATTATTTGGATTTCATATTTCTTGTATTTTTCCTAAATTACCATCGCATTTTATTTTGTATTTATAAAAACGCCGTTAAAGTGTCCTTTTAGTTATTTTATTTACAACTTTACCACTATGTATAAATAGGGCACATATGTAGGGTTTTAGACAAATTTGCAACATTGATGAAAAACCCTCGAGTTTTTTTTTCTTGGAAAGCTCTTCTTTCCCGCTCTTATTAATCCCTTTAGCAATGATTGTAGCGAGCAACCTTAGGCCTAGTGTTTGTACGTCATATCGCATACTAGCTTAAGTCCATGTGTGGTTCTACAATATGTCATATCTGTAGAGTTAGTGCGCAGGATTGTTAAATCATCGACTTCCATTTACTTTTTAGGCTATCTTGTGGTTTAGACCCACTTCCGATTTGCGTGATATTAAACATCGTGTATTCCCTTCCCATTTATTATCACTTTCTTAGGCAAAATACAACTTATAACCAATTTGTACAGCAACCTTATCAATAGCCTACAATCGAAAATAAACACTTCTCTAGCCTCCTTCTTTCATTTACCATTCGTGATAATGTTAAAAACCCAACTTTTTCCCATCACCAAGAGTTTTAATCACTATTCATTACAGGTAAATTAAAGCACTTGATAATGTCATTTTTAGTAACTTTGATTTCCCTTCTTAACATTGTAGAACTTAACCTATCTCTCTTACTTAGGTTCAAGTTCTCATAAAACTCAAAAATTTTTTCCCTTATACACTACAATATCAACAGTGTAAATTTCTTTGCATCTAATTACACATAAAAATTAATCCCGATAAAATTTGTTTATAATGAAATAGTCAAAATCAAACACATCGGGTTCGATATAATCCAATTTCCTTTTTAAAGAAATAGACTTAGATATTACCTTTTTCTTTAAGCCTTTAATTTCTAACCAAACTGCTATTGTATACTACTCTTCTGTCTTTTGTTTTCCTCTTCTTGAATTTTACTTTTTCTCTTTCTCTTTATCCACTGTAGTTGACTTGTCCTTTGATCCTTTCCTTTTCCAACATCCATGAATCCAACAAATTGTTCAATGACTCCATAACTCAAGCCACAAGTTTGTCAATTTCAGCTCTGGAGAGTTTCTTTTTGGTTTCCTTGGTTTTTTTTTTTATTTAAGTGATTCTTTTTATTTTCCTTTAGTTTCAAGTTAAGGTTCAATTCGATTTGACTATGTCTTCTTTGAATCAAAAGACTCATTAGCTAACTCATAAGGATTAGCTATGGTATTCTTTTGGTCTTTTTTCAATTTTCTTCCTTTTAAGAGAGTACAAGAGGATTTATAGTTAGGCATGAGAATTTAGAGAGACAAAAGGAGTGCTTTTAAGAGAGCAGTAAGGTAGATCATGCGCGAGAGTTGAGTGTTTAAATAAGAAAGTAAAAAGAATCATATCTATCAATTCAAAATATAGGAAAGAGAGAGAGTATGAGATTAACTAAAGGTATGATGATACACTTACCATGCTTAAGAGTTGATTGGATAAGGAAGTTGGAAGTTGGCAAATATGGGTATTAAAAGAAGCAACTTTCAAAACCGTGCTTTTTAGAAAAATGCGAAGGAGATTTTTATATTGGAAAGAGAGAAAATCCCCTAAATGTGTAGAAGGAAAGGATGGAACAAAATTAACAAAAATGATACAATAATTACATAGGATAACATACACCAATTTCATTCTTAATATACTTAAGTTTTATTTTATCAAGAGGTTTTGTAAATATATCAGCCAGTTAATTATCTATACAAATAGACTTAATATTTATGTTTCCATTACTAACATGATCTCTAATGAAATAGTTTCTAACTTCAACATGTTTAGAGCATGAGTGATGTATAAGATTTTTAGTTAAATTGATTGCACTCCTATTATCACATTTTATGTGAACATTATTTGTGATGTATAAGATTTTTAGTTAAATTGATTGCATTCCTATTATCACATTTTATGTGAACGTTATTTAAATTTATTCCATAATTTAACAATTGTTGTTTAATCCATAATATTTGTACACAACAATTTCCAATTGATTCGTATTCAGCTTCTGTTGCAGATAGGGCTAGGAAATTTTTCTTCCTTAGAGGACCAAGAAACTAACTTATCCTTAAGAATTGATACACTTCAGAAGTACTTTTCCTGTCTATCTTACAACTAGTGCAATGTACATCTGAATATCTAATTAATTCAAAATTATGATTTTTTGGATACCATATTCTTAACTTAGATGTGCAAGATGGATATTTAAAGATACATTTTACTATAGCCAAGTATGTTTTAATTGATTTAGCCTGAAATCTAGTACATATGCATACATTAAATATAATATTAGGCCGAGAAGCCATCAGATACAGTAAAGATTCAACTAAACTTCTGTATATTTCTTCACTTACCTTCTTACCTGTTTCATCTAATTTTAATCTTATTGAAGATGACATGGGAGTTGCAGCTCCCTTTGTATTCTCATACCTCAATTTCTTAAGAATTTGTTTTGTATACTTTTCTTGATGGATAAATATTCCATCTTTGGTTTGTTTATCTGAAGTCCAATAAAGAAGTTTAATTCTCCCATTAAGGACATCTTGAACTCAGTCTGCATCATCTTAGAAAAATCCTTACAATAGTGCTCATTAGTGGAACCAAAGATAATATTATCGACATAAATTTGAACCATTGATAAATCATTATCGAAATATTTAATAAACAACGTAGTATCAACTTATCCTCTTTTGAATCTATTTTTCATTGCAAACTCACTAAATCTTTCATACCAGGCACGAGGTGCTTGTTTTAGTCCATATAAAGCCTTTTTCAGTTTATAGACATAATCTTCTTTGAAAGAATCCTCAAACTTGGGGGTTGTTTGACATATATTTCTTCTTTTATATAACCATTTAAGAATGTGCTTTTGACATCCATTTAGAATAACTTAACCCATTTATAACATGTAAAAGCTAGCAATAGTCTTATAGCTTCTAAACGTATGGCTGGTGCGTATATCTTGTTAAAGTCTATTCTTTCTTCTTGGGAATAGCCTTTTGGTACAAGTTTAGCTTTATTTCTAGTTATTTTGCCATGTTCATCAAACTTATTTTTAAATACCCATTTTGCACCAATGATCGATTTATTCTTAGGTTTAGGAACTAGAGTCCTTACCTGGTTTCTTTGGAATTGTGCAACCTCTTCTTGTATGCCAGTTATCCAATTTACATCAAATACGGCTTCATTTTCTGTGCTTAGTTTAACTTCAGATACTAATGCAAAATGGTTTTCAATATTTTGCAAACTTACTCTAGTCCTTATCTCGAAATGTATGTTTCTAATTACCTGTTTGAGTGGATGATAAGATTTGTACTTCCATGTTTTTGGAGGTTTGGAACTTACCTATATAACTTTTGATGTATCTTTTGGTTTAGCTTTTAACTAAGTCTCTGATGTGCCACCCTTAGTAGCTTCTACTTTTCTTGTCTCATTTTTATGAGAAAGAGAGTTCTTACCTGAGTTGTTTGGTTTATGATCATCTAATTCTTCATTCCTTGCTTCATCAATGAACTTCACATTAATTGATTCTTCAACAGTTTGAATAGCTTTGTTATATACTTGAAATGCTTTGCTTCATAGGGGGTATTCCTTCGTTTACTTGTTCTTTAAACCTACCTAAATTTTGTCTTAGTTTCTTGATAAAACACTTAGAGCTAACGATGTGAAAATAGGAAACTGTTGGTTTTGTACCCTTATACATTTCATATAATGTTTTTTTGTCAATAGCCTTATATAAACTCTATTAATAATTTAACATGAAGTAGAAACTACTTTAGCCCAAAAATATTATGCTACACCACTTTCATTTAATAGAGTTCTTGTAATTTCTTTTATAGTTTTATTTTTATGTTCAATTACTTCGTTGTGTTGTGAAGTATAAGGAGCTGAAAAATTGTAAGTATTGCTTTGGTTTTCACAAAACTTGATAAAATCTTTATTTTCAAACTCTTTTTTATGATCAGTCTTAAGACTGATGAGAGGATAGCCTTGTTCATTTTAACCCTATTTTGCAAACTTTTCAAAAGCATCACTTTTGTTACGTAGTATAGAACCCAAGAATATTGAGAATAATCATCAACAATTACCATACCATATTTGTTACCTCTTATAATTAATGTTCGAGTGGGTCCAAACAAATCTATATGAAGTAATTCTAAAGGTCTTTTAGTTGAAATTATTCTTTTAGATTTATAGGTTGTAGATGTAAATTTTTTTTAAAGCAAGTTGTACAATAAACATTTTCTTTTATACTTATCCTAGGTAATCCATTGGCTAAATTATTCTTACATAAATTCTCTAGTTGATTAAAATGTACATGTCCTAATTTCTTATGCTACAAAAATATGTTATCAAAAATACTAAGGAAGCATTTTTCAATTTGAATTTTAGCTGGCTCAACTAAATACATATTCTTTTTCCTGAATCCTTAAAATAGTTTGATACCATTTTTCTCAAGAGCTTTTACTTTGTCTTAATCAAATGTCATTTTATAGCCTTTATCACATAATTGACTTATGCTTAAGAGATTATGTTTAAGTCCTTTTACTAAAGAGATGTTTTCAAAAGAGTAAGGAAGAATTTGATATTACTAGTGGCGATTAATTTTCCTTTATTGGTCGTTACCAAACTTAACAAACCTTCCTTCCTTCCTTCCATTGTCGGCGGTGATTCATGAAGAGTGAAGCATCTCCTGTCGTGTAATGTGAGCACCCTTTATCTAGGTATTACGTTCCTTTAAGCTTAGTTCTATGCTTCTATGATCACATAAAAATAGATTAACTTCTTTTAGGAACCTAGACTAGCTTGAGCCTACCGAAATTCAAGCTCAATGTTTTAATGTGTTTATTTGATAGTTACTAAGCTTATAATTTTTTAAATAACAATATTTTTCAATATAGCCTAATTTATTACATAAGAAATAGCCATGTGATTTGATGTACTTGTTTGTTACCTGTCACCTTTGATTTGGGTATCTTCTATCATATCTTCTAAAGGATCCTCTAGCTAAATTATTTAGAGCAGAATAATTCTTTTGCTAAACTCTTTTTACAGTTTCGATACTATTTATTGAGTCAATATTTATTATTTCTTTTCCTTTGACAAATAAAGTTTTCTTATTTAAATTTGATGATTCTCTATATTCAAACCCTAAGCAATCTTAGTTTTATCCATTTGTTTTGAAGCAATTAGCATTTGCAATTTTTTGACACTTTGACAAAACTTGTTGAATGTCGAATCAATTGAGGTGGATAAATCATTAATCCATGATCTCAAATTACTTATTTCTTCTCTTAATCCATTGTTTTCTTTTTCCTAATTATTTTGACTAGTATGAAGGTTTTCATTTTCAATTTCCACTGCTTCCTTATCGATTTATAGCACATCAATTTCTTTTGTCAAAAGTTCATTAGTTCAAGTTAGTTAATCTCTTTCTTTTTCCAAGTCTTCTATTTCATTGTTAGTCTTGGTTAATTTGATATTTTCCTTTTTAAGTACTTTTAGTAATTTTTTGATCTGTTTACATACACTCTTAGGCATGTTTTCTTCAGAATAAGAGGTTACCTCAGATAGTGCCATTAAGTACAAATTTTGCTTCTTCTTCAACGCCTATCTTATCTTCTGATTCATTCTTTAACTCGTCTAGATCACTTCATGTGGCTAATAGCAACTTTTATTTCTTTTTATATTTCTCTAATTTCTTAATCAGAACATGGTATTCATATTTGATATGTCCACGCCTTTTGCACTCGTAATATATAATCTCCTTTTTTTCCCTTTTATCTTTCTTCATATCTTTTTCCTTGTAACTTTTACCTGCATCATTCTTCTTAGAAGAAGAGCGTTTATAACATCTTTTTTCTACCTTATCTTTTAATCATTTTGTTTAATTTCCTTACAATTAGCTTGACATCATCTTCATCTCACTTTCACTTTCTAATTCTAAATGAAATTCAAGTTTTTGAGCCTTGAAAGCTATCCCGTTTTTCTTTATATCTTCTCATATAACCTCTAATGTGAGAAAATTAACTTTGTAAGCCATCAATTTGCTTCTTAATTGATTGAGTGTCAATTACTTCATGTCATAGGTTTCCTCTATGACCGTTTTCTTTGCATTCCAAGCTTTGGGAAGCACTCTTAACGTTTTCCATACTAAGTTTGCATCCTTTATTTTTTTTCTGAGGGATGAAAGTTTGTTTGTAATGGCTATGAACTTGCCAAATAATTCTTTGATTTCTTCACCAAGTAAAATGTGAAATGTCTTGTACTATTGCATGAGAGAGTTAATTCTAGTTTCCTTGATAGTGTTCGTGCCTTCATTTGTTTGTGCCAATGTGTCCCGTATTTCCTTAGTTAAGCCATAAGAAGAAATTAAATAAAATTTAGATTAAGCAGTAGTGGATAGAAGAAGGTTCCTAACCTTGGAATTTAGTTCTGCTTTTGTGATGTCACTATCAAATGTAATAGTTTCAAGAACTTTTGCATATCCATTTTCGATGATTTGCCAAGCTTGATAATCAAATGCTTTAACATATGTTTTCATCCTGAAAGGAGCTTTTCAAGGTTGTACGATGGAACCACTATTTCTACAACTTTTAGCCATGATCTTTGAATTGTGGTGATATTAGAGCGAGATTTTGATACCAAATATAGGCCCTAATTAAGTAATTAGGGAAGGAGGAATTGGTTACTTTTTGAAAAATTTAAAATAATTAAAATTTTAGAAAATAACCCCCTTGTTTACTTAAGTGTTTGGCATGAAAGTAAGTGAACAGATCAATAATAAAAATAAAGTATACGAAAATAAAAGAGTAACGATAGAAGATTAGGCAAATCGAATTATAATACTTCAGTCTTATACCTATTGCACTCTTCCAGCTTCATCACCGAGGACTTAGCTCTCCTCATCGGAGTTATTCTACTATCCACTTATCAACAAACCAAGTCTTCAGAGATTACAGGCAAAATAATTCTTTACTCTGACTCACTTAGCCTTACCTTGGGCTAAACACTCAGAGTTACAAAGATCGTACAAGTCTCTCTCAAATACACACTTTAAGCATTTAATGAAATGTAGAGAAATAATGAGGAAATGATATAATGGATCCTTGACAAATAAGAATAAAATAAAAAGATTGTGAATGAGATGAGCTTCTGATCGATATTTTGTTCTTGTTATATTTTGATGATTTTGAAAAGTTCATTGCAACACTTATAATTTCTTCGTTGTGTATCTTCATCTTTGAATTGACGAGTTTTTATATATTAGTGCTTGCAACGACTAAATGTTTGATGTATGGAAGGTTAATTAATATTTTATTTTTGACCTCTTTATTTGACTTCACAAAATATGCAATATCTTTTGTAAGACAAGAAAGAATTTGCTCGATTGCTCATTTGAATTAATTTGTCTGGCCTTCCATATAAGCTTCGGAGATCTTTCCCTGAAGATCAATTACTATGTATTGGATCTTAAAGGATAGATAAGTTTTCCTTTCCAAAACATTGACCATGCAATAAGGAAAGAAATCTTCCCTTATTCTTTTAACTTCTTAAAAGGAATGTCTTATGTAAGAGGTCTTTTAAATAAATTTGATTGCCATCCTTCCTTATTTCTTAATCAAAATACACTTCTAGAGATTATGACCCTTTCATAAAATCCAGAGAAATGCTTTGTATAGCCAAGTTTCGTCTTACTTAAATTTGAGTAATTGTGCCCTCATGGATTTCATCCTTATTTGTAAAACGTTCAATAGATGGAGTTGGGTTTTCTTTTAGATTTACCAAAGATTACTCTTGATCCGATCCATATAAACTATTCCTGAACATGAAGTAATTATACTCTTATTTTAGGTTCTAGATCTTGTTTTCGGACTATCTAATTTGTCTTTTGATTGACCTTCTAATAGATCTTAGAACTTGAAAGTTTTTCTTATCTCTTATTCTTGTACAAATATACAAATGTACATCTTTACACATATATCTCTTTTTATTATCATCAAAACTTAGAAGAGAACTTAACAATATTATTATCATGGGCGATGACTTAGAAGAGATAAGCAGGCTAAACAAAAATATTAAAGAAGATTTTGAGACTAAGGAGCTTAGAGAATTGAAATTCTTCTTAGGTATGAAAGTAGCTACAAGCAAAAAGGGAATTTTCATAAGCCAGAGGAAACATATCCTATAGCTATTAAAAGAAACTGGTAAGTTGGGATGTAAACCTATGAGTACGCCTCTACCCAAGAATTGGAAGAGTTGTGCCCTGAAAGTTGATGTTCTTGTGCATAGGGGTCAATATCAGAGACTAGTGGGAAGAATCATTTAGAAGAATGACAAAAGAATGATTGAAGCTTTTGTAGATGCTGATTAAGGAGGAGACATGTTTGATTGTAAGTCACACTTTAAGTATTGTACTAAATTGTGGGGAAATATTATAACTTGGAGAAGTAAGAAACAATCGGTGGTCGCTAAGACCAATGTTGAAGCAGAATATAGAGTAATTGCTTACGGAATTTGTGAAGTTATTTAGCTTTAGAGATTATCGCAAGTCTTGCATGAAAAGTTTGAAGATACTATCATATACAGTAATAGTAAATTAGCCATGAGTATTGTTAAGAATCCAATTCAACATGATCTTATGAAACATGTTTGAATGGATCGTCACTTCATTAGATTAGAAATTGAAGATGGAGGAATCAAACTACAACATATTTTAACTAGTAGCTAGTTAACAAATATCCTCACCAAGTGTTTATCGAAGCAACTTTTCTTAGAGATCACATGTAAGTTGGGAACGATAGATATCACTTCCTTTGCTTGAGGGGGAGTGTTGAAAATATTTTCAAATAGTTTATTCTTGATTTTTGTTATAATTTTTCTCTTCCATTTTGTTTCCCAAGTGGTAAGAAAGTAAGTATATGTTAGATTTATTGACATTTAATATTTAAAGTAAGTGAACACAATTCACCATGTGGTAGGTGAGAAAATATTGTTGTTACCTACCATGTAAGGTGTTTATAAATTGTACCTCTTAGATTCGTTTTGAATAAGTCACAAAGTTCTTCTTTTATTTTTCTTCACCTTTAAATTCAGTTTATTCCAAAATTTCCAAATGAATAGTATTTGACACATATCCTCAGTCCCAACTGATTAAGAGTATCAAATACTTCATTTGACTAAGTCTCCAAGCTTCACTTACATAAATGCTAATAAGCATATCTTTTGAATCTTCCTCTAATTTGGCCAAGTTACTACTTATAAAATTCTCATTTCCTTATTTACATTAGGTTAGTATCAACAAGGAATATAATAAGATACTTACCTCATACTTCAGCTATTAAATTATTTAATTAACATATATGTTTGGCCATTCAACCATATAAGCCATTATGTAATCACATAATAAAAATTTTCATATTAAATAGTATATGTATTTGTTTAATTTCTCGAAAAATCTTATAAACTCATGATAATATTTAGTTTAAGATCTAATAATTACAAAGCTTAAATATAGCCATTACATATAATTTTCAAAATATCAGTTTTAGGCCTTATTTTACTAAACATTAGCTTAAATTAGGTAAATAATAAAATAAAATTACAAGATCGGAACTAGATACTTATTTAATCACAACAAAGCTCCTTAAGTCATTATAAATCAGTTTCATTAAGAAATTTAATTAAAAACCCATTATTTCTTTAATGTGAAAAATAAGGCAAATTTCATAAAATCAATTTAATAAATTTTATACATATATTTTATAATAAATTATTTATATTAAATTAAATATAAATATAAAAAAGGAATACACCATAAAATTTTTTTTTTTTTTTTTCGTTTACTATTTTTAAAAGCTAAAAGAAATTTCATTAGAATAGGGATGATTTAGGAACCCTTATAAGCCTTTCTAATTTCAAAAATCTAGGTTGATATTATTATTCTACATGAAAAAATACCTCAAAATACCAATTTTCATAAATTTTGAATAGCATTTAATATTTTTAATAAAATAAACTAGTTTAAAAACTAAAAATAATTCCACCTCATCGTCTAAGCTCTAACCACCATTGACTAGATAAGAGTTGGTTAGTCGGAATCCTCTTAGTGTTAGACCTTAGACCTTGTGTCAAGTCTTGGTTAATAATTCCCCTAAAATTCTCCAATATTTTTCCTTATTTTTTATAATTTTTTGTTTTATGGGAAAAACATGTTTTTCTGTGAGAATTTTGTAATGTTTAAGCTACAAAAAATGTTTAAGAATAACATTTAGTCTACTTTTATGCTAGTGTGGGTCATTGGATTAAAATTAGAAGTCCAAATATTATTTCCTCATATCAACACATACATACTCTTACATTTGCTTAAGCTTGTAATTGCCACCTAAGTCTTACTTAATCCCAATATCATCTTCTCTTGCCACGATAGAATGCCAGGCACTAATGGTGTGATTTTGTTTTTTTTTTCTTTTTATTTTATTAGTTTAATGATTTAATACATGATCCATTTACATTTTAGGGTATTACACTTACATTATACAATTAGGTACATATAGTGTATATACTATGCTTATATAATTACACTACATACTATTTGACTCCAAAATATTATTTTTATAAGTCAAATAAGTTATATTAAAGTATCATTATATCTTGGAGCTCAAATTTTGAGTTTCCAATATATAACAAGCGATATCAATTAAATCACAATCTATTAAATTAAATATTCTATAAGCTTTATTTAGCGAAATAAATATTATTATGACTTTAAAAAAAGAAAATCTTTTGTGACTTGTATTAGAGTTTGACTCGATTAGGAAAACATTTTTCAGAAACCCTAAATCATAGTAGTTTCGAGCAACTAAGGTCTTATTGCACAATGAAACTCATTTCTTAAGCTTTCCTTAATAAATTTATTTCTATAGTCCTTAAGTTATATCATTTAAGTCTTACATGTGATAAAAGTAACCTAACGCCTTGATTCCAATGGTGGTTGTAAAAGACTAAGGTTTCACATAAAGCATCCAATTGACTTTTTCTTAGATTTACACGCTCTCTCTCACAATCACAAGCAATGAACCCAATCGATTGATAGTGAATACTAAATAGTAATATGGTATTCATTCTCACACATATTGCTTAAACACTTATTTATGTACTTGATATAACATGTTACTATTCATAAATAAAAGACTGCAAACATAAACAAAGATCTTCTCTTTAATATTTACATAAGAGATTACTAAAATTAATATATTAGTAATTTATGTTGAAAAATCAATGTGACTGTTATTGTTTAATTATATAAATATATTACACATTATAGTTTTATGTAATTATTTAATTGTTGTTTAAAATTTAGATGTTTCAGAATTGATGTAAATACTGTGCTTGTAAATAGTTTTAGGTGAAATAAGAGAAATGATTTCATTCAATAGAATACTAATGACTCAAAGTAAAATAACGAAGAGTACCATAAAAAAAGAAAAGGTAACGTACTAAAGAGGTACAATAACAAAGACCTGAAGTTAAATAATTCGATATAACTCTAAATAGACAATATATGAAATATCCTTTTGTGAAAAAGAACATTTATATTAGTATTGCCATTTCCAAAATATTCAATAAAATATCCTTTTATTTTAACTTCTATTGAAATTGTTGATAAGTAAATATAATTGATATTGCGGTAAAGAAACTACTAAAAATGTAGAAGAAAATTTTTATATTGGTAAAAAAAGTGATTAATAAATTAACAACTTTCCAATTAATTTTGTTTAATTGGATCTATTTAACATAGTTATTAATGTGTTAATAAAAAACATAAATATTGTATTTAAAAACAAAAAACCAAAAGGTGCATAAATTATTTAATGTAAAAGTAAGGATATTACATAACATTTTGCAATGTGCGATTTTTGATTGGTTAGGTTTTCTCTTTATATCAATTTAAACTATAAAAATATGGTTTAATTTTTTTTTATAGCTTTGAATCGAACTATACGGTTTAGATTATAAATTTTTCTAAACCATAAAATTTTGGTTTAATTTACAGACTAGACCGTATTTTTTAATAAGGAATAGTATATTTGCATAACATGTACTCTTATATATAAGTATTGAATTTCTTTAGTCACAATAAGCATTAGTATCATATTATAAGTTAATGAAGTGAATATTCATGCTACTAAGAAACCAAATATATATTAATAGATACTTTTATTTAAAAAATGTAATGCCTTGGAAACTATGATGCCACAAACTGTTACGTGTTCCTAGTCCTCTAATGATACGTTAACTGTATAATCAATTCAATCTCTTAAAATACACATTTGTAGATCTACTAATGATAATAAATTACAAGTTTCTATAATTTATTATATAGTAAACCGCATTCGATTTATATAATTGTTAGCAAACTAGAACCTAACTCCTACAACGCATGAATATTCAACTATAGTTTAACTAGAAATAACAACTACTATTGATCATTCTCATAGTAAAATAATGTTGCTCACCCCATCCTAACAATTACCATATTTCCTCTCGTACTCATCAATTTAGCATGCTTATTAATGTAACCTACAACGGTAAAAATTAAAGGAGTAAGCCAAAATTCAATATGTAACATACAAGTACATGCGTATGAGCAATTATACATAATCATATCTATACGTATTTAAATGCGAACAAATAAATCATACACAATAATTTAATTATATTTAAATTAGCTAATCACACATTGCATAATGAAGGCCTTCATAACCTTTATTACAACACAGATCGACTCATCATCCTAGTTACATGCTTATTTGGCCCTTCTACAATCTCACTTTGAACTTTTCTATAATTTTACATTGAGTGTGCCACTTCGAGTTTTGTCTATTTAACCTAGATTTATTTTAGATTATTTCCAAGCGTGACTCTACTAGGAACAACGTATCGCAAGGATTATTGGGGTTGCTTTTTAGGGATCTACTACTCTGGGCCCCTAAGTTGAACCACACATACAAACAACATACAAGTGTCACCTACCTGGAGTCTATCGAAAGAACTTGATTTATTATAGCTTAGAAAGATGAATTTGTAAAGAAACAACGAATAAAAATTATTTTAGTAATAATCTACAACTTATTATAAGCTTCTTAAAGGTTTTAAACAACAATCTTAGGTTAGATAGGACGAAACTTATGTTAGGAAGAAGGAACGTAAGGACTATAAGGACCACAGTTGGGGATCACACGATGATCTCAAGCATAACCTAAGATTTAAGACTAGGCCTATACATTATGACCATGTACTTCAACTATGTTTCTCTATAGAAACTCCATAGTCTGGATTATGGTTGTGAATCTTGATCATAATCCCTTTGTCTTAAATTTTTTCAAATTTCTCTTGTGTTTAACTTTTACAAGAGGAATATGATTCGGGACTACGCTTGTGGTTTTTGACCATGTTCATGTCTTTCAATACTTCTTCTCTCTTTTTTCTAAAAACAACCCTTTATACCATTAATTCAACCTCTAAGCTCAAATTTCAGCCCACAACACCACAATCTCCTTCACTAATTTAATAATTCTTTCCTTAATAACTCTATATTACAATTAATTACATAAATTCTACAAAAAAATCAAGATTACAAGGAAAAGAATATATTACCTTATGTTTGTAGAAACCTTAGAGAGAGATCCTTCGTAATCTTCCAATCCAGTCAATTGTTAACACCTTGATAATCAAAATCAAGTTTTTAGATTCATTCCTACTCTCCACAATAAACATCGAATCACTTGCTATTGGGAATTTTAGGGTTGTGGTTTAGTCTTGTGTGATAACATCTTCACCAAAGCCTTCCTCTTGTACTACTAAAAGGGATTACAATCAATTTTGTGATTCAATGGACCAATAAAATCTTAGGGATCTATGCCTTATTGTCAAGATTTATAGAGTGCTTCATGAGGGAGTCCTGCTCTACAACATATGGGAGACTAGTAAATCTTTTGATAAGAGAGGCTTTTAAAGATAGGTTAAACCGTGTAACCTTAGTTATTGTAATCTCTAAAGTATCATTTATTAAAATTATTTGATTACCTTACTATCCTAACTTTTCTTTCATAAGCTTTCTTTATTTTATTTGTATTTCATTTGAATTTTCCTAGGTGTTACAAAACAAGATCATGCAGTATAATTTTGAGTTAAGTATATATATAATTTATAAATTAACTGTAATAAGATTCAATAAATATACATTTTGATAAATGTAAAAATTCTTTCAAGTAATTTATTATAACAAAAGAATTTCTTTAATTACATGTAAAATTATATTATATTTTCTATAAAACGTTTTGGTTTAGTTTTATGAATTGGTTTGGTTTATTATTCCAAACCAATAGTAAATTAATGGTTTAGTTCGGTTTGGAAAATTTCTAAATCATAAAAAGAAAAAACATATTTTTGATTTGTTTGGTTTGGGATTGATTCGGTTTAATTGATTTTTTCTACCCCCTTCGATATCGACACTTCCACGACACAATAGTATAAGGATTTAAGGCAATAAAACAAGAAAATTCCACAATAAAGAATTTACATGCAAATTACATACTAATGGTGAGCAACAATAATAAAGTACAGATTATTAAATATAAAGTCTCAAAGTCCAAGTATATTGCATATATAAAATCAAATTTAAAATTAAACATACTTATTACAACAATGAATGATATGGATAGAATAAAAAGATGAGACATTAATATCACTCTCCTGGAGAGAAATTAAAAAAGAATATGGTGGAGATAAGTGAAGTAAATTGAACAAAATGATAAGAGAGATAGGAAGATATAATGTGTTGTTACTAATTATGTTTTCATTTGAAACTAAATTTCATTGTATTTATTTACAAATTAGGAAATAAAAATATCATACATATCCTCTCTATTAATGAAATGCGTAAATAAAAACTTAAATATTGTAAACAAAATAAAAAACAAATAGGCTATTATGATAAAGTGGACATTTGCAAAAGGTCCATTGAGAATTGCAATTTAAGGAATATATTTACTCATGACTAAAACCTGTTGCAATTGTTAATGAAATAATTATCCAAAAATAGCATTTTCATATGCAAACGCAAATGCCTCCCTACTTTTTTCTATTACCTTTCATTTTCCTTTTTTCTTTATCTATAAAAAAAAAAAAAACGCAAACAGTTTCAATCCACAATCATCTACAAAAACCAATGAATTCTGTACTCTCCAAAATCCCCGTGCCCATGTAATACCAATGAATTCCTACCACCTTTTATAATAAAATTTTTTATTTGTGCGTTGTTTCACGCGCCAAACTTAGTATACTTCGCTCTTACTCCACGTCCTATTTTCTCCCAAATAAAAAAAATACCAAAATAAGGATTTATTATTTTATTTTTCTTTTTTTAAAATTTCCGGAAAAAGAGAGAGAGAAAGGGCGCTCTCTAATAAACATTGATTTCTCCACCTCTTCCCTCTCTTTCTCTCTCTCCTCTCTCACTCTCTCTCTCTCCGAGAAAAAAAGGGGGAAAAAGGTAAATTCTCTGGGGGGTTGGGTTTTGTGGAGAAACCGAGGGTTCGTGACGAACCAATCGAAGAGATCTCAAAGATCTCTAGATCCAACTTCAATTTCAATCACGAAAAAGCAAATAAAGAAGGAAAAAAAAGAAAGGAAGAAAGAAAGATTAGTGAGGAAAGATGAGCTTGGATTCGGTTCCTTCGAATTCACATGGAAGCAGTAGCAATCTCGATGATCAGATTTCTCAGCTTATGCAGTGCAAGCCTTTATCTGAACAAGAGGTATATGGCAAAATTTGAAAAAACATTTCGCAATTTCGTTATCCTTTTATGGTTAGGGTTTGCGGAAACTTCTAAAGGATCGATGCTGATTTGTTCGGTTAAAGCTGGTTCAGTATTTTGCGGTCTCTGATTTGATTTGATTGATTTTAATCTAATGGATCTGGTGTCTTTTAGTGATTTAGATAAGGTTATTGTGGAGATCTGTTCTTGGATAAAGATACGATTTTAATTTTGAATTGCTGGTGTGAATTTTAGTATGAAGGATCGATCTTTTTGTTTTTAATAGAGAGGAAAAGATTAGAAAAAGAGGAGAAAATATGACTTTGTATTACTTAAAATGGTGATTTTCAGGCTTTTGTCACGGTGAGTTTTTCTAGATGTGTCAGGTTTTAATGGTGTAAGGAGGGATCGCATTTTGTTGGCTGATCGGGCTTCGTTTAATTTTTCCATATCTTCAGGGGATTTAATTTACGAACTTCTTGGGAAATTTTTGACTAAGGAAGTTTCCTCGTATAATTTAGAGCATTAATTAGGAAACTGAACTGGATAAGCTGTTTTTTGGTACATATGACTTCAAGTCCTGGTTGTTGCCATTGTTTTTTAGGGAAAAAGAAGTCCTGATTGTTACCAGTAATGGGTAATAGAGCATCAACTAACTTTTTTTCTTCACTAGTTTGTGGTAGTTTTAAATAGGAAGTTTAAGTAGTCAAATGGAAGTTGGAAGCCCTTGGTGTAACTTAAGCTTTGGTGAAGTGTTGGTCAAGTTGAGGTTACGTTGTTGTGCTCAGAATATTTATAAAGCTATTATGTTCTAATAAGTGGTACAGTTTTATAGGATGATGATTATGCCTTAATGCAGGTAAGGGTGTTATGTGAGAAGGCAAAGGAGATATTGATGGAAGAAAGCAATGTTCAGGTGTGCACACTAAATTGTTTCATTCCAGTCCAACAGGCTCCACAATGTACAGTTGTTGAATTGCCTCTTCTTTCTTATGCAGTTTTCCTGGATTTATGTTCCTAAAGTCTTTATTCCAATTTCCCCTTTTGACTGTGATTACATGTAACTGATCAGTTTGTTGTATAATTGGCAAGCACTTGATTATCTTTTTTCTTTAGTAAGTCACTTGGTTGTCTTTCAGATGGGTTCTTCTGCACTATTTTGGTGACTCGCTTCAATAAGTCCTTTAGTTGACATGTTCACTAAAAACAAATCCTTTCCATGAATCATTTTTATTAAGAAAAATTGAGGCACTTCATGCGTGTTGCCGAGGGCATAAGGGGCATGATGACTTGACATCATCGTCACATTCCTCCGGCTTATCATCAGTAGGCGAGTTGAATTTAGCAGTTTCTAATAATTCATGAAGACTGAGGTATATTTTCTCTATAGTGGAACTAAATATCTCTAGTTTCCCCCTTGAAAAGATTTTTCTTTTTCTTTTGAAACTGTGCATGAGTCTTTCATCTGACATATCTCCTAAGAGATAAAAAAAAGAATTTAACAGGATATTATTGATGAAAATGTAGGTTTTTCTTGTTTGAAGTTTCTGCCGTTGACATCTAAAAGAAATAGTTGCCTAGAAATGTTGACTCTGGTTTCAGTTTTTTAAGCAGGATTTAACTCTCAAAATGCAGTCATATCAGTTTATGCAATGAAAATTAAAAGGCTTTAACTACTTAATTGCTTTATGTTGCTTCTTTTCTTGTTATTTTTCTGCTGTAAAAGCTGATGCCAAAACTTGAGCTTGATCTTCCAAAGATACAGTTCTGATCCCATTTTCCAATTGTGTGTTCATGAGAAGCAGAACAGTATCAAAACTGAGTAAACTAAGAAAAGATCTTAATCTCTTCATTTACTTTATCTGATGATTCCTGTTCAAATTTTTTGGGTACTGTTAGTGTTGGGTTGCTTACAACTGTTCTTTTGGACTATAATGACCTGGTTGCTGCGACTGCAATCCAGGTTTTAACATACTGTGGCTGGTGATTAATATCTGTTTTTCCATGTGCTGCAGCCTGTCAAAAGCCCTGTGACAATATGTGGTGATATTCATGGTCAATTCCATGATCTTGCTGAGCTTTTCCGCATTGGTGGAAAGGTATATGATTATCTACTGCCTCTTATATCTCATATGTTTTTTCTCTGTAAATAAGCAAACATGTTATCATAGTAACTTTTTAAAGGAAGTTTGCAGTTTGATAACTAGCATACAAGTAAATGGTACATTCATCATCAAGAAGTAAGGGTCTATTGAGGATTGTAGCCTGATAAATTTTCAAATGAGAATGAAATACCCCACTCCCCTTCTTTCCTCCCTCTCTCCATCCTTCACATATTCTTCCTACAGCACACTAAGAGATTAAGCTAATTTTTTCTCTAAATAACTGTAAGTTATTGTTAACTGACTTCACCCACTGGAATAAGGCTTGAGTATTGTTGTCAATTGTAATTTATTGTATTAATTTTGAAAGAGGAACCTAATCAACTTCAAGTTTACT
Organism: Lumnitzera littorea; assembly: GCA_024138015.1. NCBI lineage: Eukaryota > Viridiplantae > Streptophyta > Magnoliopsida > Myrtales > Combretaceae > Lumnitzera > Lumnitzera littorea. The sequence continues at coordinate 16,247,813 of JAMXBB010000005.1, read as the reverse complement.
TGCTACTTCCGGGCTTCACAATGTCTACTCTCTGTTCTTGTGTAGAGAAAATATATTTTTCATTTTGCGTGATAGCATGTCCATTTAGCTCTTCACATGGAGTTCTTGATAATCCTTGGCAGATGAGGCTCTGCCTAGTTTAGTTGCTTGTGGCAATTAATTTGGACATGAAATTTGTATTAGTGCTGATCGTGTTGTTTGTAAAATCAGAAGTTTCATGGCTTTGTCATTTTATGCAGTGTCCAGATACAAACTATCTGTTCATGGGAGATTATGTGGATCGTGGATATTATTCAGTTGAGACTGTAACTGTAAGTTCTTATCTCCTTAAATCCACTTGAAACTGTAACTTTCTTTAAACAATTTTTAACCTGTTGTTTTCTGTAGTTTTCAGTCTGAAAGCAATGTTGCAATTCTTTTATAGTTTTATATGAGCCTATATAGCCGAGCATTTGTTTTTGATTCTAAAATTAGTGATGTATGTGTTCAAACAACTCAAGAATAAGCAATCTTCATGTGTTTTATGTTTGGTTCGGGAATATGTGTGTGTGTGTGTGTGTGTGTGCACAAGCAAATGTGTACTTTTAATGCGTGTGCCTAAAATAAAATAACAATTAGTCACTGGATATGGTAGTTTTCTTTTAGTGCAATGAAAAAGAAAGGTAATTAGGGTAAAATCTAAAATAGAAGAGTTATGGCAATAAATAAACCTAAGAGTGCTCTTGACCTTTAATACTGTAGATATTTTTAGAATTGAACAGATATTTTAAGGTTGCCTTAGATATAATTTTTGAGAACAATTGTTGGCGTCTAGCTATTTTGCCTTGATGCCCCCAGTTCAGGCAACATAAACTGAATAAGACACATCTTTACAGGAAAAGAGACTGCGATACATGTGTGGTATCAGTCGTTTAAGCTTTCTTTTCTCGCGATTTCATTATGGGAATTATGCAAAGCTCTAAAAGACTGCTTCTTTATCGCATTATGCTTTTAAATGCTACATGTGGCCCATGGTTTTCTACAAAGTTGGATATATGTCTGTAATTTGTGAGGTCGATCTAATGATATATTCCATGACAGTGTATACTGCTTTACTAATCTTGTGATTATTTTCAGCTATTGGTAGCTCTAAAGGTCCGTTATCCGCAGAGGATTACCATTCTAAGAGGGAATCATGAGTCTCGCCAGGTATATGCTGTCCTATTGATGATATATAGGCTTGTAGTTTCTTATGTGTCATTATTTTTGGTGTTATGCTATCTCATGCAACAGACCAATGCCTCCCAATTTTATGCTACCTTCATGCTGCCTGAATACCTTTTATCATTTTTCCCCGAGTAATTATATCTTGTTGTGACACTTCTCTTTATTCTGTTTGACCTCTCTCTGTTGCGATAGTCCTGATTGTTTCACGCTTACTATTGCAGATAACTCAAGTGTATGGTTTCTATGATGAATGCCTTCGAAAGTAAGTTTTTTATTTTTGGTCCTGAAAAATGTTCCTCCACAATATCCATGCATTAGTTGAGTATAGATCATGCTCTTTATGTAGTATGGAAAAGTGTGCTAGTGGGATTTGAATCTAGGTTTCCATGCAATTTGTCATTTAAGTTTTTAGCATTTATCCTCTTTGCTAACCCTTGGGGCTCTTTTTGTGGGATTCTTTCTGTTTGGGGCAAAGAAATGGTTGGAAAGATGGAAAAGTAGGTTCCAGCTTTAGGCCATTTTCTTACTGCTGGTAGTTTTTTTTTTTCCCCTTGATATTACTGGAAGCAGCTATTCTCTCCGAGTAACTTTTGGCATATTTCAACCCAGGCTCTTGAATGCAGGTGTGGTTAATTATTAGTGTTTTTCTGAGTCTAAATAGTTATGAATGCCATTAGTAATCGGTGTAAGTTATGTGTTGGGAGAAATATTCCTAGGAATTTGATGTTTTGGTTGTGGAAGAGTCATGTTGAGTAGCTTGTGATTTCCTGGATTTTGGTATAGCTTCCTTCCATTTGATTGTCTGATGTGTTCTTTGTGGGCTTCTTGTTCTGGTGATACGATTAGATGTAGTGTTTGATTGACTCATATGTATTGTAGCAACATGCTTCTAGTTCTGGTGATACGATTAGATGCGGTGTTTGATTGACTCTTATGTATTGTAGCAACATATGTAGACACAACATTTTACATCATGTCTTCACTTGTGCTATGTGCTTCTAGTGTTTTATAATTGGGTGAAATCTTTGTCATTCTGCAGGTATGGTAATGCAAATGTCTGGAAGATTTTTACTGATCTCTTCGATTATTTTCCTCTGACTGCACTGGTTAGTCTGAATCTCTTGGAATTCCCTCCAGCAACTGCAAAGTAAAATAATGAAATAGAAAATACCATGTAGGCACACATGTGAACACAAATCTTTTAGGGAAGCAAACTGTAACTTTACCTAAGGAAGGCGCTTAATAGCTGACAATGTTTATTGACCATCATTATATATTATCATCATTTTCCATTGAGCTGAAACTTGTTTATCATTTGTCTCCTGATCTGCATTCCCCCCCTTATTTGAAGGTTGAGTCAGAAATATTTTGCCTTCATGGTGGTTTGTCTCCTTCAATTGAAACTCTTGACAATATCCGCAACTTTGATCGTGTGCAAGAAGTTCCTCATGAGGGGCCCATGTGTGATCTTTTGTGGTCTGACCCCGATGACAGATGTGGTTGGGGTATCTCACCTAGAGGGGCTGGATACACATTTGGCCAGGTTTACTTTCTACTGTTTTCAGTTTTATATATATATCTCATTATTTTGCTTGTATTATCCTTTTAATGCCTATTTTTGAGCATCAGTTGCCATAATTTTTGCAGGATATATCTGAACAGTTTAACCATACCAATAATTTGAAGCTTATTGCTAGAGCTCACCAGTTGGTTATGGAAGGATACAACTGGAGTCATGTATGTTCTTTTACTATTTTGCACGTATATTTTTTCCTTATTTCTCATGTGTGTTTCGAGTTATTCAGTGTGCTGTTCTTTTTATAGGAGCAAAAAGTAGTTACAATATTTAGTGCACCTAATTATTGCTACCGCTGTGGAAATATGGCATCCATCCTGGAGGTTGATGATTGCAAAGGGCATACTTTCATTCAGGTCTGTTATCCTGTCTTCTGGTTCCAATGTGTGGTATTTGATGCACAATGCACTTAGAGCCTGCTATCTTTCTTCTGCTCAGAATGTTCTATCTTAAAATCGTTGTCATTATGCCCCTGCAGTTTGAGCCTGCTCCAAGGAGGGGAGAGCCTGATGTAACTCGTAGGACTCCTGATTACTTTCTGTAGTGCTGCTGCCTTGGATTTGATGCAAAAATCTTTTTCTGCGTGTTCACAAGATTATGCAGGGACACGTTTTACAGACATATTCTTGTGGTGGTGTTTGCGTATGGCAGAGGCAGGTAAAAACATGCACAAGATCCCTCATTCTGTTGCTGATACCTTGATGTCTGTAATTTTCGGTGAGGTTGTGTGTCAGGGTAGAGCAATCTGTAGCGGCATATGTAGCTTTTTCCAGGAAAATTTGTGCTCTCTTCTTCCCCCACTTTCTTTATTCATATTTCTCTCTTTTTTTTTTTTTTTTACTTCATCTTCGTGTAGAAGGATCATTAGAGGCTGTTTAAAGTCTGTAGAGGAATGATAATTACTTGCTTAAAATGGGTGTTTTTCCTTTTTCCTTTTTTTTACTCCTGAAATTGTTTTGGGCCCTGCACGGTATGTTGTTTTATGCGGGACTAACGCGATTCTTCATACTTTTAGTTCCTACTCTGTCAATAGCAGCATACGTTGCCTGTGGAAAATTGTATGGTTGGAACACCTTCGAAGGGACTTTTTGCGTGCATATTCTGGTTTGATGTTACCAAGTGATCGTGTCTGTGCATTGCACGTGGCTTTCGGGTTAAGAGAGACTAAATCTATACCGTTTTTTTCTTTTCCCTTTTTCTACTGTTCCTTTTCTCTCCAAATCATAATTGCGATCATGTTCCGCTTATTGCCCCCTGCCCCCACAACCACACCCCCCCCCCCCCCCCCCCCCCCCCAAAAAAATAAAATAAATAAAGGACAGAAAAAGGAAAAAAGAGAGAAACGAAAAAGAAAAAGAAAAAGAAAAAAGAGCTTATCCAAAAAAATCGTGATTATGTTCCGATGATGAGTCTTCTTGGCCAGATTTATATGGGTGAGATGAATGAAAGACTTGACCTGTAAAGCCTCAGCTTTTCGGGTCACTATACTGACCCTTTTCATTAGCCCAGGTGGATCGAGATGGATGTTTTTCATTTGCAGATAA